>OY744527.1:48521293-48543793 GCA_963556195.1 Sepiola atlantica | reverse complement strand
CTGTATATATATATATATATATATATATATATATATATGACCTTTATACATATTCTGTTAACTTTCAAATAGTCTGGTTGGTTATAACAAAGAATGTTCAGTACAACAAGAGTAACGATAAAATGTTGGTCATTTTTTGTATGTTTTTACGAAGCGGTTTGTCTCGCGTAGTCAAGTGAATTCCTATATTTGGCGTGTTCACCGACCGAGGCTAACTTGTATTGTGAAAAGATTGAATCTTCTGTCCCAAATGAAATGTGTATCTTTATCTCTTTCATGGTTGACGACTAGACCATTTTCGCTTGTTACAACAAATATGAAATCGTAGCGATCAGGATGCATACGGAGTTAAATGTCGCCACAAATATTCTCCTATATACACTTTGTTGTTCAAACTCGAAGGGAAAAGATACAATTGAACGCGACATGCTTTCTGTTTTGTCTTGATTCATTTATTATTTATTTTAATAGAGAGCTTTATAAGGCTTTTTTTATATTCTTGTTAACCCAAAACAAAGCATATTGCAACTAAAGCGTAATCAGCTACTGTGATAGGGGTCAGATCTATAGGCGGGGCCTGAGTGGAGATTTATGCATTAAGACTTTTATTAACCATTCCAATTTCTGAATGATGGTACGGTCGGGGAAGCAGGGAGCAGAAAAAACATACAAAAGGCAAGCCGCTCGAGCAAAGCATGAAGCGACTTAACTTTATCATCACTCTTTCTCATATATATATATATGTATATATATATATATATGTATATATATATATATATATATATATATATATATATGTATATATATATATATATATATATGTATATATATATATATATATATATATATATATATGTATATATATATATATATATATATATATATATAACGTATTGTCATTTGAAAGAAATGAAAATAAAACACAAATTAATCACAAGATAACTGCAACTCATTGCCTGTTTTATTTTTAATCTTCGTCCGGAATTTATTTGGTACAATTGCTAACAGTAATAAATGCAGTTTTTGGCGAGTGATATATTTAGGACGACCATTTGGACATAAGCGTTCACTAACAAAATGAGAATATATATATATATATATATATATATATATATATATATATATATATATATATATATATATATATATATATATATACTAATGATAATAGAATTAACGATAAGTGAAGTATCGTAAAGTGATCTATCTCGATAAAGTAAAGCTCAATACGTTGAGTATTGATTTACTCCTCTTCAGGAGTTAGGCACAAGGCCAGTTTTTTTTTATCTTACTCCCACAAGTAAGATGTGACCCAAGGTCGGGTCGGGAAAGTGGGGTTTAAAAATTGCCTGGGCAGCCCCGTCGGCATTCCCCGGTAGGGGCGCCTCAGGCAGTAAGCAATAAACTTACTTCTCCCCAAAGAGGGGAGGCGAAGCCTGGGAGGGTGGACCTCCTAGAACTGCACAGGACAGACGCATAGACCGGCGTAAATCAAGCCCCGAAGGCCAAGACAATACTAGTCAATGGGGAGCAGTATCCATCGGAACAGATACTACACTTTGATCTTAGCCAAAAGCAATCAATTTTAAAGAAATAAAGATGAAGATAAAAAGTTGTATAAAATTACATTAAATTACATAAAATTAATACAAATTTTATTACATCGAAAGTTCAGATGCAAGGAGTTACATGTAACTCCTTGCATCTGAACTTTCGATGTAATAAAATTTGTATTAATTTTATGTAATTTTATACAATTTTTTATCTTCATCTTTCTTTCTTTAATATATATATATATATATATATATATATATATATATATATATAGGCAGCAATGACACTTCCCCCTGCCTCCCTGGTCGATTAGAGTAAACTATCTCATTGCATCTAGAGACCTATAAAAGGAAAGGGTGAGATATTTTATTTAATCGTTGAGATACAAGTGCCATATGTTCATTGGAGCACGTTCTGTGGAAGTACTGGTAAAACAAGGTTATTGGAATTCTATTTTGACTTTTTAAAACATGTTACCAAGAAAGTGAAATATAAAAAGATAGGTCAGTTGATAAAAGACGGGTTGATCCATTATTGAGCATTCTCTTCCAATTATTTAAAGCTACCCAATCTAATATACGTGACAATACATCATAGTAGTTGACCACCTGCCTTGCAACCACTAAATGATTCTAATACAGTCAACTGTTTCAATGTGTAAACCAGAGTATTTATTTACCTCCTCTCCAGGAGGTTAGGCACAAGGCCAGTTTTATCTTACTCCAACAAGTAAGATGTGACCCAATGTCGGGTCGGGAAAGTGGGTTTGAAAAGCCAGCGCCCGAGAAAGTGAGCACTCTGGCCATTAAAAATTGCCTGGGCAGCCCCGTCGGCATTCCCCGGTAGGGTCGCCTCAGTCAGTAAGCAATAAACTTACTCCTCGCCAAAGAGGGGAGGCAAAGCCTGGGAGGGTGGACCTCCTAGAACTGGCACTGAACCGATCCATAGACCGGCGTAAATCAAGCCCCGAAGGCCAAGACAATACCAGTCTATGGGGTGTAGTATCCATCGGAACAGATACTACACTTTGATCTTAGCAAAAAGGCCGGTATTTAACGCCTACCCACAATAGGTGTATGTGACACAAGGTCGGAAAGTGGGATTTGAAAAGCCGGCGCCCGAGAAGGTGAGCGCTCTGACCATTAAAAATTGCCTGGACAGGCCCGTCGACATTCCCCGGTAGGGGCGCCTCAGGCAGTAAGCTATGAACTTACTCCTCCCCAAAGAGGGGAGGCGAAGCCTGGGAGAGTTGACCTCCTAGAACTGCACAGGACAGACCCATAGACAGGCGTAAATCAAGCCCCGAATGCCAAGACAATACCAGTCTATGGGGTGCAGTATCCATCGGAACAGATACTACACTTTGATCTTAGCCAAAAGGCGTTATTTAACCCCTACCCACAATAGGAATATGTGACACAAGGTCGGAAAGTGGGATTTGAAAAGCCAGCGCTCGAGAAGGTGAGCACTCTGGCCATTAAAAATTGCCTGGGCAGCCCCGTCGGCATTCCCCGGTAGGGGCGCCTCAGACAGTAAGCAATTAACTTACTCCTCCCCAAAGAGGGGAGGTAAAGCCTGGGAGGGTGGACCTCCTAGAACTGCACAGGACAGATCAGACCCATAGACCGGCGGAAATCAAGCCCCGAAGGCCAAGACAATACCGATCTATGAAGTGCAGTATCCATCGGAACAGATACTACACTTTGATCTTAGCCAAAAGGCCAGATAGATAGATACAACCTAATCATTACGTTTGTATTTTGTCATATACACGTGTTGGTTGATTTCTTGTAATGCAACCATCACGCTCGTCCTTTAACTCTATTATAATTAGCCATTCCATCATTGGTTACTTGTAATTGAAAAGGAATGACTCTTCTACAAGAAGGGATATCAAAGAAGCATTTGGTCAGTCTCTTTTAATTCATACCAATCGTCATAGACAGAGACATAAGTATTGTCTTGAACATCACTTTCTTACGTTCAACGGTTTAGAGAGTGTAGCTAGCAAGATGTTAGTGTTGAATTTCTTTTTGTGACCCAAAACCAAATATAACAATAAAGATATGTGAAAAACTGAATTTCTATTCATAACGAAAAAAACTGCTAGTATATATGACGAACGAACATTGCTTCATCCTAAAGAAGGAGGCAATACCTGGGATAGTATCATTTTAAAAGAAAAGCTTCTGGCGATTAAAATGAGTACCATGAACTTCTATTTTAAATGAGTAATACCGCAAGGGTAGTCTACTTTCACCACTGAAAAATGGAAATCTGTATATTCGCGCAATAATCTACGCCATACTTGAGTTTATTGATTTCTTTGTTGGTGTTTAACGACCTTTCAACCATCATAAGGTCATCCCAGGTCAAAAATCTTTTTTTCATAGAAGTAGTCAGGTTTTACAATGTGTCACTTTTGTAAAGTTTGTTTTAGGGTGTGGAATTTGACTATTCATAATGTGTGAATGATTTCGTTTAATCTTTAGATCTTGGTATGCTTTTTGCTTCTTTAAAGTTGTTATTAAAGATATTATTTGGGCCGTTCTTTTGAAGGACATTTTTCAAATTGTTTTTTTTGTAACAAGATAATTAACATTTCTATGCAGGTAAATCGGTGTTTGTTTATTGTAAAATGTTAATTTGTAAACTGGATTTAAAAAATTAAATATGTTTGTACAAATTAGTTTCTGTAAGAAGCCTTATCATTTGGAAATAAGCTATATTTTCAAATAATGTTTTTATAGTTGATACTTTGTAATATTTTCTGTGCATATGTTTTCAATCTTATCAATATATGTTTCATTATTAGTCCTTTATGACAATAGTTACACCGAGCGTAATCTTTTCCTCCTAACAGATGTATGTGGGTCAGTCTTGTGTGGTCGGTACGAATACGTGTCTTCCCTTCAACTCCGACTATGGGTTGATGTTCATACAATTTGTTTTGAGGAAAGCTGTTCTATATTGCTTGGTATTGCAGTTTTAGGTATTGCCTGGAAGGATGGTCAACAGAACAGATACTACACTGAATTGAACATTGAAATATAGTAATAGTATAGTTTTGCTTTCAGATCGACAGATGCGAAATCACTATTGTTAATAGAAGTAATAGTATAGTTTTGACTTCAGGCAGAAAACTGCGAAATCGCCATTATAAATCGAAGCAATAGTATAATTCCTACTTTAGACAGACAGATGCGAAATCGCTATTATAAATAGAAGTAATATTATTTTATTTACCTCCTCCCCAGGAGATTAGACATAAGGTCAAGTGTGAGTTTTGATGATGAAAGTGCTTTCGTGGAACGAACTCGATTCGAACCCGGGACACCTAGGTCCTCAGTCCGCGTCGTACACAACTTAGACACCGTGCCATACAAATCTCCATTTGTAATAGATATAAGTTATTGCTTTTAGAATTCAATCAAACTTGATCTTCAAATATCTTTTCCATATTAATGCAAGTTATTACACTTCGGTATATATCCGACAATCTGTGTATATTCTTAATATCATACCATTTCATAAATAGATTTCTCACTTCTTTTAACATTAATCTAATGCATCTATTCCGTTTATGTTAAGCACAGAAGCACGTCACATCTGTAATAAATATTTTGTATACTATATATTAGTGAATACATACTTATATGAATGTAGGTAAGATTGTGGAAGAAGAGTAATCAATAGAAAGCATATTGTTTAAATATAATAAATATTTTTTTTTAATATTTCATTATATTTAGATTGAAACGGCTGAATCCATTAAGACATGATTAATGCTCACACAAGTTGTTAGCATAAACTTCATAAACCTTTTTCATATCTCTCATCATACTTAAAGTTGTCAAATTCTACGTATTTATTATATTTATGTAGAAATAATGTAATAATTACTTTCATAACTAACTTTGAAATATAAATTATCGTATTAAAAGCTATGATAATGATTGGTAGATAACAATACAAAATATAAAACATACAAATATACTGTCTACTTTATCGTTATTTCCATGGAAGGTGCTCGTCTAATCTCTGGTTCAATCCTTAGTACAGGCGAATCTGTACAGAATTTCGAACGAACATCTTTAGTTAATCTCCGCGTGTATCAAGGCCCCGTGGCGCAAATGATAAAAGTGCTACGTAAGTCAGTTCTAAGTGACTGTCGTCTGGAGGTCCATGGTTCGATCCTTAGTACAGGCAATACACAGAATACAATTACAAATTACTTAAGACTCCTACCCGGTCATGGGTGACGAAACGAGAACAAGCTACCCCGTGAATTAAATAAAGTGTTCCGTTCGAAATTCCGTACGGATTCCCGAGTTCAATATGAAGATTTCGAGAGTTTGACAAGACGCATCTGAAGAAGGTCGGAGGTTGTATCGGCTTAAACGTTGTGAGAAAAACATCCAAGATGAGAACATTAGTTCGAATAATCCAAATAATATAAAATTGAATTCTATCTAAAAAAAAAAAAGATGGTTTTAACCACACCAATTCTCATTTCCGCAGGTGGTACACTTTTTTTATGCCGCCTCTGATTTAGGAGTGGCTTACAAATAGGAATGCCACACTTGTGTCTTTCACGGCAATTTCCTGGACACGTGTCTCCATGGTGGTTCTTTACGAGCTTACCCCAGGCTCAGTTTACTCCTCGGGGTTTTATTTTTTACTGTTTACTTCTATTCAGCCCAAACAAAGCATATTGTCACTGAAGCGTAAGGGGCTTCTGTGATAGGGACCAAATTTGTAGGGGCGACATATATATATATATATATATATATATATATATATATATATATATATATATATATATATATATGTGTGTGTATGAAAAGATGACAGACGGAAAACAAGTCAAAGTGTAGGAGTAAAACAAAAACAAGAGATTTTTTGACCGGTTTCGTTCGTGGGGAACGTCTTCAGAAAATGAAGACGTTCCCCACGAACGAACTCGGTCAAACAATCTCTTGTTTTTGTTTTTCTCCTGCACTTTGACTTGTTTTCCGTCTGTCATCTTTTCATATATTTTGTCCATCACGACACTTTATTTTCATTAATTATCGTGTACCTTATCCCATATATATATATATATATATATATATATATATATATATATATATATATATATATATATATATATATATATATATATATAGTAATCTATGAAAATATATTTATGGCAATTAAGCTACACAGAGGCTCCCGCGTTTAATCCCCGGGGGAATCTTCAGGGATGAAACGCGAGAGCCTCTGTGTAGCTTAATTGCCATAAATATATTTTCATAGCTTACTACCTAGCTCTACTTACGTATCAGGCACTGCTGAAGTAAATACTGAAAATTGATACATAAAAATTATATCTCCTTATAAAATATATATATATATATATAAATAACTCACACTGATCAAGAGCTAAGCAAGGTGTTGTTCACCTTACATTTCAATTTTTGCATGTTGGTACGGTCGTCGAAAGAGGGAGCAGGAAAAGGATTTCCAAGGCAAGCGATTCGATGAAATAACTTTAGAGAAGAAAATCGTCCAGAATCTAGGGACTCTACTGTGAAAGGGTGAGATCTATCTGCTACGGAAAGTATTTTCGTTGAGTGCAGTAAGTTCATCGGAGCACATTCCGTGGAAGTACTTGTAAAACAAGCAAAGGGATGCAAAACTTCAGCGATGCGACAGGGGCTGGAGCTTGGCAGACAATGCAGGACCTATTAGGGTAGAAATTCGTTTTTGCACCTGGTCAAAGAGGGAAAGACTAGTGATTTATGAATCAGTTCAGATGTGGCAGCAATACTCCATGTACGGTCGAATGGTGGCTTTGTGAAAATATATGATAATGGCAGATGTGAGAAATTTTGTAGCGAGAAATTTTGTACTTATTCCATTTCATGTCGCCTGTGAATGTTAGACCGATGAGTTAGACTATTTGACCATTGAGAAGGATACCATCGGCCATGACAATTCGTGGTAGTCTTCCACATTCGTTAATCGCTATTTCCCTCTTAATTGTCTACATTTTATCATCCTTTTACATTTCATATCGACAATAACTATGCTCACATATGGCACATGTCGAACACAATTGAAGGTGCTCGGCTGAGCTCCAATATCTATTACTTCCTCATAAGATTTTCACAACTCGTCTTCATACCACAATGGAAAAAGGCGTTTTCTATCTTCATTCATGTGTTTAGCATAATAATGATTTTCCATCGACAGAGTTATTTGCAAAGGGCCTTCCGTCTATGGAACAGATTACTGCGAACCTGCTGACATTGTCGTCTTCAAATCCAAGTACTTTTCGCAAACTGTCTACTAAGTAATGAAACTTAGTTCATTGGATCGTTCAATTTCGTCTGACAATCCTTCCATTCCATTAACCCTTATCCTCGAGTGGCTTTTGGCCTTGATAAATGGTGACCTAAAAGTTAAAAAAAAAACAAACGGACAAACTTCTCGGCAGTTAGCTTATAACATGGTTATCAATGAATGACTTTTAGACAAATGTTAAGTCAGATCTGTCCAGTGCTACTACAAAACATTATATATATATATATATATATATATATATATATATATATATATATATATATATGTGTGTGTGTGTGTGTCTGTGAAAAATACAAACGGTAAAAACAAATATATATATATATATATATATATATATATATATATATATATATATATATATATATATATTTCTTCGGGGAGGGTAGATTCTTCGATCTTATCAGCTAGAATCCAATTGGATGTTTTACTCCACTTTTCAAACTTTGAGTAGTGGAAGCAAAACAATAGCACCTTCTTTTGTGCAACAGTCCATGGTTAGGCTTTTAAGCCTCTTATGTTTCTTTTTTTTTGTTGTTGCTGCATTTGATGGAGATAGGGGGCCAGGACCTTTTGTCTCAAGGCCTGATGGCTGACCCTGGTTCCTCTCTATATTGGCTGGAGCACCATTTCTAGAGGCAGGAAGGTTTACACCATTGCTTACATCTTCCCGCCTTGTGTATGAACGGGTGATGGACCTTTTTTATCGTGGGGACCGACCTGCCAGTATTTATTTTTGTTTTTATTCATATTTTTTATTATTAATTTCCTCATTGTCAACGGCTTCTAATTGTTTATTCGAAGCTACCCTCTATGAGTAGAGGGGTGCCACCGTCTGCAATTCTGGAGACGTGCTAGATGGCTTGAGGAGACAGCACACCATTTGTTTTGAATATTTGGTCAGGGTTTACTTCAAGTAAAAAGTATCCTCATGTCAGTGTCTCTGACAAACCCCTGTACAGAGAGACCGAAGACACCCGAGGGCGGTGTCTAGTAGGCATTCAAGTCCTCCCCAGTAGGCATTCAAGTCCCCCCTAGTAAGCATTCAAGATATATATGTGTGTGTGTATGTGTGTGTGAAAAATACAAACGGAAACATTTTAAATACAAGAAAAAATCATTAAAAAAATCATTCCTGTATTTAAAATTTGTTTTTTCTGTTTGTCTTTTTCACGGCATTTCATTTTTATTATATATCGTGCATTCTACCCTCATATATATATATATATATATATATATATATATATATATATATATATATATATATATATATATATATATATATATATATATATATATATATATATAATAAAAGTTTTTAAAAAGGTTTAAGGCAATGCGAAGATCCGGGTTGCTGGAAGCTGTGAAGAACAAAAACAGAACAAAACCGAAATAAGTCGGATATAGATCGAAAGGTTTGTTTATTTTTCTAGACAGCAAGGGTGTTAGTTTGTAATGTCCGGATTATCAAGAATCAATTTGATATTTCGAGAGATTTTTTTTTTCTTCTTCCTCTCCTTGTCAAAAATAAATAAAAGAAAAATCCCGGGTACCGAGAAAATGCCAGGAGCGCTGGGGGGTTAAACCGGAAGTGTTCAGAGTAAAGTATTCAGAGGAAAACTAAATAGATTCTTTTTATTTATTTATTTTTTTTTTTAAATATATATATATATATATATACACCCATATATATATGTAATTGTCTGTTGTTTCTATTTATTTAATTTTTATTTTTATTTATATATTTACTATTATTGTTATTTGTTTTTTTTTTGTTGTTTTTTTTTGTTTTGTTTTTTTTCCGTATATAAAACGTAGTTATTACTTATAGTATATATGTTTGTCAACAGGCTGATTCCGGCATTAGATTTTAAATGTGTTGTAGATAGCTAATTATTTGTTGTCGGTGCAGTATATTAAAATTTAGTTATGTCTGGTTAAGTTTAATCCTTATTTATTGGTTTTAATTTATCTCTTAAATGCCTATTGTTTTAGGTATGGAAAGTTTGCTGGTTAAGGGGAGACAAATCTCTTATTTTTGGTATTCTGTTAATTGGCTTTGTATGTTGAATTTATTTAACTAAAGTAATGGTCAATTCTTAGTATAACGGATATGATTTGTGCAAATAGTGTTTATTATGGGGGAGGGGTATTATCTGGGGATGGGTTCGGGGGGGGGGGGTAGGTTATATGATGAAGGTAGAATTTAATTCATGTCTTTGATTCAAAAATGGGCTAAGTTTGGAAATGAGAATAGCTTCCATCAGTCTTAGGTCGCCTAGGTTCCTGGTCGAGGCTAAAATGGAAACTTTTATGTCTTGTTGTGTAGTATTGCATGAGGAAGTATGTTTGAAGAAGGAAGATATATTTGTATTCATGTGTTCTTTTATACGTTGGTGTAATTGTCTTGTAGTATATCCAATATAGGAGTGGTTACAAATAGTGCATGATATATTGTATACACAGTTAGTGCGGTGGCATAGTCCAGTGGTAGGAATGGGACAATTGGCTAGGGAGCATGGTTCTTGGGTGCGTGTAGTGCGTTTTTTGGAAAGGTGTTGGCGTAAGGTGGTGCCGGTGTGGGTGAGTTGAATGTCTAGTTTTTCTTTATGTATTGCACTGCGGATGGCATTAGTGATTCTGTCGTTAAAGAAAGGTAGTTTTAGGAAGCATGTGTTGGAGAGTGTGTTGTGTCTGCGTGATCTGGTCTTGCTGAGGTGGGTTATTGTGGAAGTGGGGTAGCCGTTGGTGATTAGGGTTTGATCGAAGTCTTTGGTGTGTTTAATTTTATTGGCAGTAGATGAGCATTTATTTTGTATGCGGGTAATTTCATTACGGGCATAGTCTAGTTTGGCTTTAAGGGGCAGGGCAGATTTAAAATGAACAAATAGGTTTTTACAGGCAGGTTTTCTGTAGAAGTTGGTCTGTATAGAACCGTCTTCTGTGATTTTGAGGTTGAAATCGAGGAGAGATAGTGAGCCGGAGTCGCTAGGGTGTTCAATAGTAAATTTTATATGGGGGTCGGTGTTGTTGAAAATGTCGAAAATGCTGATAGCTTCTTCACGAGATGAGGTGAGGACAAGAATGTCATCTATGTATCTAGTGAAGAAGATATGTGAGTGGCAGGTGTTGAGGGCTTGTTGCTCGAGTCTGTCCATGTAGGATATGGCTAAGAGGCCAGACAAGCTAGAACCCATGGGAAGACCAGTAATCTGTTTAAATATGTGGTGTTGGAAGGTAAAATATGTATTGTTAATGATAATGTCTAGGAGTTGGTGTATGTCTTCAGGTGTTAACCCGAAGAGTTCTAAGTTATCGGAGGAAGAGATGTGGTCGGAGATGAGGTCAATGGCTGGGTGTGCGGGTATTGATGTGTATAGGGAAACAACATCGAGGCTAAATGTGTATTTGTTAGAGCTTAGCTGTTGTTGTTGGAGTAGGTTTAGTCTGCTAATGACTTGGTCAGAGCTGCTGACATGTGCAGGGAAGGTAGGGAGTAGTGGTTTCAGGAGTCTAGAAAGTAGCCAGGAGATTTTATATAATGGTCCTTCGACGCTGGAGACGATGGGCCTAATTTGAGTGTGATTGCTGGTCTTATGGGTTTTGATAAGGTGGTAGAAGGTAGGGAGCTTGCTATTTTTAGTAGTGAAATTAATTTTGTATTTCTTAGGGAGGTTGCGTTTGGCGCAGATTTTAGACCAGGTATTGTTTATAGTATTTTGGATCTTAATGGCTGATATGTTAGGGGCAGGAGTGTATAATGTGTTATTGTCGAGGTGTTTTAGTGCAAGGGTGTTATAAGAGTCTTGCGAGACGACGCAGAATTCTTTGCCTTTATCGGAGGGTAGGTAGATTAAGTCTTTATCTTTTAGTGTTTTAAGTGTAAGGCGTTGGGATCTGGTGATGTTAGGGGTGATGTGGTGTTGTTCTTGTTGCAGTATGGTAAAGATTCTTTGTTTTAATCTGGTGAGTTTGTGGTCGAGTAGGTGGTTGCTGGGTGGAGGGTGTAGAGGATGGTCTAGTTGGTAAACCGGGAAGGATTCGTTAGGGTTGTTCGTGTTATTGGGGTGGTCAGGGGTATTGGAATTGAATGCCGAGAGCCATTTCAGGTGGTAGGCTGTTCTACAGAATTGGGTTTCTATATTGAATTTTGCATGGTCGTTCAGTTTTTGGGTAGTAATGAATTTGGGGCCAAGGCTGAGTAGATTTGTTTCATCTGTAGAAAGGGAGTTGGTGAGGTCAGTAACTAGGGGGTGGGTAGCTTGAGGAATTTTAAGGTCATGTGTGTGGTCGATATTTGTTCCACTAGGTGTTTGGTGTTGAGGGTATTTTAATGAAAGCCAGGTGAATTTCCGTTGGAGTCTATTCTTCTCTAGATTGAAGCATTGGAGGTAGGCGTGGTCGACAGATGTGGATATGGTCTGTGCCGATTGGTCAGTTGATTCGGGGTCAGACGATTTCATCTCTGTGATGTTGCGGATGATTTTGTGTAGCTCGCAATGTAGGAATTTTATGATGTTCCTGATAGAGTAGGTGTATAGGAACTTACGGGTTGGATAGAGTCTGGGGAGTTGGAGGCAAGCAGGTAAGTGGATATTCCGTATGGTGTTGGGTATGACATTATGTTTAAGGCATCTCTTAAGGAAAGTGATCTGGCAGCTGAGTCTGGCACGCTTCTCGGAGAGTCGGAATAGTCTTTTAATTAGTGCAAACTGTGTCTGGCCTAGACGTAGGGTTAATCGAAATTGGTAGTTTGCTGTAAGCATTGCTGGGAGTAATAATAAAAGTTTTTAAAAAGGTTTAAGGCAATGCGAAGATCCGGGTTGCTGGAAGCTGTGAAGAACAAAAACAGAACAAAACCGAAATAAGTCGGATATAGATCGAAAGGTTTGTTTATTTTTCTAGACAGCAAGGGTGTTAGTTTGTAATGTCCGGATTATCAAGAATCAATTTGATATTTCGAGAGATTTTTTTTTTTTCTTCTTCCTCTCCTTGTCAAAAATAAATAAAAGAAAAATCCCGGGTACCGAGAAAATGCCAGGAGCGCTGGGGGGTTAAACCGGAAGTGTTCAGAGTAAAGTATTCAGAGGAAAACTAAATAGATTCTTTTTATTTATTTTTTTTTTAAATATATATATATATATATATACACCCATATATATATGTAATTGTCTGTTGTTTCTATTTATTTAATTTTTATTTTTATTTATATATTTACTATTATTGTTATTTGTTTTTTTTTTTTGTTGTTTTTTTTTGTTTTTTGTTTTTTTTTCCGTATATAAAACGTAGTTATTACTTATAGTATATATGTTTGTCAACAGGCTGATTCCGGCATTAGATTTTAAATGTGTTGTAGATAGCTAATTATTTGTTGTCGGTGCAGTATATTAAAATGTAGTTATGTCTGGTTAAGTTTAATCCTTATTTATTGGTTTTAATTTATCTCTTGAAGAAGGAAGATATATTTGTATTCATTCCTTCTTCAAACATACTTCCTCATGCAATACTACACAACAAGACATAAAAGTTTCCATTTTAGCCTCAACCAGGAACCTAGGCGACCTAAGACTGATGGAAGCTATTCTCATTTCCAAACTTAGCCCATTTTTGAATCAAAGACATGAATTAAATTCTACCTTCATCATATAACCTAACCCCCCCCCCCGAACCCATCCCCAGATAATACCCCCCCCCCCCATAATAAACACTATTTGCACAAATCATATCCGTTATACTAAGAATTGACCATTACTTTAGTTAAATAAATTCAACATACAAAGCCAATTAACAGAATACCAAAAATAAGAGATTTGTCTCCCCTTAACCAGCAAACTTTCCATACCTAAAACAATAGGCATTTAAGAGATAAATTAAAACCAATAAATAAGGATTAAACTTAACCAGACATAACTAAATTTTAATATACTGCACCGACAACAAATAATTAGCTATCTACAACACATTTAAAATCTAATGCCGGAATCAGCCTGTTGACAAACATATATACTATAAGTAATAACTACGTTTTATATACGGAAAAAAAAAAAAAAAAAAAAAAAAAAACAACAAAAAAAAAACAAATAACAATAATAGTAAATATATAAATAAAAATAAAAATTAAATAAATAGAAACAACAGACAATTACATATATATATGGGTGTATATATATATATATATATTTAAAAAAAAAAAAATAAATAAAAAGAATCTATTTAGTTTTCCTCTGAATACTTTACTCTGAACACTTCCGGTTTAACCCCCCAGCGCTCCTGGCATTTTCTCGGTACCCGGGATTTTTCTTTTATTTATTTTTGACAAGGAGAGGAAGAAGAAAAAAAAAAAATCTCTCGAAATATCAAATTGATTCTTGATAATCCGGACATTACAAACTAACACCCTTGCTGTCTAGAAAAATAAACAAACCTTTCGATCTATATCCGACTTATTTCGGTTTTGTTCTGTTTTTGTTCTTCACAGCTTCCAGCAACCCGGATCTTCGCATTGCCTTAAACCTTTTTAAAAACTTTTATTATTACTCCCAGCAATGCTTACAGCAAACTACCAATTTCTCTCTCTCTCTCTCTCTCTCTATATATATATATATATATATTATTTTATATATCACTATAAAATGTTATAAAGATATATAATCTTTTATGTATCAATTTTAAGTATTTACTTCAACAGTGCTCAATACGTGAGTAAAGCTAGGTATTAAGTTATGAACATATATTTATGGCAATTAAGCTACACAGAGGCTTCCGCGTTTCATCCCCGTAAAGAATCGTTAGGCTAAAATTCATGGAGTTTGTGTTGCCGATTGTTTTCATAAAAACAAATTCCTGAAGTTTGTGTTGCCGATTGTTTTTTATCAAAGCAAACTTCATGTATTTTAGCCTGACGATTCCCTACTGGGATGGAACGAGGAAGCCTCTGTGTAGCTTAATTGCCATAAATATATTTTGATATCTTACTGTCTGTCTGTCTGTCTGTCTGTCTGTCTGTCTCTCTCTCTCTCTCTCTCTATATATATATATAGAGAGAGAGAGAGAGAGAGAGAAATGAAAGAAGAGAGCATAGATTGTGAAAAAACAAAATATATTACTTAAGTTGTTCAAAACAAGGTATATTCAATTACAAAATATTTTTTAGACATATTTTTAAACCAGATTAAATTCAACTTAAAATAAATTTTATTTATTTTAACACCACACATTGTCATGTTTTAAAAAAAATACTATTACGAAACAATGGTTTAAAAATATGTCTAAATACCCTTTCTAATTCAAATTGGCGCAGCCTCGCCTGCAGACATAACGTGATTTTCTGACCCAAAAGTTTATTACCATCGGACGATGAAGAAAAAGAAAAAAAAAAGAAAAACACTACTTTGACAAAGAGAAGTGTATTTCTCGAAAGCTCAGATTAAAATAAATTTTATTTATTTTAACACTACACATTGTTATGGTTAAAAAAATAATATTATGAAATATATATATATATATATATATATATATATATATATATATATATATATATTGTAACTATTGGTTCACCGTTTATCACGGCGAAGAGACACTCAGTGATAAGGGTTAAGGAGACAGTTAACTTAATTTCTATTTCGTGAAAGATAATTTATTCGCATAACATGGGAAATATTAAACGACAAAGTATGGAATGTGTCGTTATTATTCTAGATGCGGATTGATAATTTGTATTATTTGAATTTTTCGGACTACTGTTCTCATCTGTGATGTTATGATTCTCGAGTTAAATATAAACATTTTCGAGCTCGACAACACGCACCTGGAGATGGTCGAAGGTTACATCGGCCGAAACGTTGTGAGAATAAGACCCAAGATGAGAACAGTAGTCCGAATAATTCAAATAATACAAAGAATGCAATGTTCTCAAACATCAAAAGTCGTTCGGACTTAATGACCAGAAGAGAAGCGATGTTATATGGTCCTTAAAGTATTTTTGTAATTGGGAATTTTAAGATACCAATGCGAATTTGTTTTCAAAATGTTTAGTAAATCTGAATTAATAGATCAATATACATGTTATAAATAATGGGGCGCGAGGTGATGTTTAGAGAAAAAGGCAAAATAGTCAAACAGTAACTACGAATGTCTTATAAATATATCCATTCAGAGAAAAGTGTTCAGGTCAAAGCTCTTGTTGAATTCGTGTAGTACTTAACACGTCATATAATTCCAGTTCCATAGTTATACTAATATCATCATGTTTTATTATTCAAAGAGTCAATTAACATAGCAATTTACTTATGAACATAATTGAAACGCTTGGATTTTCTTACTCAAATTAGAGCCAATAGCCGCTAGATGAATCTATCCATATTGTAATGATAACTTCATTTGATATTACTAGCAAATATATGCTCCCTCCGCTCGCACATTTTTGCTAGTCTGGGAAGATGTTATCATGACAAAAAACATATTTTATACTCCACTCAAAGAAGGAGATATTGTCTGGAATATGGTTTCATGACGAATGAACATATACTACACTAAACCTCATTAAAAAAGGAAGTAATGCATGGGAGAATGGTATCATTCCAACAGAAAAGATACAACTCTACCACCAAACAGGAGGAGGTAATGTATGGGAGGATAGTATCATGACAACATAATAGATGATACACTACCCTCTGATGTCGCAATGAAACATAGTACAGTCGTCTAGAATAGTATAGTACACTGAATTAAGTAATACAAATATTATAATAGAAGTAATAGCATAGTTTCGGCTGGAGACAGACCGATACCAAATCTCCATTAGTAATAGATTATGGAAGCACTGTTGACGGTTTGTTTAATATATAGTTGTTGTTTTTTTAAAATCACATATGTTATATTCGAGCAGCTTCTACTCATGTACAAACGTCTTGGCCTTTTGGCTAAGATCAAAATGTAGTATCTGTTCCGATGGATACTGCACCCCATAGACTGGTGTTGTCTTGGCCTTCGGGGCTTGATTTACACCGGTCTATGGGTCTGTCCTGTGCAGTTCTAGGAGGTCCACCCTCCCAGGTTTCGCCTCCCCTCTTTGGGGAGGAGTACGTTTATTGCTTACTGCCTGAGGCGCCCCTACCGGGGAATGCCGACGGGGCTGCCAAGGCAATTTTTAAACCCCACTTTCCCGACCCGACCTTGGGTCACATCTTACTTGTGGGAGTAAGATAAAAACTGGCCTTGTGCCTAACTCCTGGAGAGGAGTAAATCAATACTCATGTACAAATTGCAATTATTTATCGATTTACACGAATAAAGTACTATTGTTGAGAACAATCTGACCTCAGTGTCATTCCAGTTTTTAGCCCAGCGTCAAGCTACCATACACATACCGGCTGTAGTGTTAAATTTGATTCTTCAAGAACATATATCGACGACTACATTTTATTATGAGCCTCACAAAGAAATGCACAATCAACAATCAGTATCCTCAGATGACAAGCTGACATCCGGCCAGACATATGGCGTCGGCGACCGATTATACGCCTTTATTTCGATTTTATTTGTTATGAAGATCAAATCCAATTTACTCATACAAAAGAGCAAGTAGGTCACGCGTCGTGTTTATCGCTTTATGTGCATTAACTGCGGCGGGCGTAACCGGCAGAAATATATGAAATTCGCTTCAAAGATAAAAACACACACGACATATATTTCTCGTTGATCTAGTTATGTGACTCTTTTGAAAAAGTGAAATAAAGAAAGTGTTATTCCAATGGCTTGTCACTAAGCCGGCTTAAATCGTTTTGAAGTTGAACTTTTACGTGTTTCAGCAAATGCGTTCATTAACACAAGACAGTTATCTCCTTGCGCAACAGGAATAACTATTTTACGAGGAAAATGGGGTATCTTTTACAATAATCCGCAGAGTGAAAACAAATATACAACAAATAAAAGTAACTGTAGCCGATAAAAAACTTATCTGTGACATTTGTTTGTATTTTTAAGCCGTTACAACTGCTATTTATTAGAAATCAATATTTTTGTCACACGAACATTCGACAAGAAAAAAATGGCGTTTGGGGTGGTATGTAACGATTATGAGGCTACGACGCCATTTTTTTTAGTAAAAATCCGTGCCCCCCAAAACAAGTATTTTTTTTTACATCTTATAAAAACCCATTTATACTACGTAAAACAAATGTGATAGGTAAGTAGGAAAATATCTATTCTCGACGTAGGTCACATTCACTTGTTGTATATTTATTTTTTTACCCCGTTCTCGTTCGTTTTTCGGACCGCGTCCGCGACTCTGCGGATTATTGTAAAAGATACCCGGAAAATGTAGTTATTCTGTGTGCTTGGAAACATGTTGACTTTTCATGCACTTTACTGTTCATGATAAACCAAATCACATCCTTGGCGTTTTGGCTAGAAGCAAAGTGTAGTATCTGTTCTGAAGACTGGAGCAGTCAAAGGCCGATTTTTTTAGGGGGGTGGTAGGAGCTGGATTTTCCCCACATGAAAAACCGACCTTGCGTTTAACTCTGTACTCGTGGGGAGGACAAGTAAGTAAGAACCCCATTTCAATGTTTCACAGGTGTTTTCATACCGAATGCAGAGTTATTCATTACATAACTGAAGGCAGGTCGTTACGCATCGTTTCCAGATGATTATGAACGTTACGGTAGATAATTGAAGCTATTACATATAAGGATATATTGTATGGAGTATCGTTTCAAATGATAAACATCGGCAATGCCGAATTAGACAAACATTTAAGTAGAGTATATCGCATTTGTGATCAAAACACCGTGTTCTTTGACAAAGCATTTAATTTCATTCCGAAAATATATTATATAAACGAATAACGATATATAACTAATTAAAAAATCGTTATATTTTCTTTTAAAACTTACTAGTTGCTTTTGAATATGTAATGGGGGTCT
The DNA here is from genome assembly GCA_963556195.1 of Sepiola atlantica. Taxonomy (NCBI): domain Eukaryota; kingdom Metazoa; phylum Mollusca; class Cephalopoda; order Sepiida; family Sepiolidae; genus Sepiola; species Sepiola atlantica. The sequence goes on along the minus strand of OY744527.1, from coordinate 48,524,966 downwards.
AGTAAAAGTAATTTTATGACTATTACTACTACTATTGCTACTACTAGGACTACTAATACTAATGCTGATAATAATGATGATAATTCGATTGGAATGTAGTTCTCAGTCACTTTTGGAATTCAGAGGAAGTTGTTTTGACAGGTTTTGAGTTTTGAGTTGAACTGTAAAATACACATTCATGCTTTAACCAACAGATTAAAGAAATTAAAAACAAAAGCTATTTGGATAAATACGCTCAGTGATTCGGAAAACGCTAGATCAAAGGTTTGCACCGAGTTGTTACGACGTTCTGTACTTTACTACCCCTCCAGAAAACCAGGCTGGAAACTGACGGTATGTAAATAAAGAAGCGTGATACGGAGACAATGTCAGCATATATCAGCAATAAAAGTAAGCAAAATAAAATCCTTTTTTGTGTTTCGAATCTTCATTGGTGATGAAACCTGCGTAAGTAAGTATTTCTCAAAATACATCCTCATCGGTTGTAATTGCTCTGTGACACACAATCATAAAGAAGTAACGTCACGCATAACCATTTGACGGCACTTTCGCAGACTTTCGTATGTGTTGCCTATAAAGAAAATCGGTGTCACTATGTTACAACTATGATAACGTATGTAATGATTTAGTACATATTTGCAAACAAGAATCAACATTCACTTGAGTCCCTATTTACTTGCCTCGCACGAGGGAAGAGTTAGACAGAAAATCGGTTTTTAATGTGGGGAAAATCCAGTCCCCCCCCCCAAAAAAAGGGCACTCTGAATTGGGAAAAAAATCAAAATTTCCTCAGTCGGATAGCATTTATCATTCACTGAACAAGGAAAAACAATATGAAGTGTAGTATCAGAACAGATACTACATTTTGATCCTAGCCAGATTCATTCTAGATTATTATATACGTTTAACAAAAATGTGTAACAAAATGGCATTGTTGTTTGTAACACATAATGTGTAAGCAAAAAAGGTTCAGCAATGTAATAGAAGTGTTCATTAAATACACCTTGCTTAATGTGACTTGCTTAATGTGACTTGCTTAATGTGACTTGCTTAATGTGACTTGATTTATTGTGTCAACTAATCGTTCATCTTACAGGTAAGAAATTACACACTAAATCAATTGATGTCATGTAAAAAAGATAATGATTTAATATAAAATATATTTTTCATAACCACCTTTTTCTTGACCAACGCTACGGTTCGATGGGGTAGCCATTTTGAATCGAGATTTTTCTAGCACACACATTTTGTTGTGTCACACAATGCATGATCATTTAGTGTTTATTTTTGTTCATATAGTTTTACTGTCATTTTCCATATATTTGCGGTGATAGTTATTATCTGAACTATCTCAATGCCAGTACATCATTGTTACTTTGTTTTAGAAATATGGAACTCCATCAGAAATGACGATGGAGTTCTAAAAAAAGGTTTTGACAGACATTGTTCATCTTAAAGGTCAGTAGTTTCATATTTAAACATTGTAAACTCATCTTAGGGTAGTGGGGTGGAACCATTTCCACCAACAGGAGCAGTAAGGCGCCCCCTTTCTTCCGCTAGCCCATTGAAGACCCTTGGGCAAGGTCGAGTAATACTTAGCCCCCCCGATTAGGGTACATGAAGTCATGGCAGGCAGGTGATGGATAGAGGTTTGAGCAGCCTGACGGATTTTAGAAACTGGTCAACCCTTCGTTTTGTGTTAGGCAGATGATACTGATTTTTTGTACAATGGCTAAGACTTCCTGCTCTGTAAGACCACTGCCTATATAGAAGGTAATTGCAACCCAATATAGGTAACCTCTTTGCAAAGAATATCATGGTGAAACAAAATATTCAAATAAGAATGGAGAGCCATGAGCATCGATGTCTGCAAACAGACCTGATAACTGAAGAAACTGATCTTGGTGAAAGTTCACCCGTGCACAATTCCTTGTTGCAGAGAAGATTCATCTGGATATGATACGCTAATGCAATGTTCGTGTCTTGCCTTCATGTTGTTGAACACATGCCGGACATTTTACTCACTACGCATCAATCATTACGGTGACGCTTACATTGACAATGATGACAAATTTATCACTCTTAACATTGTGTTAATAATGGATGCCAAAATAGCAACGCGTCATTATATCATACACATGCGTGTTATGCAATATCCGGGGAAAAGGGGAACGTTTCCTTGTTCTAATAAAGTGATCAACATTTTTGTTCATTTTTATATATTTTCATGGGTTTTGATGAGCGGTAAAACAGCTTCAATATTAATTTGAATTTAATCTATTGGCTTCACAATGATAAAATTTATTTTGCACGAACACAAACTAAGACTAATATATATATATATATATATATATATATATATATATATATATATATTCCATAAGAAATATTTCTGACACAGAGGGAAAATTGCTGTTTTCTGGGTCGGAATCTATCCATCTAACACTTATCGTTTTTAATTTTGAGTTAGTACTTTCTTTAACTCCTTACATCAAGTGGCTTCATGCCTTTTTGGAGCGATTATATATATATATATATATATATATATATATATATATATATATATATATATATATATACACTAGCAGGCTTACGTGGCCTTGCCTGGGTTAGAGTGTGGGATAGTACTATATGCCACATCATATTAAAAATAGTTTACTTTAAAAACAACCTTGATGTTGTCAGCTAAATATCTTAACCCCCAAGTTATTCTAGATACATGGTAATACTCTAAACCTAACACTTATTAATAGATTAATTTCATGTTTTAACGTGTTAGAAAAATATTATTAGCACCTTTACGGAGCAGTTAGAGACGCACAACTACTTCCATTATATTCACTTGCAATTTGTTTATGTGAATATCGTTATATTTAAGATACTCTCCCTAATATATCTTAGTGTTCAGGGACAGCATGCACACAAGATGGTGTACTCTTTTTATTACAGAGCGATATATATATATATATATATATATATATATATATATATATAGAGAGAGAGAGAGAGAGAGAGAGAGAGAGAGAGGCATACATACATACAGACAGACAGAGACGTCAAGTTCTAAATATACTTACATAATTTACTTACATTTTATTATATTAAAAGAGGAAAATATATTCTTTGATTTAATATAATTTTATTTTAAATAATCGGGGGGAGGAGAATCGAAACCGCATACTCGATGTTTTCTAGTCTGCTTCTTTTCAACCGAACAATTAAGACATTTGTTAAGTCTACTTTTAAAATAACACTCATAAGAAAATTCGAATATACGCATTTGAAGTTTTAAGGGTGTCTGTCACCATGGGTCACTTAGAGGCGGGGTGATGTAGATATTCGGAACATAGTATGCACCGTATAGATTTGGGACCACTTCCATTGTCTTCCTCGGAGAATTTTATACATATACTATACATTTACTCAAAATAGGATATATTTGAAGTTTTAAAGGACGTTTGGTCCCCATAGATCTCTTAGATTAGGAGGGCATTTATAATTTCTGGATTGTCTTCCCCAGAAGATGTTATACACCCACATTACACACATTGAGTTTTATATAGAGAGATAATATAATTATTCACGAATACGTATTTTGATGTTATACGGCTAATCAACATGGATGAATTCAGCGAGATATCCGTGGCTGTAGTTCGGCACTTTTACTGTCGGG
>OY744527.1:48486293-48518793 GCA_963556195.1 Sepiola atlantica | reverse complement strand
CAGTTTCTTTACTTCTATATAATAATAATAAATAATAATAATACTGAAAGAATGACATTTTAAAAATACGACGTAAAAGAACGCCTACATTGTTCAAAGAAGACGTGGGTGAATTAAATCTTTTTAAATTCATTTATCGGTACTTGTTCGTCTTTTACCATAGTCCGTTTTTCAAAACTTTTTACTTACCATTTTTTTGTTCTTTTTTCGGTGTACATTTACCTATCAGACTGCTAGAGAATTCCGGGGGTTTTGGAATTTTTTCAAATATTTTACATTTTAGGAGGGGGGATCATTTTCCTATGTAAATTCAACGTAGACTAATCCCCCTCTTTTTGACCATCTCAATTTAAAAAAAAATCTTTTTCGGTGTACAATTACCTATCATGTCGCGAGAGAAAAAAAGACAAACAAGTACCAATTTATCTTTTTGTTTTTTGTTTTTGTTTTTAAGTAAAAGTAGAAATTCGATCTTTTCACTAGCTTTTTTAGTCCATTTTTCCACACCTGAAGATGATTCGAGAAGGAATCGAAAACGTTTGTAACACAAACGGATCTTTCATCAATTTGTTTGATTTTACACGAAAAAGATGATTGGAGGAATTGAAAAGATGAAAATGGTATAACCAGTCAGATGAGTTCTGTTATTTTAATAATGTTTGTATGAATGAAAAAATGCTGCCTAAATACATCATACAATATATATATATATATATATATATATATATATACTTGGCTAACACTAGATTAAGTAATGACTTTTAAAGCACGTACCTAACCATGTAAACCATTTTAAAATTATTATTTGATTCTAAACTCACCAATAGTTATTTGTACAATAAAGATAGAAAATATTACTCCTACGTTATGTTAATTTATATTCAAAACATTTTATCGAAATATATTCTTACGTACATATATTAATTACGTATTGGCATATTGCCGTAGTAGCAGGGTGTCGTAGTGGCATGGTGTCGTAGTGGCATAGTGCCGTAGTGGCATAGTGTCGTAGTAGCAGGGTGTCGTAGTGGCATGGTGTCGTAGTGGCAGGGTGTCGTAGTGGCATAGTGCCGTAGTAGCAGAGTGTCGTAGTGGCATAGTGGCGTAGTGGCAGGGTGTCGTAGTGGCATAGTGCCGTAGTGGCAGGGTGTCGTAGTGGCATAGTGCCGTAGTGGCAGGGTGTCGTAGTGGCATAGTGCCGTAGTGGCAGGGTGTCGTAGTGGCATAGTGCCGTAGTGGCAGGGTGTCGTAGTGGCATAGTGCCGTAGTGGCAGGGTGTCGTAGTGGTCTGGTTCCGCTTGAATATTACAGTGAATGGTGTTACTCTATATAAAGTTGGGCATGTGTATATGTTTATATATTTCTATGTATAGGATTAAATCCTAAACTAACTAACCGATATTTACGAATTTTTAAACACGGCTGCTAGGCGTAAGGGTGTGTAATGTGGCCCATGTTTATTTTAATTTAGTTTTATGCAAAGGGAAGGAAAGAGGGAACAGAAGCCCTTCGTGTAAATCCAGATACATCTAATTTTTGTAAAATCTTAGTAATGGATATTAGACATCAATTAATAGACATTCCCAAAATGTCAGTTTTGTGGAGTATTTGAAACGATTTTAAATGGCATAATATCTGCGCAAACTTCCATTCGAAAATTAAAATATTTCAGATTTGCAGTAAATTTGATCCATAGTCATTTAACAGCAATTAAGTAAAATACCTTGAATTTCAATTTCTTCTTAAGTTCCGTTAAGCTTTCTAGAACTAAAATCATGTCATGGAGTTTGATTTAAATTTGAATAAGGACTATAGACATAAGGTTTAGTAGCATTATATCTTGATTTTGATCTTCGTAAGGGGACATAAAAGTGGTGCAAAACTGTTCAGTTTCGGGAATTAATTTTTGTCCGGTGGGCTTATGTTCGGTGAGCTTATGTCCGGTGGGCTTTTGTCCGCACACCCATCCAAGGACAGTTGTTCTTCTAGTTATTAATGACATGAAGCGAATTCATGTTTCACTTAATTAGATGCTTTATTATATGTCAATAAACTAATACATTATAGAATTTTATTTTCTATTCAAGTGATACCAATAGAGTTTGATAGAGTTGGGGCGCCCACTTTCAGTTGTTGGAATGAGAATATACGTATTTGATTTCGGGCTAAATTTGACACGATTGACCTTCTGACCCCACTTCTCAAAAACGAAAATGTGCGTGTACGCATTTTAACATTGTTTATTTTACATACGTGGTCATCCAGTAAAACATCTGAGAATGTCCTCTTTCTTGGAAGCGGAAAAGTGCTTCGTTCTTCGTGTGCAACAAGTGTACGTAATCATTTAAAAATGAATCTCACATAAAATGTTGCTATTAAACTGACGCAAAATAGCTTTTATTATAATTAATAATAAGTAATTATACATGTTTACTTATTCGGTGAGATGATGTGTCCCTATTCACTTGCCCCCCCCCCTCCCCCTCCCCCTCGATGGCAAAGTTAGACACAAGTTCGGTTTTTATGGGGAGGATTCCAGCTCCCCCAAAACGGGCACATTAGATGGGACAACATTAAAACTGACCCAGTCAGAAGGACCTCTCCTCCTCCGACTGATGAAGATGCACTACACAACGATCACACATAAGCACACGTGTGTAATTTAGTAGTTCATATGCATACGCATATATGATATTATAAAATAATATAATATATTACGTATATGTATTTTCAGTATTTATTCAACAGTGCTCAATACGTAAGTAGAGCTTAGTAGTAATATGAATTTATATTTATGGCAAGTAAGCGGAAGAGAACTGTTTATGTTTCATTCCCCGGGGGATTAACAGGCTAATTGCTTGATGATTTCCCCGGGTATGTACATAAATTTTACTCGTAGCTTACTTGCCATAAATATATTTTCATACCATTATATATATATGTATGTATGTATGTATATATATATATATATATATATATATATATATATATATGTATGTATATATGTATGTATGTATGTATGTATGTATGTATGTATGTATGTATGTATGCATGTATATATGTATGTATGTATGTATATATATATGTATGTATGTATGTATATATATATGTATATATATGTATGTATATATATATGTATATATATATGTATGTATATATATATGTATGTATATAGATATGTATGTATATATATATGTATGTATATAGATATGTATGTATATATATATGTATATGTATATATATGTATATCTATATATGCATATATATATATATATGCATATATATATATGTATATATGTATATATATGTATGTATATATATGTATATATATATATATATATATATATATATTTAAATTTTGAATTAAATTAACGATAATTGAATTATCGATTTATAATAATCTATCGTGATAATTAAGATTTGGATTAAGGATATGAGGCTCCTTGCTCTGAACTTTTGATGCTCTAATAAATATTTTATCTTTACAATTTTTTATTATCATTTTTCATCTCTAATATATATATATATATATATATATATATATATATATATATATATATATATATATATATAAATGCGTCTGTGTGTGATGCCCTAATTGGACTAATTAGATTATTTCTAAATCGAAGCTATTTTTAAATGATCCTACTAATTGTATTTTACTATATGAGAGAACCGTTCCTAATAAAGAAATACGATTTCCATAAGAATATTTTGGTACATTTGACCCCGCTGACCCTTAAAAACCCTTCTGAAAATTTGACCCTAAATAAACATTTTCATTTTGTTAAACCTCCTTGCCGCCTGCTGCTATTTCCTCTCCTATCGCGTATCTTGGCGTCTTCTAAGTATGACCGCTGGACTCTCATGTGACCTTTAGTCTCGGATCATGTATTTTGCTATTAATAGAACCCCCTTACAACGTTCGCAAGTGATTTATAGACGTCACATTCACCGGTGAACCTTTCTATTTAATTTAACCAACAGAAATGCTGTTAAAACATTTCAAAAGAACGTATTTATAATACATTTGTAAAACATACAAAGCTTTTAATATTATTGTATATTAAAACAATATATATTGTATATAATCGTACTGAAATATAGTACTTTATAAAACTCAATCTATTCTAAACCCTTTCCAGAATCATCATCATCATCATCATCATCATCATCATCATCATCATCATCATCATCATCATCATCATCATCATCATCATCATCATCATCACAAACTAACTTATCTCTGACCGGGTCTTTATTTATCCCTCTTTCTCTCAAGTCTTCTCTTATAACTTTTTCCCTATGTTTTCTTCCACCGCCAACTGACCCTGCTACCTTAACTGTTCTACATCTACTATCCCAATCATTCTCGTCCATTCCTTCAACGTGACCATACCATTGACGTCTTTTGTTCTGCACACATTTTCCTATACTGTCTAGATTTACTCTTCCTCTCAGGTCATCAGATCTAAGCTTGTCTCTAAGTATAATTTTCATATCATTTCTCTCCATGCAAAGCTTGTTCTGAACCACGATTTGGTCAAATTTCACTTCCATACATTATTCATCTGCATACACATGCTTGATACATCGGTAACACCCTGCTGGATAGTAATGACAGGATTTTCTTGAACTTATTCCACCCACCCCTTACAATAACACTAGAACCTGCCCCATCCTGCGCTTCAATTGAATCACCAAGGTAACAACACTTCTGAACAACCTCAATAGCTTCGCAATCCAGATATACTTTCTCCACATCTAAAACCGTATATAGATAATCGAATGTATACTTGGCGTAACTTTCGTTGGATTCATTATATCACAAGGAATAGAAAATTAATCACTGTAATATGATTTCAACAAAAAAATACAATCTACAATTAATACAGATAAGCACACGTATATATATATATATATATATATATATATATATATATATATATATATATATATATATATACTTTTATTATTTAATTCGATTTCATTGGACACATTGATTCATATAAACATGTAAGTATGTACCAAAATACATATTCTTGCTTATCACACAAACGTATATATGGCAAACGTTACTATTGGAGACATAAAAGGTTTTCAAGGAAATACAGTTGAGAAATTAGTCCCAAACAATTTATGTTGGTTTACTTACTCATTTGTCACGTATTTGCGTTAAAACAAATTAATTATTTAATAGAAAATATAAGCCTGTGAAGATACGTTAAAAGTGGCCATGATTAAGTAATCATCTGGCGGCCATGTTATTTCTTCCGGAAGTAAGATGACAATCGAATTGGAAGGGTTTAAGTATAAGAGCCGTATACTTGGCTTCCGCATTTTAAACTCTTTTTCTTGCTATTAATTAAAACGAATTTAAATCAGCATTGTGTAATTCTGTTATCGTTGGTTTACACAATTCTTTTTAGAATTAGCTACTTACAGGAAGGATCACTTAAAGGTTGCCAATATCCATAGCGAAAGTAGTGCTATTGAACCGACGACTGGATTCGAACACACTTTTTGCCAGTAGACGTCGGTATCTGCCATCACCACCCCATACATTTATATTGACATATGTATATTAATGTTTCAACATAAAACGTTAAAAATTTTCTTCTGCTCAATTTTGATGACCAACTCAAGTCGCACTTTTTCAGCAAATAAACTTTCTGGAACACATTTGAAATGTTATAATTATAATGTATACTTTATTGATGATGAATCCTTCAGAAAAGTCAATACTCTGCTATTAAAGGATCAAATCTAACCTATTTTAAATTAGTATGAATGGGATCGTCCAAGAGAAAGTTTATAATGGTACAGGATAATAGTATTTTTTCTTAAACTACAAACATTTCTCATGTCCGTGAACTACTATAATAGGAAGCAGTTTAGTAATGATGCAGAAAAAAGTTTCATGTACTTCGGAAATCTAGAGGGATAGCCAAGAACAAGGTTCTAGTTCTTTTAGAGGAGCCATTACCGATGTGTAAATGAAATACACGAAAGATAAAAAGGTAGTATCTGTTCTAATACTACACTTCGTCTGCTCTGTTCTTGGTTAGTGAAAGAGAAACCCTTATAGACTGATACATTTTAAATCATTGTTCCAATGGGCTGGCGGGATATCCAACCATTAAAAACCGACCTTGTGTCTAACTCTGCCCGTGTTGAGAGGCAAGTAAATAGGGACCGAAGCACCTTATTACAACACTTGTGCTTGCTTTACAAGTACTTCAATGGGATGTGCTCCGATGAACTTGCTGCTCTGGTGCCCTCTCGACGTAAATGAACGCGACCAACCCGACAATAAGCTAGATCCCATCCATTCACTATGGTGGTCTCCAGATGCTGGAATGCCTTCTACTCCAATAGCTTTTTTCCTCGAGTTGTCGGCCTTTGGAACTCCCTTCCTTCTCCCTGTTTCTCCGACTGTACAAACATGCAGCAATTTAAAACTAATGTGAACAAGCATCTCGCTGCACAGCTCCCAATTTAAGATGACCCTCTAAACTCCCACCCTAATTCTCAGTATCTTTTTACGTCTATAGTGGCAACTTGTCTTGTCTGGAGTGAACTAAATAAAAGAAAAACACTGAAAGTGAAGGAAGTCTTAGCAAACTGACATTTTCCCTTAATTGATCCATCTCACCGAAGAGACGTTTCTAGTCTTTCTTTATTCTATCGTTATTTTCATGGCAGGTGCTTGACTGAACTTCAATCTATGCCCCCCCCCCATTCACGACAAAAACTCGTCCAAACTACAACCATTGTCAATAAATTCCCCCCCCCCCCTGTGTATCTAGAACTAAGCGGAACTTTCATGAGCAAATTCTATTTCTTAGCACTGCCCGTCTTTGGTACACAGTACAACGGGGTTGCTTCCCGGCTGACTATAACATTGACATTTTTAAGTCCAATGTAAACAAATTCTTGCTTAGCCGTCCTCTTAAATAGTCACTTTACCCGTCAAACACAATATACACTTATCCTCGAGTGGCCTGTGGGCTTTGATACGTAGAGAGTCGTTTGAATTTAAGTAAAGAGTATCCAATTGTGAATAAACAGTCTCTTCATTTAAGCTCCATGACATTTATGCAAACAAATGAAGAACAGTACACCATGAATTATTTGGTTCTTAAATTAATATTTTGTCTTATAAATAAATAAACATTTTAAATTTCATAATTCAGCTAAATAAGAAACTTCCATGTGTAGAGTTTGTACGTTTTACAGGTGTTTTCAGCCGCCAAGCATTTAGTTTTGCACAGCAGAGAAAGATATAACGATGCTGGGGGAGAGAGCAACCACGAGAGGGTTGTGGCGTTGAGTAGGGAGCAATGTATCAGATTCAAGTACATTAAAATGCCGCGAGTGGATTCTAATAAGATCGGGGAATGAGTTAAAACGAACAACTATGATGATGCTAATTGGACTGGCTCACCTGTCTCTCTCTGATTTCTGATTGCCGAGTAGATGTTTTTACTAGAAATTGGTATTCACAAAGGCTTGCAAAGTGAATTGTTTCGAACGAGCAGTTATCAATTTTAATGGTTGAATAATGTCGAGTTCAAACCTTTATGTGAAATTATGTTTTTTATTTCAAGAGCGGGTGTAGCACGAAACTCTTGATTTCCACTCGATACAGACAGAAATGAAAAGGAAAGGGTAAGCTAAACGAAAAGAGAAAGAAAGAGAGTATCTTATACAAGCTTGTAATTGTACGTTCGGATCGCAGCTCTACCTCCACACAGTACCACGTGCCGACTTCTATAATTTGGAACCAGTAGTTCAGCTTCTAGAGTTTTATGAATTAATGGTCACAGACATACCTAAAAGGTAGGTAATAGAAATTGGACTGAGGAAGTTTAGTTTTACGCGATATTGATTGTTATTATTGTTATTGTACACCATCTGTTAAGAGAAAGTAAGGGGCGGGGAGTCTCTGTGTGTGTGTGAGTGTGTGTCTCTGTGTGTGTGTGTGATTGAGAAAGAGGAAGGGTGGAATGAAGCGAGCCTTCTATCCGTCTTAAGCCCTTATCTAGCATCATTAAGTTTGCCCTCGGTCAGGTCAAACGGAACAGCTTTCTTTATATGCCCCCATCTCCAATGACCAGAGAGAAGTTTGAATTGGTTTGCTCACTCATACACACGACACTTTTAAACAATCGCTACTCATTCACATCCCACCTCCATTGTCTATAAAATACATGTACGTACGCACACACACACACACACACACACACACACACACACACACACACACACACACACACACACACACACACACACATATACATATATATATATTATATATCTATATATATACATGGAATAGTTAGTATAGGGAATTAGTGATAAGCATGTGGACAAACTAGTTTAAATACTAATCCTTATCGACTAATTCGTTATACTAACTATTCCATTGTGTATGACATTTTATTTCAAGCTTCGAACTACCTCATATATATATATATATATATATATATATATATATATATATATATATATATATATATATAGTATTTCATGTATCCACATAAAATTTTATAAGGAGATATAATTTAGCCTGAAGATTCCCCCGGGGATGAAACGCGGGAGCCTCTGTGTAGCTTAATTGCCATAAATATATTTTCATAGCATACTATATATATATATATATATATATATATATATATATATATATATATATATATATATATGTGTGTGTGTGTGTGTGTGTGTGTGTGTGTGTGTGAAATGGTTTTTATATGGATGGAATGGAAACTAACTAGTCAAAATAATGACACGGACATGTTTCGGTTTTTGAGTCAGAACATTTGTATGATTATTTTAACTATTTTTTCCTCTTTAAAATTCAAGCATATATATATATACACAAAAATAAATAAAACGGGAACAAAATTCAATCATTGAACTCGTTAAGAAACAATATCTACTTTTAGCGGGCTAGGATTCATATATATTTTTCCTTTTTCATTTTCCCATCACGTCGGATTACCTTCATCCTTCTCTTCCCATATATATATATATATATATATATATATATATATAGTTATTCTCAATACATTAGTGAAAATAAGGAGTGGGACAAAATCTGTGGACCCTAAAACAAGGAAAAAGAAAAGAAAAAAATATAATAAAATAAAATCAAGAGAGGGGGGGGTAGTAACTTTGCCCAACCCTTTCTAATTGTAAAACGCCCACTGTTTTCCGGTTTGTTTAGGACGATCCCTAAATAGGGTAAAAATAAGGGGTGGAGTTTGGGAGAGAGTTGTACAATTCTAAAGTGCAATCAAAGGTCATGGCAGAGGTCATACGCAAAATATAATCAGGAGTAGAAATCTTGCAGGATCTCTCTAATACAAAAAAATAAATAAAACGGGGACAAAATTCAATCATTGAATTCGTTAAGAAACAATATCTACTTTTAGCGGGCTAGGATTCAACAGTACCAAGGATCGCATATGCCATGATCTGACATAGAATACATACTTTTACTACATACTTCTTGAATGAACAGGCCCCCGCGTCTTGCAACCTCGGCCGCGACAGATCGACATTATCAATAACGTACGCAACATCCAGCAGGAACAACTTCGCATCGTTGATGTATTATCAGTTCGGCTGAAGTTTTTTACAGTGGAAGAAGCTGTGCTCAACCGTTTCTCCATGAGCATTGTCACAATAAAGACAACTAAACATGTCCTCTATGCACGCCCTGAACAATGAATTATTGAGGGTAACGCATGTCGGCCTAAACTACCTCGATCTAACTTACACAGACTACAATTGGGAAATGAAAAAAAAAACAATAGATGTTTTTTTTATGTATTCATCAACGTTTCGTCTTTATTTGTAAGACTTCCTTGGAACAAATACATAGAAGATACTGTCAAGTCTGCTGCAAAGAAGGTGGATCCCTTTACCGGACTAGAGAACTTCCCATTTGCCAGTATCCTATATCACTACAAAGCCACCATTCATACATGGAGTATTGTTGCCACATCTGGGCTAGTGCACCAACCACTAGTCTCTTCCGCTTGGGCTGGGTGCATAGAACAGTCTCTAATCTAACAGGTCTAGCATTGCCTATCAAGCCCCAGCCTCTTTCCCATCGCCGCAATGCCTTCATCCCTGGGCTTTGTTTTACAAGTACTTTCACGGGATGTGCTCTGACGAATTTACTGCATTTATACACCAACCCGACTAGCAGCAAAATCCCACCCCTTCACTGTAGAGTTCCCTAGATGTTGGAACACTTTCCTCCAACCGCTTACCTTTGAAATTTTCTCCCTGCTCCACGTTTCTCCTGACTTTACCAACATGCATAAATTTAAATGTAATGTGAACAAACATCTTGCTGCACAACTCCCCACTTAGGATGCCCCTTATAATTCTGTCCTTTTATCACAATAGTTCTCAGTGGCAATATGCTTGGTTTGGAATAAATAAAAGTAAAAAATAAATAAAACACAACCATCAGGTCAGAAGAAAAGAGTTAGTGAGATATCCTGAATCTGCTTCCCAACTCCGCTGAGAGTGAATATCCTTCACCGACCTTCTCAGCTGCATCTTAAGCCTACTATTTCCCGAAATAGCATCAATACCTTGAAAGGTAACGGAACAGACGAAGCTTTCTAAACGCGATCCAGCATTCGGCGAAAATTGTGATTCATCCTTCGATCTACATCGACTCTCGAACAAAGGGGGGAGGATGAAGTCGGGAAAAACACTCTAGACCACAGGTCATTACACAGACACCTCCGTTCAAGTCAGGAACGTCATTTTATAGGCATTTCGATGATTTTCAATGCCAGGTATTCCCTTAATCTCGATCAAACTGACGTTGAATACTGAGCTATCGGGAACAAAAACAATAGGCGGCCCAAGTCTGATAAACAGCTAACAGGCAGAGGAAATACATGCAGTTGGGAAACGATGAGATGAAATATATATTCTTTAAGGTAATTTTTATCGGGAGCCAAGTCTAAATTTAGGCTTCAACCTTTGAACCTACCGTTCGATCAATCCCCATTCAGTTGGTGATCCCGTCTTAACCATGCATTGAGGATTCGAATTGAACCATTCGTACAGCATATATGAACCTGAAACGGATCGATACAACCCCAGGAACTCAACCGCAGGTCGTTCGACTTGTTGTTGCGATTGATTTTGGTTCCAGTAACATTTTCGTATCGCGTGAGAGCTTTCATCACTACCTCAATGCCATCATAGCACGACACAAAGACAGTGAGATCATCAGAGAAAAGACAGACTACTTCCACACTTATTCGACACACTAAGCCTTCACCTCTATTCATTTTGGAGTCAATGGTTAAATTCCAATCACCCATTGATCTTTATCGCTTCGGGTCCGCGAGAAACACCTCCAACCGCTTACAAAGAAAGAAACCCCTCGTGACTTTTCATGATACCATCGGCCACGATCAGTCTGTCCTCTACGTCCGCATACATACTCTTCACTGTCACGGTAAGCGGGCATTTTCGATATGATGAAAAGCACCTGGCTATAGACATAGGAGTCATAGTTGATCTCGATCGGTTGACAAGCCGTGGCTTCTACAGTACAGCTAGTGGAGGGCAAGGACATGATCACTGACCCAATCACTGTTGCACACGGGCCTAAAATCACTTTGGGTGAGCATGCAACAGGTATGTCCGCAATTGCCTTCTAAAAGTTCCGACGTAATTCGCCTGCTCCAGACAACACCTCCAACATTCTGAGGGAAATTTAACTTCAGAGCCTTATGAAATGAGGGATGACTATAGATCGGGGCCCTCTATTTATGTTTCGTACTGAGCTTTTTTTAGACTAGAGTGCTCATAATCTACGAGCCGGATCTCCGGGAAGTTCCCCTCTTGCGACCACAACCATATTTCAAACACCTTACTACGGCTGAACTTCTTGGATCGAATGAATGTTTGTGGACGTTGGGAAATTTGACCGACCTTAGAAGACGCAATGGCTTCATGGTTTGCCTTTGGTGCTGTGGTAAATCCGCCATAGCATTTCGTGGGGTCCACTTCACATATACTGGACACTTTTTGAAAGGAGACTCTATGGATTTTCACAGCGATTCCGAAAACATCTTGCTTGTTCGGACTTTTTTGTCATTTTATTTAAGAACTGAAAGCCAGGTGGGACTGAGGGTAGTGTAGTTGTTTGAGAGTTTATTTGCACAACCGGAGTCGGATACTGTTTTGTTTAGGTTGGCATATTCCTCCGCGATTTATGCATCATATATATCCTCCTCCTCCTCCTCCTCCTCCTCCTCCTCCTCATCATCATCATCATCATCATCATTCTCCTGTTTCTTCTTCATCTTCTTCTTGTTGCAGTATTTAGCTTATGAGATTGCTAATGAGTTCTATTTTAGTGCTGCTATTTTCGGGAATTTAAGCTGGGTCTCGTTTTCATATTTGGCTGTCTGTCTTTACGGACGTTTATTCAACTCCTGCTCCCCTATCTCTGAAGGAGCTGGAACTGGGGAAGGTACTGGTGCTTTTGTTTGCTTGTTAAACACTTAATCGAATAGATTTCGGTTAGATGCGGAGACCATCCGGCTGAAAGATATTGTAGAGGTCGGGTGGTTCTTTCCATACCTCCCAGATACGCAATGCACGCCCTTAGTTGGAGGTGAAGACGTCGTGGGATCGTAAGTGACTTTTAACTCATTGGACAACCTGTTAGTATGTGATCGGCCGTCTCATAACCGAGTCCACACTTCCTGCAAAAATTCATCTTACCCCAAAAAACTACCACCTAGTTCTGGAAAGGTGTTCGCCCCACACCGACTCCAATTTACCCCACACCAGCTTCAATTAACCGTACAATCCCGAAGATCATAATTCCCAACATATGACAGACAACTTCATAATTCATATTTGCATAACAAGATTCAGGATAAGATATAGCCACAACTATTTATTTTACTTAAAAAACTGTTGTGGTCTTAAAGGGCTGGAAGAACTAACACGAACCGAAAGGAATTAACAAGAAATGTTATTAACAGAAAGTACAGAAGTAATGGGTTGACTGAGGCTGATTCCTCACTTCGCTTCTCTTTTCATTTCGACTGATTGGCCATAACGACTCTATTCTTAGAGTCAGGATGAGGAAGAGGCTATAGAATGGCGGAATGAGGTAGATCAATACAACAACATTGACGACGCGAAGTCACGGAAACACGGTGCGTTCGACCTCCACAATGTCTCTCAGCCGGATGATCTTCGCACCTAACCGAAATCCATGCGATTAGGAGTACCAGAGTTTTTATTCGCACTTATACAAACCCACGCACACACTCATACATATATATATATATATATATATATATATGTAAGTAAATTTGGTGTACAACAAAATCGTAGGATAAATTTCAGAGGAAATTTACTTTTTTTTTCTCTCAATCGTTTTCTCCAACTGAAACAATTTTTTCCCCTCATATCTCATTCGATTTTCTTAGTTTCTAATTCATCATTCTGACGTTTCCTCTTAGAGGGTCAGACGATAAGGTCTTAAGGGAAATTTTAGCAATTTTCTTTTTTTTCCACCCGCCCGTTTCATTGATTTTTAAATCAATGTTTCCTCTGAATATATATATATATATATATATATATATATATATATATATATATATATATATATATATATATATATATATATGGGTGTGTGTGTGTGTGTGTGTGTGTGTGAGAGAGAAACTGGAACAATAATGCATATAAGGGCAGTCATGCAAATAGATGAATTGATTGATTGATTCAATTATACTCACTCCACTCCTACATTATTCTCTCTCATCTCTCTTATTTCTGCATAAATAAGGCTTCCCTTTGATTGTTGTTCTAAAATAAGAATTTAAAATTTATTGGTCGACTTATTTTACGAGAGTTATCCTGTTTACTGCGACGATGAACACATTTTTACCAATAACCGGTTTCACCTATAATTTGTATTGAACCAGTTGAATTCCCCAAAAAGTTCAAGGGAAACAAATTTGAAATAATTGAATGAAACAATTGGAATGTGAAAAATAAATTTATTTATGATTGCCGTGTCTCCAAAGGCCCGGAAGAAATAACACGAACGGAAGGTAATCAACAAGAAATTGTATTAAGAGAAAGTACAGATATAATGGGTTGACTGAGGCTGCTTCCTCATTTCTCTTCTCTTCTTACTTCTATTAAATGATCATAACGATTCTTTTCATAGCGTCAGGAAGAGTCCATACAGTGAGGGAATAGGGTAGATCACAATGCAGTACAACAGGTTTTTAACTAACGAGTTAACACTTATCAAAGCCAAAATCAGTCGAAGTTAAAGATGGATATACTGACGACTGGATGCTTATGAATATTATGAGAGTATTGAAAATCTCCGCATACCACTCACTCAAAACAACAGCCAACACAGGAAACAGCTAGTCTTCCCCCTTTGTCAGAAAAACTGCTAAAGGACAAAATAGTGGGCTACGAGGGTTACGGGCTGTGAAAGTAAACAAACAATCAATTAACTATCTGTATTTTGCAACCGAGCAATATCTATTGTAAACAATGTAATTTACAAAAAATCTATTAACAGAAAGTACAAAAGTAATGGGTAAGCTGAAGCTGCTTCCTCACTTCGCTTCTCTTTTATCTTCTACTGATTGGTCATAACGACTCTATTTTTAGAATCAGGAAGGGTCCATACAGTGACGGAATAGGGTAGATCACCATAAAATCAATAAAGTGTTCGGTCACAGAAGATTGAGCGCTGATACAAATAATTTAGTTGAAAACTATCATTGTGTTTTCTGATATCATTTCAGGAATAATCAGCGAATTGTCAATAATTTTTATTTTAAAATTGTTATGAAAAATATTTTTAATTTTTTGATTATATTTTAAAAAAAAACATATATATTTAATGTTTTGAGATCTTTAAAAAAAATCTTAAAGCAGCATTTTCAGTTTGCTTTGCTTAAAATATGAATTGAAATAATCCACTCGATGAAAATCAATAGATAAAAATTGAAAATATAAATAAAAAAAAGCAAAATCAACAGCTTACTAACTCGCATTGAACGCAGTTCTACAACCCCTCAAGTTAGTCGTTCGAATTGCGTGTGAGACAGATAACTCTGACCGACCTAGAACCGACCGTATTTGTCATCATCTCTATTCAACCTTGTAAGCAACACAAATAAAATAAACACAAATGAGACAGAACAAACAAAGGTCGATCATACCAATGCGTATTTGCTCGCATATTTATGTAACCATGTAATTTGGTCACGGCGTCATTATTAACAGTATAACCTCTTGTCTAGTTTAGAATACCGCATAGATTTGTCGTATATATATATATATATATATATATATATATATATATATATATATATATATATATATATATATATAGTGAGTGTCAAGTTATACTGAAAAGAAATCAATAAATTGCTCTATCGCAGAAGAGTGAGAGCTAATACAAATATTTCAGAATCGTACCGCGGTTTCATCAAGATGGGTTGACTTTTACATTTTAAAAAGTTTATACCCAAGGGACTCGTCAGCGTACTGAAATCATGGCAAAACACAATGAGAAGTCGATAAATGCCATTTATCATTGTGTTTTGACCTTTTTCAATACGCTGACGAGTCCTTTGGGCATAGACGTTTTAGAATGTAAAAACTCAACCCATCTGGATGAAACCGCGGTACGATTCTGAAATATGTAACATATAGTTTTCAAATAAATTATATATATATATATATATATATATATATATATATATATACATATATATACATATATATATATATATTATTTTATTTAAAAATTATACATTACAGTGTTTGTTGGGGTTTATATAGGTTTCATCGATCTGGTCATGTTAGATCTGGGGCAGAATTCGGCTGGTTGGGAACAGATCGACTTATCAGTATCCTATGGTTGCCGAAAAACTAGCACAGATCACCGGCTTAGACTAGGCGATGTTCGTTCCCCCATAAACATTCATGAAAAGATCGATGAAACCAGGGTACACCCAACAGACACTGTAATATATAGTTTTTAAATAATATAATTTATATTAGCGTTTGTAAAACCTACGATCGAGGACTTTGTTGTTTTTTCGACTAATTTGCAATACATGCTATATATATATATATATATATATATATATATATATATATATATGTATATATATATTTATGTATATATATATATGTATATGTATATATATATATGTATATATGTATATATATGTATATATATATGTATGTATATATATATATATATATATATATATATATATATATATATATATGTATGTATGTATGTATGTATGTATGTATGTATGTATGTATATATAAATATATATTTACTAGCGGAACCCGTCGCCCGGCGTTGCACGAGAGAAAGTACTGCCTATTGCATGACGTTGAATAAAAAAGAAACGGCCTATTGTTTTTTCTGCACGGTCTACCGTGTTGGCGAATGTTTTATATAAAAAAAGGTGGAGTAAAATGGGATCGAACGCTAAAACTGGCGGTCATGAAACTTGCTTTCTTACCTACTGCGCCACACTCCCGGGTATAAAATGCATGGGAAAATAGGCCAATTAACCTAAGCTTCATTATTGGCACCAGTGTTTTGTGAAAATTAAACTGTGTTTATTAGTTCCCGGTGTCGATGAGTGTAGTCACATAACATAATTGTTAGGGAGAAAAGTTTTTGCTACCACCTATATGGATTTGGTTTTTCCGAGAGCCGTAGATGCTGGGCCAAATGTAATATTTAGTGTTAGCTAGGAAAAAAAAATAACAACTTTAGTAAAACACGCTCGAGTGAACAAGTGTAACATAATGCTGAGTTTAGTAGCCTGTGATGCATGTGGTTATTTTCCTATACTCCGAGAAGGTACAGGGGAAAAATCGTCTCTACTTTATATATTAGAAAAGATAGAAAAAGAAAAGATATAGTGTGTCAAGTAATATTGAAAATAAATCAATAAAGTGCTCGATCACAGAAGAGTGAGCGCTGATACAAATAATTTAGTTGAAATCTATCATTGTGTTTTCTGATATCATTTCAGTACGCTGATTTTGATAATTTCTTTTTGAGTATAGACTTTTAAAAATGTAAAAAGTCAGCCCATTTGGATGAAACCGCGGTACGATTCCTAAATATGTAACATATATATATATATATATATATATATATATATATATATATATATATATATATATATATATAATATTAAAATTTGAAAAAAAAAGATGATGTCATTTTAAAATGAATAAAATCATTTATTTTTTAGGCTAAAACTTTCGATAAATATATCATTCTCAGATCAAGACCTTTTCTTATTCTTCATTTTGTTGGCATTAACCCCGACCGGGGCAGCTATCTTCTGCCAAGTCAGAAAAAGTGTACATCAAGGTGTTTAAAGAGGACAGTTTATAAGTAATGTCCGATCGATGTGCTGCGCTGGTTGCGCATGTTTACATAATAAAATTGATCAATCTTATGAAGAATCCATGTGTATGAATATTTCATATTAAAATTTAGAAAACCAAAACAATGATGCAATTTTAAAATGAATAAAATCATTTATTTTATTTTTTTAGGCTCAGACTTTCGATAAATATATCATTCTCAAAGTAAGACTTTTTCCTTTTCTTTTCTTCAGTTTGTTAGTATTAACCCCGGGGTGGGGGCGAATTCATGTAAGTCAAGGTGTAAAAGACGGCAGTTTTAAGTAAAGTAAAGTCCGGTCGATGTGTTGCGCTGGTTGGCGCGTGTTTGAATAAAGAAAATTGATCACATCTTATGAAGCATTTATGTGCATTAATATTTTATATTAAAACTTGAATTTTCGCTGTCGTGTAAAGTTTTGTGACCGTACATATTTGCTCACCGAAGTGGGTAATTTAATTATGTATTTTATAAGTTTAGACCGTATCGTCGACCTCTTACTTTCCTCTTATCTGTGGTATTTCGTTTACAGATGTTGGTCTTGATTGATTTAGTGTGTGGTCAGTCAAGCTGGAGTTAATCTTCTCAGACAAACGACAAAGGCATTTTTCACTAAAAAAAAAGATCAAATACCTGACTAATTATAAGATGTTCCTTAAATTCTAATATTCGCATCTTTCTTCGTAAAAATCAATTAAGTGTAGTATCTGTTCCGATGGATACTGCACCCGATAGACTGGTATTGTCTTGGCCTTCGGGGCTTGATTTACGCCGGTCTATAGGTCTGTCCTGTGCAGTTCTAGGAGGTTCACTCTCCCAGGCGCCACCCCCCCCTCTTTAGGGAGGAGTAAGTGTATTGCTTCCTGTCTGAGGCGCCTCTACCGGGGAATGCCGACGGGGCTGCCCAGGCAATTTTTAATGGCCAGAGTGCTCACCTCTCGGGCGCTGGCTTTTCAAACCCCACTTTCCCGACCCGACCTTGGGTCACATCTTACTTGTGGGAGTAAGATAAAACTGGCCTTGTGGCTAACTCCTGGAGAGGAGTTTATTTACTCCTCTCCAGGAGTTAGGCACAAGGCCAGTTTTATCTTACTCACTTTTATTTAAAAATTATCTCTCATGCAAGAAACTTATACATCAGGTGAACAATTTCATTCAATCAAATACTTCGAACCAGAGGCAAACTCGGGTGGGAACAAAATTTCTACCCCGTTCTATTTGATTTGTGAGACAACCAACAATAATCTATCATCGTAGGGTTGTCCTGTGTCACGCCTCTAATCTGACAACCCGACAGATTTTTATCATTCTGAAAATGCCTACACGAAACGAACCATGGGTGTCCGGAAGTCTTACCCCTGACGTTTTAAAACTAATAAATAAGAATAACCAGTCTCAACGTTGCTTGAATTCGGGGATCAAACGAGAATCGGTGTGTCAACGTGATTATGCCGTGCATAACCTTTTATTAATTAATTACTATTAAACAACATAACAAAACGCTATTTGGCTCCAGCTGTTTCGTAGAAGATTTAAAATAAATTCTACCTTTCATTACTATTGAACAACATAAGAAAACGGTATGTAACTCTTGCTGCTTCTTCAAGGATTATAAAAAAATCAACCTTACTTTCTGGTGATGGTTTTACGATAAATACACCGGTTTCTGGTCAGCCACGTAATCAGTTTCGGGGTAGACGTTTTTTGTCAGTAAGCCTTGAACCCATTCCTTCCCTGTTAGGCTCTTTAAACTCTTAGTTTTTTTTGATAGCCTTTTGGAGTCCAAGGGGTTGAACGATAGTAGTTTGATATATTTCAGGCGTGGTTTGTCTTGAAATGATACTACGCTCCTTTCTTTTTTCTTATTAAAATTCGGATTGGCTTCATCCTTTGTCTGGAGCGACTTTCAGATTCTGGCTGGGTTGTGGAACGCCACATTCACAAGCATTAACTTCTTCGCTTGAAACAACGATGGGGTTACCTTCAACCGTCTCCTCATATAACAAGAGAGGGGTTATGTTCGATCGTCTGAGGCGGTCTCACCATGGGACACCGATGTGTCTGTTTATGGCTCTAATTAAAAAAATTCGTACACAATAACCGTCTAAAATACGTATCATGTTTTGCCATTAAATAACCCTTATAGGGTATATATGCCATAAAGCCGACATATCATCGAAGATGAATGCGCTTAATACGTTGTAATAATTAAAACCAACATACCAATGATTGTAAATGTGTAAGTTTTATAAACCACAATAACATCCTCATAATTCATAATTTCAAATGATTAAAATTACAAGTATATTTTCATGCACTCCCCAAACAAAGGTACGTTGGCCCTTCTTCTTTAATACTCTACTTCAACATTGAATTGTAATTAAACAAACTAATTTTTGCACTAATAATCACAATTCACGGTGTCATGTTTATATAGATTTGACTCATTCGATCAACTGCATCTCGAACTATTACCTTATTATTACTATAGCTGTTTTTTGACGATATATTTGACACATTATTGATCTACTTGTCTTAATCATGTCATTTGAACTTGTTTAGGTGGCATTCAACTTTTTCCTGTGGCAATTAAAAACTCTTCAGTCCTACTCAAAAATGACTCGGCTGCTTTTACTGGAGTTTTGATACGCCCCTCCCGCCAAAATAAAAAAGGTTTAGCAAGTGAACACAATATCTTTTTAATAGAATGGTAAAATTAAATCTATTACTAATGAGAATATGGTATATGTCTGTCTGGCGCCGAAACTCTACTATTACTTCTATTAATAATGGAGATTTGGTATCTGTCTGAAGCCGGAACTATACTATTACTTCTATTAATAATGGAGATTTGGTATCTGTCTGAAGCCGGAACTATACTATTACTTCTATTAATAATGGAGATTTGGTATCTGTCTGACACCGGAACTATACTATTACTTCTATTAATAATGGAGATTTGGTATCTGTCTGACGCCGAAACTATACTATTACTTCTATTAATAATGGAGATTTGGTATCTGTCTGACGCCGGAACTATACTATTACTTCTATTAATAATGGAGATATCTATGTGAAGTCGAAACTATACTTACTATCTTGTAATGCTCAATTCAGTTTACTATAATATTTCAGACTAATGAACTATCCTTCAATGATCAATTCAGGGTGTAGTGTATATTGTGTTGTCATTCGGGGGGCAGTATCTGTTTCGTTATGATGCGACCAGCCTCCTAGGAAGTACTCCCTCCTTTGGGTTGGGGGTAGTGTAGTATATGTTTGCTCGTAATCATACCATCCTCGATAGCATTAGCTCATCCTTTGAGTAGGGGGTAGTGTAGTATATATTCGTACGTCATGCATACGACGAGAGGACGCATATTTTAACTAGTAAAAATAAATATTCCTCTGAACATATGAATATCACTTCTGCTAAGTATAGTTTTACAAATTAAAATGCTCGATATTGTTTGCGATTAAATCAGTATGTCTTTTGTGAAGGTTTACTCTTTCCATACGCACATACAATAAGTTTCAAATTGAATACTATATCTACAACCACGTCTGTATTATGTTTTATGCAAATCAGGGAGATCGAAAACGTGAATTTTGTAATTGTTGTGCTATCAAATAAAACAGATATACGCCCCCCAAAAAGTTTATACATTGACGACACGAAACAAAATGGCGATTATGATTTAGTCTTCCTTTTCTTTTCTTTACCGGACCATTTGACAGAATGATTAGATTGTTCACTAATAGGAAGACAGACCGGAGTTCAATCCTCGGTTGAGTCATCCCATATACTAAAAAACTGATGATACTTGATGCCCCTCGCTAAACACCCAGCATAATAAGTTGAGTATCAAGTATAAGTGGAGTAATCCTGATAAACGAGTTACGTCACCCCCTACACATCGGTGCAGTATTTATTTACCTCCTCGCCAGGAGGTTAGACACAAGGCCAGTTTTATCTTACTCCCACAAGGTAAGATGTAACCCAAGGTCGGGTCGGGAAAGTGTGGGTTTAAAAGCCAACGCCCGAGAGGTGAGCACTCTGGCCATTAAACATTGCCTGGGCAGCCCCGTCGGCATTCCCCGGTAGGGGCGCCGCAGGCAGTAAGCAATCTACTTACTGCTCCCCAAAGAGGGGAGGCGAAGCCTGGGAGGGTGGACCTCCTAGAACTGCACAGGACCGTCCTATAGACCGGCGTAAATCAAGCCCCGAAGGCCAAGACGATACCAGTCCATGGGTTGCAGTATCCATCGGAACAGATACTACACTCTGATCCTAGGCACTACCTCGGTGCAGTAGCTAATAAAAATTGTCCAATTTACCAGTTTTTAGTCTTATAAAATAAGCATCACTGCTGATTCTGCATTTGAAGTCATTGAGTTTTTTTTTTATTAACAACAATCTTCACGAAAACTTGTAAGAGGTAAATATTTATTTTTATCGTGATTTCTGACGAAACCCCCGATTTTTAAAACCTCCACCCGCTACAAGTTGTGATAGACATACTTAGGTCGATCAGCTTTTCTGTCTTATCTCCCAGCTCGATGACCTGCGGGTTGATAGACACGATTGCACATAGCGATCTTAGTCCTGTCTGAAAGACGCATCTCCCGCGGGTAGATGACCTACATATTGACTTTAAAGCCAAATGTCCATAAGAGTTCAGCTAATCACTAGTCCGGTTCAAACTGATAAGACACCTCTGAGCAAGTGTCGTGTCCCCACTTCAGGATGATTATTTGAATAGGCACATGTAACATTAGTCATCTTAGCGACGCGCGCACACACACGTATGCATGCTCGCATATTAACGAACTTCAAAGCGAGCGTAACGAACTAACAATACAGGCCGATGAAAAAGTCAACGTATGATATTAGCGGATCCTGTTGAAATTCTGCGCGTATTTAAAAAAAACAAAGATTTTAAATATCTCCCTATTTAAAGTTAGGTATTTTTATACGTTTATATATTTGGATGTATATGATTCACTTCTAAATATAATTAACCGATCGTTATCAATTTTGAAACACTACCGCTTTGCGTTTTAATGTGAGCTATATTTAGTTTAACTTGGGTAAGCAAATGAGGTAAAAAGAGGTCTGAGGATTAAAGCTCTTCGTAAAAATCTAGATACCTCCGAGTTTTTAGACATTTTAACAATAGGGATTAAACGTCAATTAATAAATATTCCCCAAATTTCATTTCTTTTAAAATATAACACAGTGTATTTTAGAAAGAATATGGCAACAATTTCCCATTTGAAAATTAAAATATTTCAGATTTGCATTAAATTTGACTCATCATTACACACCAATTAAACAAGATTCCCTCAATTTTAATTCCTACTTAAGACCTCTTAAGCTTAAACATTAAATTTTAGATATTTTCACGGATCAAAATCATGTAAAAGATTTTGATTAAAATTTGAATAATGATTTTAGACATAAGGTTTAGTATCATTTTCGGCTGATTTTAATATTCGTAACGGGATATAAATGTGGAACAAAACTGTTCTGTTCGGGGAATTTATATTATCAGTTCTGGGATGAACATTCTTCTAGTTATCTTTATATATATATATATATATATATATATATATATATATATATATATATATATATATATAATATGTTATTCTCTTTATTTATTTAAAGTCTTAAAATAAATTTGTCAAATCAAACGGTGGATGTCATCAGTGATGCTATTCTGGCTTCATTACGGATCTCGAGTATTGCAACTACAGATTCGTTTCGCCATTTACCCGACCTGCTTTCAGGTCGTCCCCCAATATATTTTACTCTAATAATTACTTTTAGAAAAACATTTAAAAATTATACAGGAGTCAGCTTTTGCTTTTCTAATCACATGTATATTTGCATCGGCCGTTGAACGGGAATGGGGCGATCAAAAAATGATATGGCCAAATGGGGCCATAAAATTCAACCCAACCATTTGCATATTTGGAGAGGGGGACAATGCAGGGCAAGACTGTCTTGTCTGCCCTCTACTATCCAATCAGTGCGGCTTGAACTATCTTTCAGAGTAGAAAGATAATACAAAGAACTGCGTAAAAAAGTGGGAGACTGACATATGAGCACATGACACTTCAAAGGTACGCAAAGAAGCCAATCGGTAATGGTTTTGCATGCAGCATAATCACTTGTTAATGTTATTCTTTTAATGTCGTATCTATTTGGATCTTTCTTCAACTAGTGATTTATTCTTTGGCCATCTTATAATTCCTAGTTTTGCTAGCGCCATGCATTCTACTTTAGTTGGGTCGTAGAAGAGCTTCCCACCCCGATCTTGCTGACAACACTCAACCTAACCAGTTTCTGGTGTTCCTCGTGCCTTCCTTCGTTTTCTAGCGAGATTTTGTCCTCCGAAGCAACCTGTAATTCTCAAATTGTTAATATTGTGGTGATGTTGAAATGAATTAACAGATCTGCTCGAAGTGTTGTCTGTATTATATGAATTGGCAATATCCTTAATCAACTAGCAATCATGTGTCGATGAGAGATTATTGTAAGGTATTTTATCCGGCTTTCGTTGTACATTTTCCAGACTTAATAAAATGTATAACTGACTCTTTACACCTTACTTGTATATACTTTCTAAGGATTTAGTAATTGTCTCGAATACGTACGCTTCCGTTTTGCCCACGTGATTGACAACAATTCTGAATTCCAAACATGACCTGTGTTAACGGGAACCGGCTCTACTCTGTGTCCAAGAAAATCCATGTGCTTCAGTATGTATCAAGTGTTCTGACCAATACATGCCAGCATGTTAAACGATATACGAACCTGTGAATTGCCGTGTTCACAAATCTGTTTTAAAGTTTCTGGAACTTACCATATTTTATTTGGTTGATTTCATTTCCCCCTCAGTGTGCTTAGCGTCAAGAGAAATTTCCACGAACGTCTCTGGAACACATTGTTACGGTACTGTTTCTCCGCAGATAACAACTTAGTCGTGTTCAAAGCCAATGTCAACGGATTCTTATCTAAACCCATCCCCACAAACATTTGGACTTGGTTCTGACAATCATACCATCTCATGTACCTGTTATGCTTGAGTGACATCTGGTCTTGATATGTGGTGACCCCTTTTAGTAAAAACAAACAAAGAAAACATTGACTTTTGAACGGGTCCCCGTCGTATAAAAGAATTAAATAATAATTATAGTATCTTTATTTGTAGGCTTTGAAGTTTATGCGTGTGTAACTGGAAAGCATTTGATCTTTTGCGATTAACTTCAGTGCTACCATTTTTTGACTTTTAGTTTCCTGCCAAATTGAAAACCCTGCCCTCCTGCTATCCATCTTTAAAAATATTTCCTCATCCTCCCTGCCCCCCCCCCAAAAAAAACATTACCTATCGTAAACTCAAAACACTGTCAGGAAATAACAATTTTTTTAACATAGTTCACCGCAAACAAGGCAGGCCGCCACTATAGACGTAAGGGGCTACTGAGAAAAAAGAGTGAGGGTTTTTTTTTGGGGGGGGGGCACCCTAATTTAGGAGCTGCGCAGCAAGATGTCTGTTTACATTAGTTTTAAATTTCTGCATGCCAGTAACGTCAGGAAAGCAGGGAGCAGGGAGAAGGGAGCAGGGAGGAAGCTCCAGAGTCCAGCAGCATGAGGAAAGAAGCTTTTGGAGTAGAAAGCTCTTCGGCATCTGGGGACCTCCACAATGTATGGATAGAATTTAGCAGATTGTCGGGTTGGTCTAGTGAATTTACGTCGTAGGGGCACCAGAGCAGAAAGCTCATCAGAGCACAATCCATTGAAGTACTTGTAAAACAGGCACAAGGAAGCAACATTGCGGCGATGGGGCAGAGGCTGGAGCTTGGTGGATAGTGAGGGACCTATCAGGCGGTAGTTTAGAGGATCAGTTCTATCTCCAGAATTCTTGAAGACTGGTACCGTAGAGTCAATTTTCCAACTATCAGGGAAACAAGATTCAGTAAGGCATTTGTTGTATAGTTTTGAGAGGACAGGGGCTAGCTCAGCAGAGCATTTCTTTATTACTATTACTGGTATAAGATCAGGCCCACAGGCTTTGGAGGTGTCAAGGTTTCTGATCATGTATGATGTTTTAAACAAAAATAATCATTGTTGGAAAATATAAAGATTATGTGATCCAAAACACGTAACACTTCACGTAAATATAACAACGTGACTCCTTCAAATATACTTTATATGACTTTACCATGCACATATATCATTATGAAATCAACCATATAAAATATGATTAGATTCCAGAAACATATGTATTACATCTCTTTTAAACAGATTTGCAAGCACAACAATGCACATATTTGCACACTACATACATACAAAACACATTGATGTTTCTGGGTATAGAAGGTAGAGCGGGTTCCCAGTAACCATTGCTCATGTTTTGAATTCAGAATTGCTGCCAATATCATGGATTATGTAACTGTCAGTAGAGACTAGTCTGGTCAGCTAAAAATTTATGTCATGAATCTTTGTGGCCTTAATCGTCGCTATCCATGAACTTAAACTGAACTGTAGACGTCCCTAGATACCAGAAAGCTTTCTATTCTAATAGTTTCTTCCCTCCAACTGCTAGACTTTGGGGTTCCCTTCCTGTTTCCTTTTTCCCAGACTGTACTAACATGCGGAAATTTTAATGTAATGACAACAGACATCTCGCTGCTCAACTCCCTACATAGTGGCGCTGTAGGCATGACCCCTAATAGTAGCCCCTTACGTCCCAATGGCAATGTGCCTTGTTTGTGTTGAATGAGAGTAAAAAAAAAAATTATGAAGACCATTACTTGTGAACAATTGATTGTATTGATTGGTTTAAAGAGTCTGGCTGGACCCATTCCAAATATGAGTCAATTCAATATGCGTTTTTTGCGCCGAGCATGCTAATTCAGTATTTACCGTGATAAACAGACTCTTTTACAGAGGTTATTGGAGGAATGCATAACTGCTTTATTAAACTAAAATTTGACAAACCGATGTAAATGCTATTTTAAACTTAAGTGTCCGACCGTATCTACAATTATAAACATTACGACCAAAATTGACACGGAAAATTTAAGATTGATTTAAAAACTTCATAAATTTTAAAGTAGACAGAACATAAAAATCTAAACACAGATTCGAACTGTTCTTGCTGTTTCGAATTATTTTCACAATTTATATTAAAAGAAAAGTTTATTGTCACGGATATTGGTTCTCATCTCAAAACGACGTCGTGTTCAACGGACGAAATCACTTTTGACTATTTCAAAATGTCTTTGAAAAGTTCGAAAATTTGTAAGAACAGGTACATCCTGAAGATAGGTTCATTCAATCTACCTTTTTAAAATTTTTTATTATCTGTCTGTTTTTGCTGGAGATGTCAGACATTCACCGGCTATTTCAGACACTCCAGCGTAGAGATAGCTTTAAGATTCTAACCGCCCTTTCAAGTGCAGTTGTTTGTATTTCTCTTGCACTCGGTTCACCGGGTATACTCGCCAGATAGCTCTTGAAATTCTTTTTCATTAGTCCTCTTGCTCCTATAATTACTGGTATGATGAAGATTTTCCTAAGATTCCAGTTTCTTTTCATGTCGTACATGTACAGTACGTACAGTACATGTACGTGTATAGCGATTTTGTATATGATTTTGCAATTTTAATAGTGTCAGACCAACGGACAGACACAGTGGACGTATCTTAAATGATATTTAAAACTTAAATGTGAAAGACAGACGAAAAGTCTATTTAAAATATAAGCATGATATACCGACAAAAACTCTATTTACAATATGTGGAAGACAGACGAATGAAAAGCATAACAAACTGGATGAAATGCTATTTAAATGTAAGCGTAAAAGACCAACGAACATTTTATTTAAAATGTAAGCATGACAGACCGACGAAAATGCTATTTAAAATGCAAGCACCACAGACTGACAAGAAATCTATTAAAAGTTAAGCATGACAAACCGACGAAAATGTTATTTAAAACATAATCATGAAAGACCGAAAAATCTATTTCACGTGTAAGGATGACAGACTGACGAAAATGCTATTTAAAATGAAGAATAAAAGATCAACAGAACTTCTATTTAAAAGTCTACTGAAAATGTAAGCATGACAGACCGCAAAAATCTATTCAAAATGTAAGCATGACAGACATCCGAAAAAAATCTATTCAAAATGTAAGTATGACAGACATCCGAAAATGCTATTTAAAATGTAAGCATAACAGCCCGACGAAAATTCTATTTAAAATGCAATTATGACAAACGTATGTACCCAGAAGACAATGCAAAAAAATTAGAGACGTATATTAAACAAAGGTAACTTATTACAAACCTATATTTTAAGAATAATATTTCTATTTTTTGTACTTTACTAAATTTTGGAGAAATAAACATTTTAATGAAAATAATTTTTACTTATTTCTGAAAATTATGACATTTTTCATCACTGAATACTATAATATTGTTATATTTGCAATCTTGAAATAAAAAGAATGTGAATTATATAGATTATTTTAAATATATTTAATACGAAGAAAACTTTGATAATTTAGGTAGAATTCTAAAAAGATATTTCCATAATACAGAAATGTGAAAAAAAAGCTACTTCAATTGTTTAATTTAAACAATTGAAGTTTTAAAGTAGCTTCAACGCATTAAAAATAATAATGAATAATTTTCTTACATTTCTGTATAATGGAAATATTTTTTCAGAATTCTACCTAAATTATTAAAGTTTTCTTCGTATTAAATATATTAAATACCATCGAGTAAGCAATATATTTTAATACTATAAAATATAAATTATCAAATAATATTAATCGAAAACAGAAATAGAGAAGAAGAAAGGACACACACATATATATATATATATATATATATATATATACATATATATATATATATATATATATATATATATACATATATATATATATATATATATATATATATATATATATATATATATATATATATATATATATATATATATATATAAAGTAGAAAGGAGTAGACACATTATAAACCATTGTTTCGTAAAGGTATAAATATTTTTTGAAAAACTATACCAATGTAATTTGTTAAAATAAATAAATAATATTTATTTATTTTAAACTAAGCTTTCGAATATAAAATACCTCGTCAGAGCAAAGTGCTTTTTTTTTTCTTTTTTTTCCCCTCATAGTCTGGTTTTATTGACTTGGTGAGCAAGAAAATGTCCGGTGTCTGTGAGCGTGGTTACGCCAGTTTGAATAAGTAGAAAGCACTTTGCTCTGACGAGGAATATTTTATATTCGAAAGCTTAGTTTAAAATAAATAAATATTATTTATTTATTTTAACATTTAAAATTACATTGTTATGGTTTTTCAAAAAAATTTATATATATATATATATATATATATATATATATATATATATATATATATATATATATATATATATATATATATATATATAAGAAATTAAATAGGAAAAAGCAAAAAGTATGTTTTTTTATATATTCATCAACGTTTCGTCTTTATTTGTAAGACTTCCTCAGGATGATGATTTTAAGAAAAATGTCATGCATGTACGTGAAAATATTGGGTTGACATGATGGGTTGATGAATAAAAGTAGTAGCCATTACTGGATGCGTAGACCCTAGGTATTTCATTCCATGCTACTTACTTCACTAAGCCCGAACCTCGGGTCTGCGAACCCAGTAATGACTACTACTTTTTATCATCAACCCATCATGTCAACCCAATATTTTCACGTATTTGCATGACATTTTTCTTAAAATTATCAACCTGAGGAAGTCTTACAAATAAAGACGAAACGTTGATGAATATATAAAAAAAAACATCCTTTTTGGGTTTTCCCTTTTCATTTCCCATTACGTCGGATTACCTTCATCCTTCCTTTCTCATATATATATATATATATATATATATATATATATATATATATATATATATATGCTATTTATATATATATATATATATATATATATATATATATATAGCAAGAGAGAGAGAGAGATATTGGGGGGGGGGGGCACGAAATTAGGTTCCCGTCCCAAAACGATTTCGTGTCCTACAGACGAAATAACTTTTCGCTATGACGTCGTCCATTTTGCACGAGAACAAACAGACAAGATAAAAAGGTAAAAATACCCACAAAGTCTTAATACTTATTGATAAATCAATTTTTTTTCAAAAATGTGTTTTTTCTGAAAATGATAATTCATTTGAATTTTAAACAACTTTGAAGTGATTCTGTCGACGACTTCACGCGTCAGCAGTAAATTAAATTGCGCGAATCCGTTTTTTATCACTTTACAAACAAGTTTTCAAATGAGTAAGTGTCGGGTTTCTTCAAAAAGCTTTATCTGATAATCTTTTTTATCGGCTGTCTTGTGAATAATAAAATTGTGACAATAACATTCTGAGGATTCCATTTTGTTTCAATGCGACCTGGTTTCTTTATAAGGGGCTCGGTCCGTCGGTTGTCATTTTGAATGTCACGCTCTCCGTTGAAATAGCATTTTCATCGCCAGCTGAAAGGGCGCATCTTATTGAAGATGCGTTCAAGCATGCTATTGTATAAAGGGAAGTTGTATGAGTTTCGTGTGTGAGTGTGTCTACATAAAAGTCAGAAACTACACGAGACACATCCACAAAGCTGATATATTCTTTTTCAGCATTTCCTCGGACAGAATAGGGACACATATTTTTTGAAATATGCATTCTTTTAGGGGGTAAAAAGAGACACAATTAGTTGGGGGGTCGGCATTTACAGCAGTTTTTTCCATCGACGATTTGTGTGAAATGGTACTTTTTGTCCTGACATTTGAAAAGTCATATAATTTTTAATGTGGATATAAATGTGATCATTTATGTCAGCGAGGGAGGGTAGAGTGATGACGACGGAAGAGGAGAGGGGGAGATGAGGGAGAGAGGGGGATAAGAGAGTGGTGGGAAGGGGATATATATATATATATATATAT
The DNA here is from genome assembly GCA_963556195.1 of Sepiola atlantica. NCBI lineage: Eukaryota > Metazoa > Mollusca > Cephalopoda > Sepiida > Sepiolidae > Sepiola > Sepiola atlantica. The sequence goes on along the minus strand of OY744527.1, from coordinate 48,488,286 downwards.
ATATATATCCCCTTCCCACCACTCTCTTATCCCCCTCTCTCCCTCATCTCCCCCCTCTCTCTCACTCTCTCTCTCTCTCTCTCTCTCTCTCTCTCTCTCTCTATATATATATATATATATATATATATATATATATATATATATATATATATATATATATATATACACACGGCACATTCACGTTGACACACCGGTTCCCGTTAGATCACCGAAGTTAAGCGGCGTTGAGCCTGGCCAGTACTAAATGGGTGACCATTTGGGTATACCAGGTGCTGTATGTGCTCTCTGCTTATCTCGGCATTGTTTCCAGTCGTCTTGTACTATACTTGCCATTGGAATAAAGCAATGCCGACTCAGGAGAGCGGTTGTTAGGGATTGTGCAACCCCTGCAATTTTTCAAATTCATGCGTGGGGCACTCATACGTCGAAATATCGACGGGAGAGTCCATTACATATATATATATATATATATATATATATATATATATATATATATATATATATATATATCGTGTAACTTACCCCATATATATACATATATATATATATATATATATATATATATATATATATGGGGTAAGTTACACGATAAGTCATGAAAATGAAATGTTGTGGGAGACAAAACGTGTGAAAAAAAGACAAACAGAAAACAGGTAAAAATGCAGGAGAAAAACAAAAACAAGAGATTTGACCGGTTTCATTCGTATTAACGAACGTCTTCACTTCACTTAATACGAACGAAACCGGTTAAATCTCTCGTTTTTTTTCTCTCTGTTTTCCGTTTGTGATTTTTCACACGTTTTGTCTCCCACAGCATTTAAGTTTAATGACTTATCGTGTACCTTACCCCATATATATATATATATATATATATATATATATATATATATATATATATATATATATATATATATATATATATAAAAGGAGATTGTAGTTTGCTTGAAGCATTGCTGGTAAATGTAAGTGTAAATTAGTCGTCCAAGGCTATAGCAATGCGATGTGGTTGCCGTGAGATGGAAAAGTGAAAAGAAATAAACGCAGGGAGAAAGTGAAACTCAAAACGATTTATTAATAATTTCACGAAAACTGATTAAATACCAAATAGTATTTTTTTTTGGTAAGTAACAGATCGGCAAAGGGTAATCTTAAATTTTCGAAAGAACAACTTTCATTATCAGAAGACAACAATAGAAGACCGAGAGGGTCGGAAAAACGGGAAAAAAAACCGGTGTCAGATCATCGTAATACAGGGGAAAACAATTGGCAGTAGGAACGCAGAAAACGTCAAAATTCCATTAAGCAATCATATAACTAAGGTTAAAACATTATAAACATTAGTTTAGTAATATACCAATTTTTTAAGTTTTATTATGTTTCATTTTACATGACTCATCAATCTTTATTTATTTATTTATTTATTTTTTTTTTTTTCATTTATTCTCTTCAAATCTAAATTTAAATTTACTGTCAAAGGGAGATAACTTATTAAAACCCACAAAACCAGCAACCACCTACAGATCAGACCTATAGTCTCCAGTACTGAGGGACCTCTTTACAAGATCTCCTGGCTCCTCTCCCACTTACTTAAACCGCTACTCCCCACCTTCCCGGCACACGTCAGCAGCTCTGACCAGGTAATAGATAGACTCAACTTGCTCCAACCCCAACAGCTCCGCGTCAACAACTACATCTTCAGCCTTGACGTAGTCTCCCTTTATACTTCCATTCCCGCACACCCCGCCATTGACCTCATAACTGACCACATCTCCTCTAACAATCTTGACTGTTTTGGGCTTACCCCTACAGACATTCATCAGCTCCTACGTATCATTGTGGATAACACCTACTTTAAGTTCCAACAAGACACATACAAACAAGTCTCTGGCCTACCCATGGGTTCCAGTCTCTCCGGCCTCCTCGCCATTTCTTACATGAACAGACTGGAGCAGCAAGCACTTAGCACCTGCCATTCCCATATTTTCTTCTAGAG
>OY744527.1:48446293-48481293 GCA_963556195.1 Sepiola atlantica | reverse complement strand
GAGACTGATAGAAAATTGAATTTCCCTACGACAATTCAAACACAACCAGAGTATCGTAGGGAAATTCAATTTTCTATCAGTCTCAAAAATGTAATAGTCTGGGCGATGCTTGAAAAAACCGCACGGTTGAAATAAATTATTGCATCGACAATTATGTGATTTCGTGTTATTATAGTTCATGTTATTCTTGCTCTGTTTACTACATTGAGCTCTCATACCCAGATTTTCTTCCTGGAATTATCCCATTATAACACAAATATATATATATATATATATATATATATATATATATATATATATATATAGTTTTCGAGACAAATTTTATAATTCTTTTAATTTTTACTTTAAAATATTTAATTGAGGTAAAGTGCAATGGATAGTTATGTCTGTGTACTATTTGTTGCGAGCTAGAAACCATGGACAGCTGAAAACACCAAAATATAAGAAAAGAGTTACACGCATCATCAATAATCTCAGAAATCGCAACTGCAGCTCAGTGCTACTTTTAATCCTGAGATGCGACTGGAGAATTTTGACTAAGATGTGAAGTCAGTGGTTAGAAGAATGGATCAAAGAAATCAAGTTCTTTTAAACTGTGATGGTCTTTGGGTGCGTTTCCAACGTAAGCCGCCTAATAGCGCTTCACGTGTTCTGAAAATGGATAGACTCAATTCAGATGGCTATATTGAACTGTTGTCCACTATTGTCAAACGCCTAGTTGAAAGGGTAGCTGCGGGGAGGTCATACGTGTGGAAGCAGGACTAAGCTCCGTGTCACACCTTCAAGAAAACTCAGCAATTGCTGTCTGAGAACTTCTTACGATTTCACCAGGGCCAACGGTTTCTCCCTCACCCAACGTGCTTGATTGTCCCCCTATGTGTGGGGTGCAGTAGATCTGAAGTTCCAAGCATGCTCCAGGTTAGGATCCCGCCTTGAGGTCGTGCTTAAGGCTCAGAGCGACTTCACCTCTAAGAAATGCACTTTGAAATTCTAGGATACATCAATTATTGGTCGAAATATGACGTATTTTCTTTCCTTTCCGAAAAGTGTCAGATTTTTTCTCGTATACCCTGTATAAAGCCCGTAATTTTCTTTTTGGGTCTGTTTACTTCATAACATTGAATAAATATATTGTTTTTTTCATCTTACTTTGAGTTGAATGTTAAACTGCTATTTATCAGTGATAAAATGAATGAATCTGACAGGAAGAGGGATACGATGGGCCAAGCCCGATAGATGGAGAGATAAGTGGCCACGGTTAGAATGTTAGTCCTTATATTTCACAAAGTTTCATAAACAATGTGAGACATGGACGCTGTAACCTAACCACATGCACTGACAATGAAACAATACGTTCTTATATGAATGATGATGAGCAGAAACAAACTGGCAAAATATAGATAACATACTTACAACACTGGATACGAAAACAGATGAATGCACATAAAAAAAGAGTAACCTTTTCCACGTGTATGAAAACGAAAGCTCATAGTTACCTTAAATTTCGTTACTAAAAAAATTGAATCATAACAAATCTATCTGATTTTTTAAAGGCGTCAACGTGTTAAAATATCTTGAATGATTTACTTATTCGACAAAAAATAAGCCTATTATTAATATAACTAATAAGGAAGTAAATTCTTTCTTTCTGTGAAAACAGTATTTTCAACGTAACCTCTCCCAAATCAAGTTTTGTCCCATCTTATTTCAAGTTATCTCCCCTAAATTATACTGGCTACGAGTGAGAATGACTCTTTAATTTTGAAGTACGGAAAAGACTCGCACATTTGTGGTTCAAGATCAGAAAATCGAGGGTTGGTTTCCTTTTTGCTTGAGGTTTGGAGTCGATCAGACGTGTTCGCCTGGCTCTCTGTTTTTATATGGCTTTACACCGATGCCGCTGTGTCGTAAGGTCTTGGTTTTAGTGGTCGTATAGACAAGAAAGCTGGCTATTTCCACCTGGCACTTTCACTGGTCGTGCCACTCTTGTGCAGAATAGTTCCCAAACAATACGAAGTAAGTTGTATTTATTTTCCATGACCAACGCATTCCCCGTGTTTATCTGGCAATTCATGTTTGTTTCGATTATGTGCAGGAGCATTTACGTAGGAATTACGTCCGTTAATGCGCACCCACTTTTTCGTCCATCATGTATTATGTCTATCTTACGTTTATCTGTGAGAAACAATACAAAGTAAGTTGTATTTATTTTCCATGACCAACGCATTCCCCGTGTTTATCTGGCAATTCATGTTTGTTTCGATTATGTGCAGGAGCATATACGTAGGAATTACGTCCGTTAATGCGCACCCACATTTTATGCATCATATATGATGTCTATCATACGTTTGTCTGTGAGAAACAATACAATGTAAGTTGTATTTATTTTCCATGACCAACATATTCTCCGTGTTTATCTGGCAATTCATGTTTGTTTCGATTATGTGCAGGGGCTTTTACGTAGGAATTACGTCCGTTAATGCGCACCCACGTTTTGTGCATCATATATCATGTCTATCTTACGTTTGTCAGAAAGTAAATGTATGTATATGTATTTAAATGTATGTATATGTATGTAAATGCATCCGTCTTTTTATCATTACTCGTACTATATCATTCTCTTGGCCTGTTTATTTCCTCGCGTGCATCCAAGAAAACTAATATTTTTGTTTCATTTTATTTCAGTCGAAGTTCTCAGGAATCAATGGGCCCCTTCCTTGGGCTTACACTTGATCTCCATATGAGATACATAGATATTTGCATATTCCATTAAAGTTCTTTTTTTCCTGTCAAATGTTGAGTTAGTAAACAGGTTGAGAACATTATTTTGTGTCTCCCTAATGTACCAGTTAACTTTGTTGCAGTATATATTGCTTATGGTCTCTTGGTCTTACGTGATTCCAGGACAAGAATTAATCTAGTCTGGTGGAGTATCCAGCTAAGTGCTGTTACTTGAGGTAACATTACTTGGATAAGGTGCACCATTCCTCGTACGAGTCAGTGTATAGCCGTGTCGAAGGGGATCTTATTTGGCCTTCTAATACTATGTTATTTTGAATATTTGGTCAGGGTTTACATGTAGTGTGGAGTATCCCCATGTGAAGTTGTCCCGACACACCTTTGTACAGAGAGACCAAAGACACTCGAGGAAACTATCTAGTAGGTATTCAAATTCTCTCCTCAATTCAATATGGTAGCACTTGTGATGGAGAAACTGTCCAATACATGCATCGCTATAAAAAATAAAATTAGGAATATCCAGTATTTTTATTTTACAAATATAAGAAATCTACTAGTTAACATTTTTAACAACATTTCTGTTTTCGCGTATCAACACAATTGTGACTATTACTATACCACCCGTGACCCGTTAGGCTACTGTTTGTTATATATATTATTTAATATCTCTCTTCCCATCTACTCCCCATCTACTCCCCATGGCATTGTGGCTAAGATCAAAGTGTAGTATCTGTTCCGATGGATACTGCACCCCATAGACTGGTATTGTCTTGGCCTTCGGGGCTTGATTTACACCGGTCTATGGGTCTGTTCTATGCAGTTCTAGGATGTCCACCCTCCTAGGCTTCGCCTCCCCTCTTTGGGGAGGAGTAAGTTTATTGCTTACTGCCTGAGGTGCCCCTACCGAAGAACGCCGACGGGGCTGCCCAGACAATTTTTAATGGCCAGAGTGCTCACCTCTCGGGCGCTGGCTTTTCAAACCCCACTTTCCCGACCGACCTTGGGGCACATCTTAATTGTGGGAGGTAGATAAATATAACATCTTAATTGTGGGAGTAGGATAACACTGGCCTTGTGCCTAACTCCTGGAGAGGAGTAAATCAATATTCCCATATCCTTTTCTTCTATTCTCTCTTCGTTCTCCTCTTCGCTTTCCTTATTATTATTCGTTCCTTATGCTACCATAATTTGGAAACAGTGTTGATCTCAGCTTTCAAATCATTGATCAAGTTGTTTAGTTGGTAATTTAATTAAAAAAAGTAACGTTAGCATATGGCTTTTCGAATCAGCCATCATCATAAATGAGGACATTCGAAAGACACCCAACAAAGCATTCTGTCTCCACTGTGTGTTTTTTTATATCTCTCTATCTATTTCAATCTACTTTTCATTTTCTGTTCATATCTGTGGTTTCTCCTTGCAGTGAGCCTCGCCTGTTTTCGCCCTCCTATAACGTGTGTTCCCACCCGAGCCACCTTTGCCGTATGACCCCTATTCTTTTTGCCCTCCTTCTGTCTCTATCCTCTCTGCCCTTTGCTTTACACATAGGTAGGTAAGCACCTGTCTATACAACCATTCAGCGAGCCTCCGCCATTCACGTGTCTGTCAACAGAAGTAAAGCAACACACAACACGTCTGTCTGTGACAATACAACCGTGACCGTTACGTTGAAACCTTTATTTTATGAAAGCTTAGACTTAAATGTTCGCCCACCAAACACACACACACACACACACACACACACACATACACGAGCGCATACATGTTCACCCATACATATACTTGCAAGCACACATTACAAAATACACATAAAAAAGAAAGTGTTCATAAATACACTCTTTTGTTCATTAACAGACAATTTTTCTTTAAAGGATGGACTATTTCAGATAGTCACAATATAATTATATCTATGTAGTTTGGAGGAAGATAAGTTTAAAAAAGATAGTACTTATGCTCTCAACTTCGCGCGTTGAGCACTTTGGTAAGCAATATCTTTTATAACCATTAGTGATAATCCATAGATTTTTGTAAAAAAAATAGAGTACTCTCTGGAGCTGAGAAAAATGTAATATAGTGTCTAAATATAACTTACTGTATTAAACGTGTGTTGAAAGTATGAACGTTAGAACGTTCATCTGTGGTCAAAACAGTAGGGTTTTGATCTCAGCTTGAAGTAAAAAGCTGTGATACTGCGAAACAGAGTGTCTTTGGATGACTACGTATACCGGAACTTCGTGGTTTGAGTACTTTAGTAAGGGATATGGTCGGTTGTAATTAGCAATAATAAATAGCACTTCGTAAAAGAATAGACCACTTTCGGCTGCTGAAAAAAATCATAATCTAAGTACTTAGATCTCACTTACTGTAGTAAGCTTGTGCTGATAGCGTAACGAATAGAACGTATTTCTATAATGAAAAAAGTAAGGTTGCAATCTTAGTTAAACGAACTTACTTGTCTAGCCATACTGAAAAGCTGTGATACCTTAAACCGTCTGTTTGTGGTTGACTATGTTAATCCGACGTCAGTTCGGAGAATAGACCCTCTGCGGATCGATCACGAGCCCATAAACCATGGTAACGTGGATAAAAAAAACTTATCTTTTCATGTAATATTAAGTTATGCCTGGGAAGGCATCGAGCTCAACGTTTCTGAAACGATCGTGCGCCAGACCATTGTTGACATTGAATTCTTTGAACTGTAATAAATAATGTTATAAATCATTTGATTTATTTATTTATCACTATGCTTTATCTCTCCCCCCCTCTCTCTCTCTCTCTCTCTCTCTCTCTCTCTCTCTCTCTCTATATATATATATATATATATATATATATATATATATAAATCTTAAATACTGGAATAAATCTAAACATGTAGCATACAAATGTGTTTTCTTAAATTTTCACTTTACAGTTCTTTCTCTCTCTCTCTCTTTATATATATATATGTACATATATATATATATATATGTATATATATATATATATATATATATATATATGTATAAATACATATATAATATAATGCTACACTCTAGTAGCCAAGATTTTATTAATTTTTCTATCTATTTTTTCCAAATCTAAGACTTCTGTAGATTTTTACGGACCGTTTCGTTCACAGAAGAACATCCGTCATTAGTATGTCAATCACGGATCTTTTATCTATGGACTTCTCAGAAACCAAAAGTTCTAATTAAGAAAAATACATTATAAGGCATCAAACAAAAGTCACATAAAAACAACTTACATTGACTACATTTACTTTAAAATTTAATTTTCGACGATATACGTCCTCCTCAGAATTAAAAATCAAAATAGATAGTATCATACTTTTTTATTATTTTTGTGCATTCAGTCCGTGGTGTGTTGAAACGGAATCGGGATACAAGTTTGCTGGGCCAAATCAATTAGAAATTGAGTGCGTTTGTTTTGAAAACATTGTTTCTCTATAGGACATTTGAATTATCTTAAATAATAAGCCGTTAGAAATCCATACAATGCATTTTTTCTATTATCTTTTTAAAATTTAGTTTTCAACAATTAAAAATTATATAGTATTATAATTATAATTATTATCATGAAAAAAATGTTTCTATCTTTTATTTGTTGATTATTAATCTTCTTTAATACATGGTCATAAGGAAAAAGTTATTAATGAAAACGAGTTTCTATCCTCTTGGAGAAAAAGATGGAACGACCTCCGCCTTCAAGTGCTAAAGCCTCCAGCATTTGTCCCCTCTATAAATAGATTGTACTCAGCACGGTTAATATGTCAGCTCATTATCTAGTGAAAACCAAGATTGAGTTTTCACTACAACCAGCAACGTTTTCATGCATACTTTTCTTTCCTTTTACCATATCGTTTTCTGTTTAAAATTAAGTTATTGTTCCTGTCTTTTATTTATTCTGGTTTCTTCTTATTTCTTCCCATACCATGCGCTTTTTCGTCCTACTGTCTTAAGAGAATAAGGTGGGAAAACCAATAGGCATGCTCTTTGTGCTCTAAATTTTCTCTTTTTCTACCTATTATCAGAGAGAAAACTACCTTCAATCATCTGTTGTCTCTGGAATAGATATCAAAACCTTTTCTAAGTAGAAACTTATTTTTTTCTTTTCCTTTCTGCGGGCTCCAAAATACCTGATATAGAACCCAGGCGTAGGATTACCCCTCTCGGCGAGATGGACTAGAGTATCTAGTCAGATGATCCATATCGGAGAAGGAAAACTCTGATAAAAAACCCTGTGTACTGACCTCAAACGTCTTGGCACCAAACCAATTGAGGAAGGAGATCTCCTTAGTCCTTGTAGACAACCTTCTTAGAGCTGGAGTCTCGAATAAAATGTCCAGTTTGCAAACCTACATTTGCTTAAGGAGTAGATAGGCTTTGCCCGGCTATGCACTCTTTTGTCTTCTGACAAGGTGAAGAGGTTCATTCACGAGGACTCATAAAGACAACCAGTTCTTGGTCTTATTTCCCTATCTAGGAAACTTAGGTAAACTCTCTTGTCACTCAGTTTCACATGTCTGAGCTGCTTTTTTTGGACAGGTTTAGGGTACAGATCTGTCAGCTTGTATGGCTGATGTTGTTGACTGGCAGTAGAGAAGCTCGAACTCTTAGGTAGCGCTAAAGGTGTCTGCTCTATCAACAGTTGTATAACATTCGGATAACTAGTGATATAACGCACATGGAAAGGCACGCTGCACTTATCTCCGTTGGTGTTTCCCGAGCCTACATCCCCCATAGATTAATAGTTTGCTGGTATGTGCTTACTGCCATCAAACAAACACTCATTTCGCCTAAACCATTCTACCCAAAAACTAAAAATGACATTTAAAGCAAACAATAATCAGTTAAAACCAGACCCCTACCTTAAAACAACCAATTCGCCTCATCTGTTGAGTCTCGCGTTCACAAATATCCAGGGGTTTAGAACAAACCTAAAAAATATAGTATTATTTCTAGTAAACTCCCCGGATATACTAGCACTAAGTGAAACTAACCTACACTCCTAAATCTTCGCTAATCATTTGGACATTACTGGATACCACTCACTCTGCCATAAGGACACTGACAAACGTATGACCGCATTTGGATTCTATATTCGTTACAGCCTCCCCTTGATTAGAAGACACTGTCTAGAATGCAATGTTCAGGATTTAGATTATCTTACAGCACAGCGTTATTTATTTATATTTCCTCGTTTGTTCTTCTTCAATCCATGACTGTACCTTGCTCGACTATAGTATAGATGCAGCACTATCTTTAGATTTTAGTGCCCAAATTCATGTTCACCACACTAAATTGCTTAGTTTCCCGAGTTCTATAGACACAGCTGGTAGCAGCACGCATAGTTTCTCTATTACGCATTCCATTTCACAAACTGGTACTTTTCCGACCAGATCGTGATGATCAGCAAGCCTCACTCCTCGATCAATTTTTGACTACACTGCCCGGGGCTTGTGTGGCAGATGTCCATAGTCTACTCGGGAACGCTAATCACCTTGTGATAAGGGTTGATATCACTCCAAAATATTCGACCCCAAGTTAAAGAGCCGTTGATCAAAACGACAAGATACTAGAAACGGTCTGTTCAAACATCCATCAGAGATCACACCTGAGACGCCCCATGGAGCGAAACCTTTTTGCTCTCCGCTGAACAGTGCGTAAATGAGGTAAGTGAATGGGCCAAAGAGCACATATTTGTATGCAGAATTTCTATGGTTAGCACCACTCTACCCAGTTGTTAAATGCAACCTGCTATTAGGCATAGGTAGCAAGCATTCCGCCGATTCAACTGTCTTAAGTCAAATAGAAATAGATAAAAATGTATAGCTTCAAGAAATCATTGTAAATGCGTAATAGCCGTAGCTAAGAGTAGGTATACCGAAATGACCAGAAAACGCATTGAGTCGCAGAAATTAGGAACTCGCGATTATTGAAAAATCTATATCAGTGTGGTTAATAATGAGTAATAAATAATTCCCCCGTTTTGCAACCATCACGATGTTGCCTGTATGCCAACCGAAAAGACTAAACTGCTTTCCAAGCGTTTCGCCTTTAACTCCACCTAGGACTTCATAAACCACTTCCTCCCAAGTTTATTATTGCAGACAGAAGCCACCGCGATTATCATTTCTTCCCATGTCGGTGATGTCATAAAAATCCTTGACATTTCGAAAGCATTTCGAAGGCATTTGGGCCTAATCTTATCCCTGCTTTAGTAATAAAGAAATTCTTCGCAGAGCTTGTCCCCAGAAGTCTTTAAACTCTATAATTAATGCCTTGCCGAATCTTGCTTCCCTGATAGCTGTAAAATTTCCTCTGTGATACCAATGTTACAAGAATTTTGATAAGAGAGCTGACCTGCAAAAGTATCGCTCCATCAACCGCCTCCCGCTTTTCGCTAAAATCTTGGAATCCTTTATTAATTTCAGAAGGGTATACAATATTAACTGACAATCGTTTACACTGGATACCACTGTTCCACATCAAGCTGGAGTGTTGAACATAGAAGTGTGTGCTATACGTAGTTAGATGTAACGGTCAGGGCCCCTGGTTAGGATGGAAGATAACAACTGTTATATGGGGAATTGCGGTGCAGCAAAGTCGGAGAATGACGCTTTAAGGGCGTAGTCAAAAGCAACCTGAAAGCACTTGATATGAATGTGGAGAACTGTGAGAGGATAGCTTTCGAGCGATCTGTCTGGCGCAACTGTATCTGGTATACGTGTAGAAAGTTTGAGGCAAGGCAAATAGAGTACTCTATTTTGAAACCTGAGTAACGGAAGCGGCAAGTGCCCAACGTCCCAAACACATTTATGTCGGACCATACGTGTGGTTCATATGGCATCGCCTCTCTGTCAAGGACTGGTTTATTGCGTCACATGGGACCCCATGGGCGTGTAACTAAAAAATCTCCATAACTTCAGTTGTGTAAGCTGTATGTGTATACGGTTTTCGTCATAATAGTATATTTTTGATTACTTTAAGGTATTTTGAAGTCTAAACTCATTAAAGAATAGGAAGTATCTCAGTATTATTAACCCATCTTGCGATCATCATCATCATCATCATCATCATCATCATCATCATCATCATCATCATCATCATCATCATCATCATCATCATTATCTTTGGTTTACCATCAGCTTTACATGCTGGCCTATGTTTGGACGGCTTTAAGAAATTGACTTCCAAACTAACCTATCTCTTCCCAGGTCTTTATTTATGTCTCTTTATCTCAGCCCCATTTTCATCACTAACTGTTTTCCTTGGCCTTCACCTGCAACCTTAACACTTCTACATCTTCTGACCAAACACCTCTCATCTATTCTTACAACGTGGCCATACCATCGAAGTCTCCTGTTTTGCACACGCCTCCCTATACTGTCCAGATCTATTCTTCCTCGGAGTTTATCAGAACTAAGCCCGCCATATTCTCATAGATAGAGTGATTCATCGGCTTAATTATTTGAGATGACTGTAATGATGCAACACCCTCCGTAGACGGGTTGTTCAACTAGTATTTTTTAATTTCCCATTCAGTTCTAATGATTTAAACAAGCTAATCTAACAATGTAACGATATCGATTCTAGTTAAGGCTTTATAACTCAAATCGGAAGAATATAATCGTTACTTAATGATGATTTATATGTATTGCGTACGTAAAGACGCACGAGCTACCGGCCTTTGGAACTCCCTCCCTGCTCCCTGCTTCCTTGACTGTACCGAAATGCAGAAATTTAAAAAATAATGTGAACAAGCATCTCGCTGTACAGCTTCCAATTTAGGATGACCCTCTAAACTTTTACCCTAATTCCCAGTAGCCCCTTATGCCAATAGTGGCACATTGCTTTGTTTGGGGTGAACAAAGTTAAAAATAAACGATGCGTACACATACATTTATGCTAGTTGGTATCCAATTTATATGTCGACCAGATTATAAAAGTTTGATCTAAATAGCATTTAAGCTGACAAATCAAACTTTTATTCTGAATAGCCAATTTTTGTTTCTTATTGTTGTACCATGTTATTGACAATAAACTAACGCTTTTCGCTACCATTTATTTAAAAATACTTAATTTGGTTCGGTAGTTTGCTAACAGGGGGAAATTCTTTAATAAAAAACGTTTAAAACAACTGAAAGGTGTCAGTCTTATTCTTTTCGTAAGAGTTAGCCTTCCTTGTTTGCTTTTTTAGCTTAGATCCGAAACCTAACAAAAAAGGGCGTGGTTATAGAACATATATATTTACAAAACTAGTTTGAACGCAATGGATGCCGGGCAACGCTGGATTAGTACAGCTAGTATATATATATACATATATACAGGGTGGGCCAAAATAAGGGTCCTATCTTTAAATTTGAATAACTTGAATTTGAATAACTTCCACAAAATAAAAGTTAAACTCACCAAACTTTATGTGTGTGTAGACTGACCCTTCCGAGATTTTTTGAAATAAACAAAACAAATTTTAGCCGAAAAACACTTCTTAAAACTTACAAAAACTAAAGTATTGTTTTTTACACTGTTTTGAGTTTTTTAAGCAAAAATAATGTTTTCTAAATGAGGGTACGTTCCTTAGGGCTAATACGGCTCATGCTTGCTTCGGAAGGGGTCCTTTACTTATTCTAAAAAAAAAAAAAAAAAAATCAATAAATAAAAAAGTTATGAATTTTTAAAAATAGGACCCTTATTTTTGCCCACCCTATATATATATATATATATATATATATATATATATATATATATATATATATATATATATATATATATATATATATATATACACACAGCGAAACAGTCTGACTATATGAAGCTGTCTCTCTGGGTAGAGCTTATTTGTAAGGATATCGCCAACTGCCATTAGCTTTAAGGCATAGCTCATTAGGTAAAAATAATTCGAGCTCCGGCACTTGACAATGTTTACATTGAGATATTACTTACATTCAGTCAGTGTCGTATGATAGCGCATGGATAGGAGCGCCGACTGTCAGCTCGACGAGGAGTTTTAATCCCGCCTTGAGGCACTAACTGGTCTAGCCGCATTAAAGAGCTGTGATACAGCGAAACAGTCTGTATGTTAGTGACTATATATATATTTTTTAGTTCATTTTACTTTAGTAGAAGTTCTTAGAAATAAAGGAGCAACCTCCTGGGGCTAACACTTGATCTCTATATGAGATACATAGATATTCTATTAACGTTCCCCTTTATATCTTAAACGTTGAGTCAGTAAAGAAGTTAAGAAACATCAATTTTCCTCTCGGCAATTGACCAGTAAACTATGTTATAGTATATCTTTCTTGTAGGCTTGTGGTCTTATGGTCTTACCGGATTCCAGGACAATAATTCATCCAGTCTGGTGGAATATCCAGCTGAGTGATGCTACTTGAGGTTGAGGTTACATTACTTGGGGAAGATGCACCATTCCTCGTGTGAGCCAGTGTATAGCTGTGTTTAGGGGATCTTATTTAGGCTTCGACTGTAATTTTGAATATTTGGTCAGGATTTAGTTGTAGGGTGACGTATCCTCATGTCAGGTTGTATTGACAAACCTCTGTACGAAGAAACCTTAGACAATTGAGGACAGCGTCTCGTAGGCATTCAGGTTCTCTCCTATATATGGATTTATTTGCGTGTGTAATCTTTATCTCCATGTTCAGCAAAAATGTAATTCATGCAAAGACAATGAATTTTCTGTGTACTGATGATTGTTGGTCTATACTTTACAGAAATCACTTAAATTATTCAAATAATGCGCTTTCTTGTGTCTCACGTTTGACTTATTATACTTAATTTTACAAGTATGATTTTACAGTAAACACACAACCAATATATTACAGTGTCTATCTACGTATATCTGCATAGTGGGACAAGGAAATAGATAACATAAACAAATATATGTTAGCTAAACTGAACGCACCCTATTCAACTATTCAAGTAAATAAAGAGATCATTTTATGCGTAAGTGAATTGTAAAATGAATCAAAGCTAAAGCAGAAAATGTACAACTATAAAACCGAAAGTGTATGGATATGTAATAGTTTTGCTTTAACGTTATTAGCGACCACGTGTTCAGGTATATCTTCCCCGAACACCAGGTCGTCATTTTGTGTGTTGTTATCATGGACAGAACACACGAGAGTAGGAATAAAGAAGAAAGGACAATAGTAAAGGAACAGTTGGATTAGCAAACATGCACGTTTATTCAAACATAAAGAGTTTGTTGAAGACAAACGTAAAAAAGGTAAGAAACATGTAAGCTGGGACTTAATATGATGTATAAAGAGGTAGAAACACATAATCATTACTAAGGAAACAAGACATTAATATCCCAATAGAATAAAACTAAACATGCTTTCGAGGTTGGATGTATAAGTACATATTACACACATTTTGTTTGTATGTTCTGGGAGTCTAGACGACTGCTGCTAGAAGAGGCGCCTGATAGATACGGTTTATATCAATGTATATCGAACATTAAAAGGAATAATTTCCCGATAAAAGACCCCGTGTTAGCTCCTAAAGCGTTGGACTGATCAGATCCATATTCTTGTTGAGCTTCCTTTTCTAGCGGCGGAAAGATATGCAAAACGCCGAACAATATGAACACATTGTATATCCCGAAAGTGTGCAAATATCCTCTAAGGATCATACAGAAAGTTAAGTAGTTCGTATATCATTAATATCTAACAACTATCAATACGCTACATAAAACATATGTATTTGAATCTGATGAGGTTATTTTTCCCGCCCAACGCTCGTTATTTAAGTGCCTTCTTTGGTTTCTATAAAAAAAACCATGAATACATTTCAATGGTAAAACAGCTACATAACTAACCCATGAAATGTATGTCACATTTAAAAAGAAATGTTTAACATATGTAAAACTAATTGAACTATTGGTTAAATTATTCCCCGAGTTGTTTGTGAATGCGGCTATTGTGGCTGTTCTTAATAAAAAAAAAGCTAATATAAGCACCCACCAACACCTGACATCGTTTTTATGGGTGATCTGTTTTTCTTCTTCTTCTTCTTCTTCTTCTTCTTCTTCTTCTTCTTCTTCTTCTTCTTCTTCTTCTTCTTCTTCTATACCCCCCTCTTACTTTTTTGTTACAACAAATATCCGGCCAATCCTATTTTCTTTAAAAGTGCTACGACGACGCCGATATACCTAGCTTTAACCCTTGACCCCCTCTCCACCCCATCGTCTTCTCAACTCTCTTCTTTTTCTTCTTCTCCCCCCCCCCTCCACCCCACACCCACGCCTCGCTCACTGACACGGATATGTGGATATACAAGCCAAAGTTCATGGGTTCACCTCTGCGTCCACTTGTGTACACCTCTTTCGTTTTCGAGTTAAAGCTTCTGTCTGTGTTTACTAGATTATAACTACGAGCTAAAATGATATCCTTTACTATTACATCTATTTATAAAACTTTACTAAACAAAATATTTTGTTCATTTGATAGCTGAAATACACGTGCCTGGACGGGCTTACAGTCTATGAATTGACCTCTTTAAAAAGCGGAAGGGGCTTTCGGGTCGCAATCAAAACCTCATGGTATGTGGTTAGCTTTGTATAAAAATAGTGATGAAAAAAAAAACTGAATTGTTTATTTATTTATTATTTCATTCTTTTCACTTAGTTCACCCCAAACAAGGCAAGTTGGCACTGTAGACATAAATGGCTATTGAGAATTAGAGTGAAAGTTTAGGGGGGGTCATCTTAAATTGGGAGCTGTGCAGCGAGATGCTTGTTCAGATTAGTTTAAAATTTCTACATGTCGGAACAGTCGGGGAAACAGGGAGCATGAAGAGAGTTCCAAAAGCCGGCAGCACGAAGAAAGACGCTATTGGAGTAGAAGGTTCTCATGCATCTGGGGACCTCCACAGTGATTGAATGAGATTTAGCTGATTGTCGGGTTGATCGAGTTCATTTACGTCGAGGGGGCACCAGAGCAGCTAATTCATCGGAGCACATTACATTGAAGTACTTGGTGGATACTCTTTTTGCGAGCTTATTTAAAGGGGATCAGCAAGTTGATGGTGCACCAGCTCAGATGTGACAACAATACTCCATGCATGAGCGGATGGTGGGGTTGTAGAAAATTCCTTATTTTCTGAGTGTTAAATTGTGGTCTTTTTCCATTTGTTTGCCATATTTATCTAGTTAATCTTCTTCTGCTAACGAATAATAGATGTTATACTATTATTAAATGCTTGGTATACTTTTGTAGAAGTGCCCCGCCACACATGGCCTATTTTTGTGAATCCTATCTAAATATGCGTTGGATTGGGGTTAGGGTCGGCTTATGGTTAGGTTTAGAGTATCTCACATGTAGAATAAACGCCACTGTGCAACTCATCTAAGATAACCGATCTTTTTACGCAAATACTCAATGACATGAAGCGATT
Organism: Sepiola atlantica; assembly: GCA_963556195.1. Taxonomy (NCBI): domain Eukaryota; kingdom Metazoa; phylum Mollusca; class Cephalopoda; order Sepiida; family Sepiolidae; genus Sepiola; species Sepiola atlantica. The sequence goes on along the minus strand of OY744527.1, from coordinate 48,466,135 downwards.
TATATCCCATTGGGTAAATAATAGAACGGTGTTTACTCTAACCCACATTTTCTTTTATTTGGGCGGGGGATAACGGGTGTAGTTTATTTCTTCGGGGTTATTCAAAGAAAATATTCTACTGTTGTGATTTCAACGCATTGTATTTTTTTTTTATTGAAACTTAAAATCATGCTCTGTAACGGATTTTGGCGCTTCAGGAGAGCATATCCCAACGCACTAGAAAAAGAAAGAGGGTAGCAATTCATGCCATTCGCTTTTAGCGTTCGCTAGGGTCGCATCTCAAAGTAAAATCAGTGTGTATTTCGTTTAAAGCAAATGACTTTAGTCACCTACTCTTGCAGAAGAAAGAAAGTGAAAAACGAAATAGAAGGAAAGAAAGAAAGGTAAGACGAACGAACAAACAAAGAAAAAGGGTAGCTTATAGCAGCTAGTAACTTACCTGTGTTCGTCCGTCTCGTCTCGCACATCAATTTCTAATCCACCACTGAACAACCGCTTTTTAATTTTTTGGTTCTTTAACATTCTATTTGAACCCGGAAAAAAACAATCATTATTTAAATCTGATCAAAAGGCGTCATCTCGTATTTAAATGCTCGATGTTAATATTTTTAATATCTTTAGAGTTTCTTGCATGAGTCCATTTGTTGTCAGTTGAAAAGTTGCATTCTTTTTCTTTGTTTTTGTTTCTAAATCGGACCACGTGTTTGCATTTCTCTCTGAATTTGGTCATAACGTAGATCTCTGTTTTGTCTTTCTTTGTCTTTTACCGGGGATAGCTTACCTTCTTTTACATTTAGCAACAATAGAAAATTGCCAGCCACTTCCTCCATAATAGTATGCCATCCGCCGATGAGGTTTGTAGGTCTGGCTAAAGGATACAGGAAGATTTTACAGACTGCGTGGGTGTTGTGAAAATACACCATCTTCACGTCATGGTTCTTCCTCTCAGATGACCAAGTGTCGATATTTTCGTTACGTTACTGCTTCCAACAGAATAAAGTCTTCTGAAAGAAAACATGGAAATTCGACTGCATGGGACAATGTGTAATCTTATTTAGTGAATTCTGCTTTGTGCAAAAAAAAAAAAAAATCAGAAAATGTTTACTATTATTGTCATTATTGTCATACTCTGCAAACCATAGTTGTAGGTAGCTACTGAATTATATTTTATATTTATTGATGATTCACAAAGGGGCCAGCGCAAGCGTAATGGCCGGTTACTCTGCTCGATGCAGGCCCAGACAAAGTTTGTTTTGCCTTTTACTCGGATAGGGGATGCAGCGAGAACTCAATAATAAACTTTAGGGAACAACGCCTTTTGGTACCACCACCAGCACCATCAACACCAGCATCAGCACCAGCACCAGCACCACCACCACCACCACCACCACCACCAACAACAACAACAACAGTATTAATGATGATGATGACTATGACGATGACGATGATGATGATGATGATGATGATGATGATGATGATGATGATGATGATGTAGAAAATGCTAACAGCAAAACTGAGAGAACAAATCTACCAATCCCTGAACAATCGTGGATAGCTCCACCAGGAAGGAAAAGGATGCCGGAAAGGGAAAAGAGCGACACACAATCTTATACACATAGATCAACATATCCTTAAGGAAGTAAAAATAAAAAAAAAGAACATATCCATGGCATGGATTGACAACACGAAAGCCTACGACAGAATCCCTGAAGCATGGATATTTGAATGCTTAAAATGTACAAGATACCCGACAAGATTATTAATCTCACTAAGAAAGCAATGGACACATGGAGATGAGAACTGACAGCTGGAGGGCAACACCTGACTGAAATAAAAATATAGAGAGGCATTTTCCGACCGCACTCCCTATCACCACTTCTGTTTATCATAGCCATCATGCCACTCAACTACATACTCAGGAAATGTGATGCTAAATACAAGTTTACAGACAGAAAACAAAGAATAAACCACCTCATATACATGGACGACCTGCAACTATTTGCAAAAAAAGCAAAAAGAGATTGAAGATGCTGATAAATACGACCATAATCTTCCGCCAGGACATTCAAATGGAGTTCGGGATGGAAAAGTGTGCACTCTTTGAGATGAAAAGGGGAAACTAGAGAAAACATGGGCCATAGAATTGCCCAAGCAAGAGGAGATGAGGGCACTAGACGAACAGGATAGCTATACATATTTGGAAGTTCTGGAAGCAGACACCATCAAATCTACAGAAATGAAAGAGAAGATTGGAAAAGGATACTTGAGAAGAACAAGGAAACTCTTCGAAACGAAATTATACAGCAAACATCTAGTAAAAAGAATACACATCTGGGCAGCATTACTAGTAAGTTTATCTGGACCATTCATAGGCTGCACTAAACAAGAAGTCAGGCACATTGATCAGAATACTAGAAAATTAATGACCATGCACAACGCACTACACCAAAAAGACGATAGGGACATACTCCACGTGAAAAGAAACGAAGATGGAAGAAGGCTGGTAAGTATAGAAAACTAGTAGAAGACACAAAAAAAAGAGCTGGGGAAATCCATAAACCAGAACACATAAGTGCTGATAACCGCAACCGTCCCAGTGAACAACTCAGGAAGCACTGAAACCAGAAACAAAAAAGACAAGAAAAGAAAAGTACGAAGGAAAACAGATACATGAACGTTTCATAAGACTGACAAGAAAAGAGACCCACGAAAATAGCTGGGCATGTCTAAGAAAAGGACACTTGAACAGAGAAACGGAATCGTTACTGACGGTTGCACAGAACAATGCGGGTAAGATAAACTACATTAAAGCTAAAATAGATACAACCCAGGAAAACAGTAAATGCAAGCTGTGTGGACAAAAAGACGAAAGAGTAAATCACATGATAAGTGAATGCAGCAAACTAACCCAAAAAGAATACAAGAACAGACACGACTAGTGGGTAAAGCTGGGAACTATGCAAACAACTGCATTTCGAACACGCGTACAAATGGTACAGACATAAACCACAGACAGTACTGGAAAATGAAAATCACAAAATCCTCTGGGCTATGGAGGTGCAAACGGATAAACTTATACAAGTCAGGAGACCGGATGTCATAATAATCGACAAGAATAATAAATCCTGCCCAATCGTAGATTTTGCTGCACCAGAAAAATGAAGCAAATACACGGAACTCGTCAGAGAATTGAAAGGGATATGGAGTATGAAGAGAGTCAATATAATACCAAAAATTGTAGGAGCACTAGGAACAATCCCAGAAAGCTGAAAAAAGACGGAGAAATTGGAATCAAAGGGATTACTAAGACCATACAACGGACGGCAATGAGAAATACAGCTAAAATCTTGAGGAGTATCCTTGAATGCGGAAACCAACACACATAAGCTACGAATGCTAATCAATCACATGGAAGTTGCAATAGGAATGAAACAAAACTTAAAAAGAACCCCACCACATCAAACCATGGAACAGAAAATGCAAGAAATTTCATAAACTTACCCCCCCCCCCCAAAAAAAAAAGTGATGGAAACAGCCTTGGTTGATACATCACAAAATCGTCACGAATAATTAAGTAGGATAGAAATACCGAAGAGGGAGAGCACTAACCAGACCTCCACTGGAAGAGTGCGGAGAGGACCGTGACCTTGCGAGGTTTATTGACATCCAATACCAGAAAAAAACCTATGGTCGTTGCTAGCGAGAAATAGATGGTAATCGTCTATTGTGATCACGCAAACTCATTTGCAATAGTTATCAAAAGAGGTGGAGAGTACGGGAAATCTAGGGAAACTTGTTGTAACTCAGATTCCAGGGAACACCACCGGTGGTTATCAGTGAGCAATCACTGATGATGACCTGTGTGAGAACTCCTAGTGTTCGACATTCAAATGATGATGTTTGCCGACTCTACGTAAATAGGAAAGAATGGGGAAGACGACTGGTAATTATCGAATACTGTGTAGATTGCGCACGAAATAGGAATGGAAAAATACATAACCAAGAAAGGCTGATGAAGACAGCAAAAGACACTATCAAAGTTTGCAATACAGGGAACAGCGGAACTGTAAACAAGAAGACGATAAAAGAAAAATAGTATGAGAAACAGTTACTCGAACGATTTAAAAGACTGACTAGAGAAGAGACGTACGAAAAGACTTTGACATAGCTACAAAAAAGAAACTTGAACAGAGAAACAGTAAATGTAGACATTGCGAACGAAAAGACGAAACAGTAAATCAGATAGTAAGTGAATGCAGCTAACTAGCTACAAAAAAGAATACAAAAACAAACACGACTGTGCGGAAAAGGCAGTCTACTGGGAACTTAGCATAGTGCTGTATTTTGCACATGTAGACAAATTTTACATAGACAAACCGGAGAGTGTACGGGAATACTAAAAGCGCAAAATCATCTGTGGCGTGGAATGGCAAACAGATAAACTCACTCAAGAAAAAATAAACACTGCCAAATCTTAGATTTCACCGTTCCAGCAGATGACAGGGTGAAAATACAAGAGACAAATAAAAAAAAAACAGGAAAGAATACATGAAACTTGTCAGAGAACTGAAAGGGAATATGGAACATAAAGAAAGTCAATATAATACCAATAATTGTAGGAGCACTGGGAAGAATTCCGAGAAAAAAACTGGAAAAAAGACTGGGATAAATTGTAATCAAAGGCAAGGGGAAACTGACGGCAATGATAAACACAGCCGTAATCTTAAGGAAAATCATCTTATGCGGAAACACACCCACATAAACTACGAATGTCAAAGAACAACAGGTAGCTTAAAATGTAAATAAAACAAAACCATAGAAGTAACATCACACGAGACCAAGAGAACTGAAACTGCCAGAAATTCAACAAACTAACCAAACACACGCACACGCACATGCATATGGTGACATCAGCCTCGGCAGTTACCACACAAAATGGTCACGGAGGGTCAAGGAGGATGGAAAGACAGAGGTTGGAATGCATTAATCAGACCTCCACTGGAAGTGTGGGGAGAGTACTAGGATTTTGAGTAGGCTTATTGCTACTCAAATTCCAGAGAAGACCAATGATCGGTGCCAGCGAGAAAACAATGGTAAACGACTTTGCGATAATGTAAAATGATTTACTACGGTTATCGAAAAGAGGTGGAAAGTACTGGCAATCTGAGGAGAGCTGTTCTCACTCAGACTCCAGATAACACCGCTGGTTATTGTCAGTTAACACTTACTGATGATGACTTGTGTGAAAACTCCAAGTGAGTAAATAATAATAATATTCAACAATTAAATTCGATCATTTTGACGTCATTTTAATATTTTCTTGCAAATAATATCTTAATGTTTGAATGCTTTCAAATAAGGCGCTTTAAAGCTAAAAAAAATCGAGAACATTACATTTTTGAAGTTGGAAGAAAAAACAGTACAGAAAACACAGATCGCACTATCATGAGAAATAGCATCCATTTATTTAATAGTTTTTTTTATCGAATGTTTCGTGCATTTTATTAGATAAAACTATAGAGAATTGTTAACTATCATTTTTTTAATATTCATTCTATATCATGCAAAGCTATTTTTATCAATGTTTTAGGCAACTTTTGGAGAAGAGAAAATATATAAATATATGAGAGAAAAGAAGCGCATGCATTTACCTTGCAAAGCATCATTCACTCTGTAATAAAGAGCAATGTGTATTTATTTGTAAATATATATCCGTCCTGTCACACAAAAATCGACCTGACGAATAAGAGAATGAAGAACACAAACCTATATCCATAATGATAGGTTTTTTTCTTTTTTCCTTTCTGCTTTCTATATTCGTTCATACGCTTTCTATATTGGTTTATACGTTTTGTTCTTTCTTTTTTTAATTTTTGAAACTTTCCAGTTTGAGACGTTTTCTTCTTTTTTTATTATTTCTTTTTTCTAAAATTTCTTTTGTGTTTTTTTTTACATCCGGCGTCATATTTTAATGTAATACCCCTACTACTTCCCAATCATCATTAGAAAAAAATTAAAGGAAGCAAATAAAAAAAGCAAAGGCCACGGTTTTTTAGGTCACCAGAAATGACTCGTGTTTTATTTTAAAATCACCTTAGTTTAGTCCCTAATTATCCTATTGAAATATAGAAAAGGCATTAGAAAGACATTGGAAAGAAAAAAGCCAGACAGACAAACCCCGCCGTCTTAAATGAATTCGGAAAGAACTCCACCACTCTTAATAAAAAGTGAACAATGGGTATTTTTTTTTAGGTCGTCAGAAATGATAATACTATATATATATATATATATATATATATATATACACACAAAAACTCAAATTACTGGTGTAATTTTATTATTTTATATGAATATTATTGCGAACATTGGCGAAGCATATTGTTTCGTCATCTTGTACGGATGGGGGTAAAACATCATAAAATAACATAGCAAAGATGAATTACATATTTAAAATCCTTTTATGCGTTAGAGTCACTGGAAATAAAATATGAAAGAATATTGAACCGCACTTTACGAAAATACAAATCACAAAAAGGCGGAGAAAGTCGCCTTCTTTCTTACGCCAAACATACCAGTCGAGGATCTGTGATCGATAATCAGTCCGACAGATCGGAACCATTGCGGTAGTTTTCTTTTATTTGTCGGGCTGTGGTATGCGTTCTGTTTAGCTCTAGGAGGTTCACCCTTACAGGCCTCCTTTTGGTCAAGATCAAAGTGTAGTATCTGTTCCGATGGATACTGCACTCCATAGACTGGTAGCGTCTTGGCCTTTCGGGGTTTGATTTACGCCGGTCCATGGGACGGTCCTGTGCAGTTCTAGGATGTCCACCCTCCCAGGCTTCGTTTCCCCTTTTGGGGAGGAGTAAGTTTATTGCTTACTGCCTGGGGCGCCCCTACCGGGGAATGCCGACGGGGCTGCCCAGGCAATTTTTAATGGCTAGAGTGCTCACCTTCTCGGGCGCTGGCTTTTCAAGCCTCACTTTCCCGACCCGACCTTGGGTCACATCTTACCTTGTGGGAGTAAGATAAAACTGGCCTTGTTCCTAACTCTCTAGCGAGGAGGTAAATAAATATCTCGCTTTGGGAAGGAGATAGTTTATAGCTCACTGCTTGAGGTGTCCATACCCGTGTCTGAAGTAAGCAATTTTAAGGGGTCAGAGTGCACTTGTACACTGGCTTTATTCTCCTCATCTTCCGGCCTTGTGCCACACATTCCCGCGGTGAGAGGGAAGTAAATACCTGCAAATTACAAAAAGTATTTACAATTTTACAAGGAAGCGAAAATTACCTCGTGTGCATGAGTGGCTTCTCGTTGTTTGCCCCCCAAAAACTGAAAAGGTAATAGAATCCATGTTATAAAAAGTCAATATTTTCAGTCAACAAGATATTTCCGGTGCTGGGGATGGACAAAGAAAAGAAGACCAGAAGGAAATTACCCAACCGTGAATTCGTGAAAACAATAATAAAGATAGTTGAACTACTTGAACACCTTAGAAGCGACCGCGATAATGAAACGCACTGAAATAAAAGACAAGCAAGCAAATAATATCAATAATAAAACACTACGAAACAATGCGGGCAGTCGGTTGAATTGTTGGCCGTGTCAGTTATTAGGCAATTCGGACAACATCCGTAATTGGACAAAAGGATAACCCCCGAAAACTGAACCAGTGAATACAATATTGTTAACGATCTGCTTATAGTTATATTTTGAGAAGAAATTCGAGAAAATAAGCACTCATCAACATTGTCAATTTTGTTTATCAAGGAAATGTTAGGACATATATATATATATATAAAGTGATATATAATACAGGGTGTTTCAAAAGTCTTGGGAACATAACGATTTTTAATAACGCAAAAACTATTAGGAGTTGAAAAATGAAATTGGTACCGTTGGAAAGGTTAAAGTTTCAAGTTTTGTGGGGAATCTTCAAAGTTGCTCAATATGAGCACCATTCGTCACACGGCAGACATCTAGTCGATAGTCCATTTCCTGCCAAACGCGTTCCAGCATCTTGACGTCAATGGTTCCCACAACTGCCGTTACTCGAGCCTTTAGTTCGTCAATATCTCTTGGAAGGGGCGGCACATAGACTTGTTGCTTGACAAAGCCCCAAAGGAAAAAGTCACACGGGGTAAGATCTGGAGACCTAGGAGGCCAGGGCATGAGAACGTCATCACCTCGCCCAGATCTCCCAATCCATCTACCAGGCAGCCTTGTGTTAAGAAACTGCCTTACTCTAAGACTCCAGTGTGGTGGTGCACCATCTTGTTGAAAAATGAAGTCATCAGATTCTGCTTGTTCCAACTGAGCCATTAACCAGTCTTCCAGCATGTTGAGATAGGATTCACCAGTGATAGTTGCCTCTTCAAAGAAGAACGGTCCATAGACACCTTTCTTGGAAATTGCACAAAACACGTTCACTTTTGGTGAATCTCGCTCGTGCTCAAGAAGTTCATGAGGATTCTCAGTACCCCATATGCGAGTGTTATGCTTGTTAACTTTGCCATTCAGATGGAAGGTCGCCTCATCGCTAAAAACAAGCCGGTCATCAAAGCCGTTATCTTCCAACTTCTCTTGCATTGCAATGCAAAAGTCACGGCGAAGTGGCTTATCAGTGTCCTTCAACTTTTGGACCAACTTGAGCTTGTAAGGTACCATTTGCAGTCGTTTCCTTAAGACACGCCAGACAGTTGCTGAAGCAAGCTGAAGTTCCCTGCTGGCTCTTCTCACTGATTTACGGGGGCTCCGCTGAAAGGCTGTCCGAACTTGCTCAACTGCATCTTCTGAAGTTGAAGGGCGACCTGTTCGCTTACTTGGGCACAAACACCCATCTTTCACAAATTTAGCATGCCATCTGACAATGGATTTCCTTTCAGGGGCTTCTTTTTTAAATTTCCTGCGAAATGCACGCTGAACACATGTCCACGATTCAGTCTTTGCAAATTGGAGGACGCAAAATGTCTTGTCTTGTTTAGAGAACGCCATTACTGCACCTGGAAAGATAACACGAAAATCATTAGTATGACCAAAAACTTGATTAAGCAAGCTTTAATATGGCACCAGTTTCATTTTTCTACCTGGAATAGTTCATGAGATATACGCATTTGTAATGTTCCCAAGACTTTTGAAACACCCTGTATATATATATATATATATATATATATATATATATATATATATTGTACACGTATTGTATTAGTAGATATATATACACGTATTGCATTCTGTAGATATAAATCCGTTGAAACTCAAGTGTTTATAAAAAGTGCTCAATAACAAGTAGAACTGTTCTTAAGAATACATTTTTATTCATACAAACATGATTGGTTAAAAAATAAATGTTAAAGGTATATTATAATATATCTTTTATTTATTTTCTATATTTTAACGTGTAGGAATATCAATTGTCCCTTATGTATATACAAAAATTTAAAAGTTTTTCATAAAAGGAGAACGTAATTTTCGATCGCGATCCTTTGGCCTTCGTCAGTGTAATGGGGAATTGTGCGTGTAGGGTGGAGGTGGGTGGTGGTAGAATGAGGAAAAAGGGGTGGGGAAGGCCAGTGAAATGGTGATAAAAAACCAGGAATCCGTCCCTAATAGCTGACAGGCAAAAGTCAAGTGGTCATAAACATGATTCAAATATATATATATATATATATATATATATATATATATATATATATATATATATATATATAGAGAGAGAGAGAGAGAGAGATAGAGAGGGGGCATGATGCGATCCAATAATCTTGAAAACATCGTCTTCATCGTTCTCGATATGCATTTACTGCGACCAATTAAAAATAATGCCATGTCAGGTCACATTGACATGATTAAATCTTAGACGCACAGTATAGCAATCAGGTTTCAATTGCCAGCTGTAATATGAAATATTTTCTAGTTTTTTAAATATTGTTCAAAGTGGTGTTTTATTTATATAAATATACTCGTAAAAATATCTGATTGCGTAACTCATTGAAGTCAGGTTTGATAGTTTGAATAGGTAAAAAGTGAATTTGCAAAGCCAATTGAATTTTAAGAAACATACAACCGGAAGTAAAATTTCGTAAATATTCAAGTAATTTTCCAACGAACAAGACAATTTTAACTCAATCCCAGAACAAAAGAATATTTTAGCATGTATTTTCTGTTATTTTTTAAATTCATTTATTTTTACTTATATTCACCCAAAGAAGGCACATTGTCACTGAGACGTAATAAGCTATTGTGAATTGTTGGTCAGATTTATAGGAGCATCCTAATTGGGGAGTTGTGCAGCGAGATTTTAGATCAAATTAAATTTAAATTGCTGCATATTGGTACAATCGAAGGGAAACCCAAAGGCAAGCAGTTCAAGGAAATAAACTATTAGAATAGAAACATTTCAGACATCTGGAGACTTTTAAAGTGAAGGGGTGGGATTTTGCTGATTATCAGGTTTTTCGGAGGTACTTACGTTAAGGTGGCAGAAGTGCAGCAAGTTCGTCGGAGCATATTCCATTGAAGTACTTGTAAAACAAGCACAGTGATGCAACATTGCGGCGATGGCACAGGGGCTTGAGCTTAATAGAAAATGCGGGACATATTAGAGGTTCTTTTGCAGACCCTGTCTAGGAGGGAACAACTAATGGTTCGTACACCAACCAAGCTGTAGCAACAACACTATATGTATGAACGAATGGTGGCTTTGTAGAGATATAGGCAGGTATGAGAAGTTGTCTAGCCCGGTAGTGGGAAACTACCTTCTTTGAGCAGACTTGGCAGTATCTTTTACGTATTCGTCCCAATTCATGTTACCTGCAAATGTTAGACCGAGCAGTTTGAATGTTTGACTCTTAGCAATGGCTATTAGTAGTTTGAAAGTTTTTTTTTTATAATTGTTAAAAGAAAGGAGCTGCGTCTTAATAACATTAAATGTAATTATTTATTTTTGGCCCTATTCCACTACGGACTGGGGGGGGGGATTTTCTAACGATTCAGCCATTGCTTGGATGTATGTGCGTTCGTTCTGACAACATGTCGATAACAGATATTGGTGTCATCAGCTAATATACTCATCTCAGACACAATTTATCAGGGAGGTCGTTTATGAAAATCAGGAATAATAAAGGTCCAAGGATCGACCCCTGCGCCCCCCCCCCGCCCGCATTAATGCCACGTTGTTTACATGTACGATTATCGAGTACGACATGGATCCTTCTTTTAGCTCAGAAGGATCTGATTATATTAAATATTCGTCCAGTAATACCGTGTAAATTAATTTTGATGAGAAGATCGTCATGCCTATTATTAAACTAAACGTAATTTTTTTTTTATTTTGCTTTGGAATTTTTTAGATGAGGGTTAATAATTCGTAGAATTTGGTATATTCGGACTACTGTTCTCATCTTGGGTGTTTTTATCACAACATTTTGGCCGATGTAACATCCGACTCTCTTCAGGTGTACTTTGTCGAACTCGAGAATCTGGACTCTGGGAGTTCGAAGGACCCGTGGCGCAGTGGATATAGTACTAAGTACATATAATTCAGTTCTAAGTGACAGTCATCTGAAGGTTGAAGGTTCAATTCTCAGTGAGGACGATACGAAGAATTGCGAATTATGAAGACTTCTTCCCAGTCATGGCAGATGGAACGAGAGCATGCTACCCTCGTGGATTAAATAAAGGATTCCGTTCGAAATTCCGTCCAGATTCCCGAGTTCGACCAAGTACACCTGAAGAAGGTCGGAGGTTACATCGGCCGAAACGTTGTAATAAAAACACCCAAGATAAGAACAGAAGTCCGAATACACCAATATTTTTTAATTTTTTTGTTATTTTTTTTTTTAAATATGGAAATCGCTCCAGACAAGGCATGAAGCCACTTAATGCAAGGAGCTAAAAAAGAAAATATTACTTCAAACTAGCCAACGATAAGTGTTACATGGATAGATTCCGACCCCCAAAACGGCAATTCTTCCCCCTTTGTCAGAAATATCGCTGAACCTAATTTTTCGACTTTTTTACTAAAAACAAATCGTTACTGTATTTTGTTTTAAAACAAATAAAATCTATTTGATCCGTTGGATTTTTTCAGTGGATTGTCTAAAATGTTATTTGCAATCGTAGCTCATTTCCAGTGATACTAGTTGTAACGACTATAATGTAGTGCTATACTGTGTTTTGTTATACTAACGAGTCACCTCTTATCAAGGCCCAAATGCTACTCGAGGATAAGGGTTAATAAGTTTGTCAATTGGACGATGAACAACACCATGAGAGGATTAGAAACGATGGGTGGACTCGGTAAGATTTGATTATTTAAGAGGACGGTTCGACAGGAATTTCTTAACATTAGACTTGAAAACGACCACGTTGTAGTCGACCGGAAAGCAGCCCAGTGGTATTGTGTTCCACAGACAAGAAATTCTTGGAAAGAAACTGTTCAGTTATGTTTTAGGTACACAGAGGGAGAAAAAGAAATTCCTTATAATGGTTGTAGAGAGACGAATTTTGCGGTGAAAGCTTTTTTTAATTTTTTTTTTTATTAAAGTTTGTTAATTCATTCTGTTTCTAATCTAATAAGCTTTTTTAAATAACATTTCATGTGCACATGTGACATATATACACTTGTGACTGGATAATTTTGTTATTATTATGGTATATCAGGCATCAATTGGGTTAATGTGTAAAGGCACTGTTGTACTACGTCGGAAGTAAGGAAGCATTCCCCCTTTCCCCCACGCATCAGAAGGAGACAAGTTATTAAATATTCAGCATTTATCCACTAAATTATATCTTTTCCATAAACATAATTAAATGCCATATTAACATATTTTGTGTGTTGAGCTTTTAAAAAAAATAAGATTTCACAACGATGATGTATAAATCTTTCAGACAATATTTTACGTAAATGATCAAAAATAATACCTAGGAGGCCTCCATTTTTTTGCTGAACGCAACCCATTTCTAGTCGGGGAGTTCGGAGGTAGGTGCCGGTTTCTTTGAATAGATATGTGAAAATGATAACACGTTTTCTTTTGTTATATCTTCTTTGGAAAATCCTATCTTATTTCGGAAAACGAACATTACAACATGTAAAACCAGCCTAAGATAAACCCCTCTCTAATGAATATCACAGCATCCTGGCCAACAAAATAACGTTGTCTCTCATGAACATCACCTCATCCTGGCCAACAAAATAACGTCGTCTCTCATGAACATCACCTCATCCTGGCCAACAAAATAACGTCGTCTCTCATGAACATCACCTCATCCTGGCCAACAAAATAACGTCGTCTCTCAATGATATACGTTGATGCTGCATTCGTTTATTCTTGTAAACTCTTCAATAACGTGTCCACAATAACGACATTTGGTAACGTTACACATACGTTGCCTAGTAACTTACCTACCTGGTGCGGCATTAACCCTGGGCGGGTTCAACCGGTTTCTTTCCAAAGGAGGGAGTTTCAAATTCACAAGCGGTCGTCAGTCGCATGTATATCCCGGCTGCGAATACTATGTAATTTTGAATTTGTCATCAGGGTTTCCTTGTAGAGTGAAGTATCCTCATGTCAGATTGTTCTGAGAAACCCTTGTATAGAGAGACGTAAGACACTCGAGGATACTGTATAGTAGGTAATTCAAACTCCCCAGTAGGTAATGTGAGTTGCCAAGTGTAGTAATAAGGGTCGGAATGTGGTTGCAGCAGTGAAGCAAATATATTTATTGAAGCGGTTCATAGAATGATAGATAAGGGATTGGATTTTTACTGTACTTATTAAAAAAACTGAATACCTGCATTAACCAGTCCTTTGAGAGATCTTTCTTTCAATCCTTTTTGTTTTAGCTTAGAGTTTTCACCATTTTTTACACTCTTCCCTGGTCGTAGATTCTCTCTAATAAATGAACCACTACCTTAATGTTAAAAGTAACGATACGAAGAATTACGAATTACTGAAGACTTCTTCCCATGCTACCTCCGTGAATTTAATAAAGAGTTCCGTTCAAAATTCCGTCCAGATTCCCGAGTTCGACAGAAAGATTCCCGAGTTCGACAAGGTACATCTGAAGAAGGCCGGAGGTTACATCGGCCGAAACTTAGTCCGAATATAGCAAATTATATATATATATATATATATATATATATATATATATATATATATATATATATATATATATATAATGTATTATTATGTAATTGTTTTTATAGGTGGTGCAGCGTTCGTTGTCTTTGCTTACTACTACTATTTTGATTGTTACACTTCCTAAGTGATTAAGATGCAGACAATTGCATTATTAGTCGCCCATAACTTTATAGGACGTAATATATATATTTTAAAATTATTTTATACGTACCTAAAAGTGAGCCATAGCTCAGAGCCGTCATCAGCATGGCTAATTTAGACAAGGATCGGTATTCATATCTATAGTCCAGCGTCTTACCATTGGACTACAACGCCCTGCCTAGAAATATGTACGATTTTATCACCTAAATATTTGATGTATTTTTATGTAATTGTTTTTATAGGTGATTGCAGCGTTCGATGTTTTTGCTTACTAATACTAAAATTAATATATATATATATATATATATATATATATATATATATATATATATATATATATATATAATATAAGTCAATGAAAATAATTAGACCTGCAAATGGAAGCAAATCATAATTTTCGGTTGTTCAGAACAAGGATATTTAGTGAATAACAATATTTATTTTTCTTCTCTTTCATTCCTTAAGCCAGGCTTTTCAAAGATTAAAATCTTATCATCAGAGGAGGTTAATGATGGATAAGTTGGTCAATTTTATCTGATCCTCCCTCCACAGACTACAGACTTGGATGGAATCGTCGTCGTTGGATCTTTACACGGATTCTTCTGGATTTACCAATATACCTGAACCCCATACTACTTGGATTTCCGCTTTTGGTGACACTCCTTTACACTGGAAAATACCCGTTTGAACTTTAAAACTTTAAAACATTTTCAAATTTCGAATATTGAATGTCCTCATCTGTCAACTTATCCATCATTAACCTCCTCTGATGATAAGATTTTAATCTTTGAAAAACCTGGCTTAAGGAATGAAAGAGAAGAAAAATAAACATTGTTATTCACCAAATGTCTTTGTTCTGAACAACCGAAGATTATGATTTGCTTCCATTTGCAGGTCTAATTATTTTCATTGACTTATCATATTTTTACCCTATCCAGTATATTGAGCTTTCCTTACCTCACAATAGCTCCAACTCTCTAAAAGTTTACCTTTTAGTTATAAATTTCCATATATATATATATATATATATATATATATATATATATATATATATATATATATATATAAATTCTTTGTAGAATGGTAGGAAAAATCCCAGCAGAGTGCTCGATTAATTAAGAATCAAAGTTAAAAATTAAGAGCATAATATTTATTTATTCTGGTACAGAAAAATTAGTACAACATTCGTACCGTCGGTTTCAAGCACGGAAGGTCTTACCCATCCGGCTCTCTTCAGCTTCTGTTGTCATCTGTTTTGGAAATGTGAGGTCACATGACACTCTTGTTAGGACGCGTTATTTGCTCAGTGTGTTGTGTGTGTTTGTTTAAATTTGAATTTAGTGTCATAAGACCGTTGAGATTTAAAACACGGGAGAAGAAAGAGAATTCAAGATTAAAGGGAATAAAAAGGGGAATAAAAAAGGGGGGTAAAAAATAAAAAAATATATATATGAAAAAATATATATATATATATATAAATAAATATAAAAAAACATATATATATATAAAAACATTTTAATACTAAGAATAAAGGAATAAAAAAAGGAATAAAAAAAGAAGAAAAAGAGAAAAAGAGTATAAAAAGTGGGTTAAAAAATATATATATATATAGAGAATAAATTGTAGAGAATAAAAAAGAGCGAGAGAGAAAGAAAGAATAAAAATAGAAAGAATAAAAAGAATAAAAATATATAAATAAAATATATAAATAAAAATAATAATAATAAAAAAATAAAAAAATAATAAAAAAATAATAAATAAAAATTAAAAATTAAAAATTAAAGATTAAAAACAAAAATAATAAAAATAAAGAAAGGGTTTCTCTGAAATTCCCGTGAGCCAAATTATGAATTTGTATCATTAGCCGTTATATTTTTGAAGGTATGCGTTCTAAAAATCGTTGATGTGTAAGAATCTTTAGATTGGAGTGATTTTTAATGAAGGGATTCGGATCTAAGGGAGGTAACTAAGATGGAAATATGAAATATTTGAGTTTGTTAAAGTGGGTTTGAAAATTAATCTGGTGGTTGATAAAAGATAAAAAAATAAAAAATTAAATATTTTTGCATTTTGGTGAAAGTCGAAGTTTTTGCTCTTGGAATTTATGTGGATATAATTTTTTGAGTAATCTAGTGATTGATAATTAAATTAAATATTTTTGTATTTTTGTGAAGGTCGGAGTTTTTGCTCTTGAAGTTTAAGTGGATATAGGTTGATGAGGTGTTTGTTCGTTTTTATTGTGTTTATATTAGTAGAGGGGGGGTAGTTAGACATTATGTGAATCGGTCAGACCAGTTTATAAGCAATGCTTGCCTCTTGTGTGCACATCCCTTGAATATTTCATCGCGGACATTTAAACAGGCTGTATTCGGATCGATGATGGCTTTTGAAATGTGGTATTTTTCAGCGTCACATAGAGGACATCTGTTTATGGCTGGAGAGAAGGATGGTTTTCTCTCAATTATTTTCCATTTGATGGTGAAGGGTGTGTTTTCTTCTTTAAGCTGCCTATTCGACCAATACCAAAACAAAGGTAGGCCAACTTTTCCTCAAGTTGCTCGACAAACACTTCCCACCCACAAATGAATTACACAAACTTTTTAACAGAAATTCTGTTAAGATCAGCTATTCCACTGCCCCTTCAATAAGAAAAATTATCTCTGCAGAACCCAAAACAATTACAAACGCAGGCTGCTCATGCCAAGACAAAAACAACTGCCCCCTGGAGGGAAATTGCAAAATCAATTCAATCATTTATGAAGCAACCGTCACAGACCAGAATACCAGTAATGCAGAAAAATATATTGGGATGACGAAGGGAAATTTCAAACAAAGGCTATATGCACACAGAAACTCCTTCAGATACAAAAACAAGGCTAATACGGCACTCGCGACCCGAATATGGCAGCTTAAAGAAGAAAACACACCCTTCACCATCAAATGGAAAATAATTGAGAGAAAACCATCCTTCTCTCCAGCCATAAACAGATGTCCTCTATGTGACGCTGAAAAATACCACATTTCAAAAGCCATCATCGATCCGAATACAGCCTGTTTAAATGTCCGCGATGAAATATTCAAGGGATGTGCACACAAGAGGCAAGCATTGCTTATAAACTGGTCTGACCGATTCACATAATGTCTAACTACCCCCCCTCTACTAATATAAACACAATAAAAACGAACAAACACCTCATCAACCTATATCCACTTAAACTTCAAGAGCAAAAACTCCGACCTTCACAAAAATACAAAAATATTTAATTTAATTATCAATCACTAGATTACTCAAAAAATTATATCCACATAAATTCCAAGAGCAAAAACTTCGACTTTCACCAAAATGCAAAAATATTTAATTTTTTATTTTTTTATCTTTTATCAACCACCAGATTAATTTTCAAACCCACTTTAACAAACTCAAATATTTCATATTTCCATCTTAGTTACCTCCCTTAGATCCGAATCCCTTCATTAAAAATCACTCCAATCTAAAGATTCTTACACATCAACGATTTTTAGAACGCATACCTTCAAAAATATAACGGCTAATGATACAAATTCATAATTTGGCTCACGGGAATTTCAGAGAAACCCTTTCTTTATTTTTATTATTTTTGTTTTTAATCTTTAATTTTTAATTTTTAATTTTTATTTATTATTTTTTTATTATTTTTTTATTTTTTTATTATTATTATTTTTATTTATATATTTTATTTATATATTTTTATTCTTTTTATTCTTTCTATTTTTATTCTTTCTTTCTCTCTCGCTCTTTTTTATTCTCTACAATTTATTCTCTCTATATATATATATTTTTTAACCCACTTTTTATACTCTTTTTCTCTTTTTCTTCTTTTTTTATTCCTTTTTTTATTCCTTTATTCTTAGTATTAAAATGTTTTTATATATATATATGTTTTTTTATATTTATTTATATATATATATATATATTTTTTCATATATATATTTTTTTATTTTTTACCCCCCTTTTTTATTCCCCTTTTTATTCCCTTTAATCTTGAATTCTCTTTCTTCTCCCGTGTTTTAAATCTCAACGGTCTTATGACACTAAATTCAAATTTAAACAAACACACACAACACACTGAGCAAATAACGCGTCCCAACAAGAGTGTCATGTGACCTCACATTTCCAAAACAGATGACAACAGAAGCTGAAGAGAGCCGGATGGGTAAGACCTTCCGTGCTTGAAACCGACGGTACGAATGTTGTACTAATTTTTCTGTACCAGAATAAATAAATATATATATATATATATATATATATATATATATAGCGTATGGGAACACGTGCGATACCCTATCCTCATCAGCCGACAGCAGCCAGTAGAATACAAAGATCCATTAAATGTTTTGCTTGATAGTCAACATTTAAATATTGAACTCTGTCATCATCAACTACAAGCACACATTTACCCTGGCTCCTTTTATACAAAATGCGTAAAAGTTAAATACATGAAAAAAAGATGGGGAAAAGAAAAGCATGCAGTCGATGAGAACAAGAAGAATCACTATTCATTAGCATCATACGTTGGATACATTTGATATAAGTGTGTGATCCAATTCAAACTACTTATCCGTCATTTGAACACAATCAATTGTCTCCTGTTTTCTGTAAACGCGTGGGTAGGGTTTAGCCTACTCCCTTCTGCGACGGTGACACACGCGTATACGAAAGTGAATGAACCGATGGTAAAGAAAGAAAGGAAAATGTGAATCAATGACTGAAATTCTAGAAACAACAAGTTTTGGGTCGTAGACGTAGTGATTATGTACGGGAGAGGGTGGATAGCGCCGAGGTGGTTATCATAGCGAAAAAGGGCACACAGAAAGGGTAATCACTTTAGCTACAATCCCGTCATCATTTCCTATTTTTTTTAGAAAATTCCATCACCAAACGTTCGGTGTTTCTTTTTTTTGTTTTTCTATTGCCGATCAGTCAGCGGGTGACAACAAGTCTCCGCAGATTTCCAGTATTTTCCACCTCTTTTGATTACCATTGAACATGGTTTTGCGTTATCGCAACAGCCGCTTACCATTGATTTATTGCTGGCAACGGAGATTGGTCTTCTCTGGGATTTGGGTGCAAATAAGCCTCCCCAAGGTTTCAGCATTATCCGCACCCTTCCAGTGGAGGTCTGGTTAGTGCTATCCCTCCGCAGTCTTTCCATCCTCCTTGACCCTTCACGACTATTTTCTTTGGTATCAGTCGAGGCTGCTTCCATCACGTTGTATGTTTATTTTTAAAAGGAGGGCAGTTTATGAAAGTTTTTCTTCTATTTCTTCTTCTTATTATCTATATAATAATATGCTAACTCAATTTCATGTTCGCACGTACGTTATCACCATCGACCTTCTTGTTTTTTTTTTAAAGAAGGGATTGCCTGACCGCCGAAGATAAAATACAAAAACAGTATTTAAAAATAATTCATTTGATGTCGCTTTTGTATCGAACGTGAAACTCGATCTAAAATACACTTTCTTGTTCTTCGTCTTCAAAATGTAACATGTGTTTTGTCCAAAGACTGTACAATAATATTG
>OY744527.1:48383793-48441293 GCA_963556195.1 Sepiola atlantica | reverse complement strand
GATGCCAGATATTCACCCGCTATTTCAGACACTCCAGCAGAGAGATCTTTTAAAGATTCTAACCGTCCCTATAAGTGCAAGTATTTATATATCTCTTGCACTTGGTTCACCGGGTATATTCACCAGGTAGTTTTGAAAATTCTTTTTCATTAGTCTGGTTGCTCTTATAATTACTGGGACGATGGAGATCTTCTTAAGATTTCAGTTTCTTTGTATTTCGTAATCTTTTCCCTTTCAGCTCTGTGTAAGCCAGCATTATTAGGGACACTGACTTAAACTAGGGTTGCTACTTTCTCCCCTTTGTCCCATATCACTATGTCAGGCCTAACAGCTCCGTTTTCTAGATATGTAGCTGTAGGGATTACATAGTCATATTGGATGGTGTATAACTTATTTCCAACTGTTCTTTCTTGTATACGCTCCAGGACTTACTGCTACACTGGATATTTAACATTTTATCTATAGTCCAGTGAAGATATTTGCACACTCCGTTGTGTCGCATTGTATAGTTGCCGTCCTTCAGCAGAACCTTACAACTGAATGTCAGGGGACTCACACTCTCCACTTCTGTGTGACAGAACCTGCACTTATTATTGCTGATAAAACCACTCATCTTTTAAAAGGCATTGGTCATCAAGCATTGATCTTGGGCAGCCATTATCATTCTCTCCTGATCATACTGGGGCGATCTTTCATTTGAATGTGGTTATGTGTGTGTTTTTTAATAGAATACATTTTTACTAATTCATCACAAGTCATAAAGGCCAAAAGTTATTCAAGGATAAGGGTTAATGAGATATAAATGATTGTTAATTGAGAAATGAAAAACGTTAGTAGAAGATTTAGAATGCACAGCTCCCAGGTAAGGATGACCTTCTAAACTTTCACTCTTATTCTCAGTACCTCCTTACGCCTACATTGGCAAAGAATGATTGCTGTGATGGGCCAAGTTAACAATACTTGTGCGGACGGTTCATAACAAAAATATGTTGACATTGGATTTGAAGACGACTATGTTGTAATCTGCAGGCAAGCACTCTCGTGATATTGTGTTCCACAAGCACACGGACGAAGAAAGGAACGTATTTTTTTCTTTATGGTATCAAAACGAGTTCTCGCTGTGAATGTCTTACAAGAAGGAACCAGCGACTCAAGCTAATTCGAGCACCTTCTATGGAAATAACGATAGAGTAGAGAGAGAGAGAGAGATAGAGAGAGAGATAGAGAGAGAGAGAGAGAGAGAGAGAGAGGCAACAGCAAGTGGTGGTAAGGAAAGATATGATAATCTTCCACTAGATTTAAGACTCTGTCCTGGCAACAAAGAGTGTTCTGAACGGCGCCTCCTCAGATGTGGCGGCAGGACTGTATCTTCTTCTTCTTCTTCTTCTTCTTCTTCTTCTTCTTCTTCTTCTTCTTCTTTTTCTTCTTCTTCTTCTTCTTCTTCTTCTTCTTTTTTTTCTTCTTCTTTTTCTTCTTTTTCTTCTTCTTATTCTTCTTCCTCTTCTTCTTCTTCTTCTTCTTCTTCTTTTTCTACTTCTTCTTCTTTGCGTTTCTCTGAAACATGTGGTCATACGACAGTTGCTCACTTTTTACGCACTCTTTTGAATCATTATTGTACTCTGCGGGATCTTTCTAAGCAGCACTGGTTTGGCAGTAGACTATGCAGACAAGGTAAAACTGCCTCGAAATGGTTCTTCTCTCCACATTCGCAGATGGTTGGGTCTGGCCATGGCAACTTTTGATAGCCCTGTGTCCGTTCTCAGAGTGATTCTAAGCCAGAATGAAGAGCTCCCCATTTCAGTAGGAGAGGAGGCATTCTCTAGCCCCCTGTTCCACAGCTGCAGTCTAGCCTCTTCATGAGATGTTGTTAGGGGCTCGACATGGCCGAGGAAGCTTCTTTTTGACTTCAGTCGTTCGGCCATTGTGTCACGACCTTGATGAAGATGACGTTAATCACTGGTAGACTTTGGGGTCTCTCTACTCCGTTGGCAATCTCCCGTCTCACATTTTAGGACATCAAATCTACCTAATAAATCATCCCTTTTCACTATTTGTAATTTGTAAGCCAAAGGTGTGTGTGCGCACTACGCATGATGTGCGGTGCTATTTTTTTTTCAGAGCTCATTTTTCTTTTAGTGGCTGGCGTCTTCTACAAAATACCTTAAAATGTACCGAGAAATAAGCCGTATTTATTAATGCAGGGAAAACAACAACAAAACGGACACATCTTCAACATCGTTACGTGTGAATTCAAAACGCGTTAGATTCAGCAGGTGTTTGGAGAAGATGCGATGTGTAACACAAATTAAGAAGTGGTTCAACCGATTCAAAAATGGCTGCACATCAGCGGAGTGTGACCAGCGTTCTGGCAGGTCCCAAACTGCTCGGAGTGCAGCTGTTGTTGAGAGAACGCGACGGCGGAGAGGAACACCATTCCAAAAGAAGACTTCCAGAGGTGTTTCCGGCAGTGGATGGACCACTGGGCTCAGTGTGCGCAAGCACAAGGTGCCTACTTTGAAAGGGGATTAGAGTTCCAATCCCGTCACGTATTTGAAATATTTGTTCTGGCCTAGTGGTCGGATAACTTTTAGACAGGCCTCGTATACTACCCATGCCTGATTATCGGGTGCTGGAATGCCGGGGAGGGTCAGTGTTTACGAATTCCGCATTTAAGCAAGCTGTGGCACAAAAGACCTTTCAACGCTTGTAAAGCCAACTCGCCTAAGGTGGCATTCTGATTTGATGCAAAATAGTTGAGAATAAGGGGTGGGACGTAATGGGTGAAAATTTCAGATTCATGCGAGTATTTTTTTGTGTTCATTTATACATAAATAACACTAAACAATCAAACATTTTGAAAATTTTGCAAAATTCAGAAGGTGCAGCCCACTAGTTTTTGGCTATTTTACATTTATGAAAACCCTTTCACAGCCTGAAAATAGTCCTAAATTAAAGTACTATATCAGATTTAACCATCTATATCCATTCATAGCTTTTGAGGATGTTTTAGGGCCTGCAATGTCGCATGAAACCACTTTTTCACCGAGAAATGATGGATTTTGAGTCCCGTGGAGCCCTAACGGCTATTTTTGGCCTGCACCTTCTGAATTTTGCAAAAATTTCAAAATGTTTGATTGTTTAGTGTTATTTATGTATAAATGAACACAAAAAAAACACTACTCGCATGAATCTGAAATTTTCACCCATTACTTCCCACCCCTACTGAGAACGGACCATTCGGAATGAATTAAATACCCCCGCCCCTTCTTTAAGTAGGAAGTAATGCTACAGTGCGTGCACCTCCTCGGACCGAACTAAACCGTACCCTATTCCGACAAGAAATTCTGACCAGAAACACCACTAGAAAGACGAGGGTCCGACCTCCAAATATCAGAATGCTACCAAGACGAACCTCGATAAGCATGACTATCTAGAAGTCGTACATACTACACTGTGATGTTAAAGACTCCGTCGTTTTCTTCTGAAACTGTTCCGTTTATGTGCTATCGATTGTTTGTGAGCCTTGTCGGTTTCAAACGGATATTTCTCATCAAATGGAAGTGTGCGAGCTACTTCCGCTTCAGACTTGTATGCGATTTCCGGTTGTGATAAGCTTAGATTTGAAGCTACTTGAGCGAAATGAAAACAACTAGAATGGGAGATATTAATAAGTTCACGTAACATGCGTCATGTTCTCTCATCTCTAAACAAAACCGATTGTTCTTTCTTCCTATGCAGTACCTTATTTTTAACTTAGAAGCATTTTCATCAATAAATTTCGGAAAACTGTAATTATAGTTTTACTTCATAACGCATTACAGTTGTTACTTGTTTACATCAGTTCGCCGTGTAAAATTCTTCCGCTGTGAATTAATAAACTAGTGCGCAATTAGAGACGTTTCTTTACATAGTCTGCGTCGCGTCACCGAGAAAAGACTACACCAGGGACGGGCAACCTCCGGCCCGCGGGCCACATCCGGCCCGCGGGCCACATCCGGCCCGCGAAGACTTAGCGTCCGGCCCGCCAGCCTGCTATGCTTTATTATTGCAATCCGGCCTGCGGACCTCCCAAAAAGAGAAATAGAGAGGCAAAGAGGAAACGAGAGACGAGGAAAGGGCATGAAACAGAGAACTTATGTGAGTTGTGTCAAAACGAATGCTGGATCAACTTGCTACTTCCCCCGTCATTATTTTTGATGATTCCAAAATGGTTCTTCGTCGGCGCCTTTCATAACATTACATACAGAAGTCTCTTGAGAAGAAATATTAGATTTGTAGAATGTTCAATGCAATTTTTCTACAATTTATTCATGTAAACAAAATATAGTAATTCTGAGATTTCGTTTTTCACTCCGGCCTGCGATCTCCTTCTAAAAGTCTCATCTGGCCCTCATTCTGAAAAGGTTGCCCGCCCCTGGACTACGCAATCATTTAGTTTCAAAAAGTCATTTAATCATTACTATTATAACCAACAATGTCTTCTAGCCAGCGTTGTCATTCAGGTGTGTGTTGTTCATCCGAACACCGACACTAGCTCCGTTAACTGCAATCAAACGCCATTTTCTTGCATTAATTTTTCAATTAATTCAGTAACACTTAGAAGATTAATGCTTTATACGCCATGTTTATCAAGGAGGCTGAAAGTTAAAAAAAAAAATCAAAAAGATAGAACAGTCTATTACTTAACTTTTAGGCTCATTGATTTATTATATCCTCGTTAGATCATCATCAAACTCTTATCTGCTCTAAACTGAGACTTCTACAAAGATTGCAAATGATTTAACTTCGTGTTAGACCATCTTAAACGTGTGTTATCAGTTCAGCTGCTTCTTCTGAAATGACGAGAATTACGCTCTGCCCTTCTCTGTTGCATGTATGACGTCATTTCCGACTAAATATTATTGACTTCCTTTCTCACGAATTCTAGCTTATTTCAGACAAGGTCAACCCCGTGACCCCTTTGTGACCCTTGTCTAAAGTGTATTCTTTTTTTAAACATAACGTCAGATTTATATACGCAAATATATTTCAGCTAATATTTATACAAGCAAACGTACTCACCAATATTTAATAGTTTTACTAATTATTTTTTCTTAACTCAATCTTATAGATGTTTTATTTAGAACGCTTTATAGTGACAATAGTGACACTTCAAATAATGAACAGTAGAACAAAATCGCCGGTTGTCCTGCAATTGTTACTTACAATTTGCATTACATTTGAGTTGGGATGCAAAACTCACGATGTGTTGTTACGGTCAAAAGCTGTGCAATGGAGCACTGCTTCTAAGTTTAATAAAACGACACCTCATTAACAAAATTATTCATACCTTTAAACTACAGTAATTCATTATTTCCAAAGATTCGTGCAACCTAATTTAAAGCGAAGTGAAATATTTCAGAAAGTATTGGCTGAGTCTAACAAATCTCAGTTTGTTTGAAATGAATTTATTGCACTCAAGTCCAAGTCTTATATCCTCACGGAATCCTGCATATAAAATGTTAAAATTATGATTGAAGAAGAAATCAGTAAATGTCATTATTCAAACAAGAACTCATGAGAGTATATGTGTATGTATATTTATTACATACTAACTACATTCTTTTACAATTATTTTTTAAGTCCACACAATATTTAGATAATTCGAAATTGAATTTAAAACTACAAGATCCGATTAGCAGGAAGGCATTTGGAGTTACATCCATTTATTATGATGTTTTAAGTTATTTCCTTTTGATCTTATATTTGTAAGATTTTATCATATTTTCACTTACTAACTGTGTATATCCGTTTTTAATTTTCTCTTCGTCACCCACCCGGCAATATGTACATTTAATTCATGCTAGCTGTATTTATCAGGCATTGTCCGGGTGTAGGGCTCGGATAACATATAATTCAAAATATAGCAATTTTTTCTCGAAAAGGATTTCGTGAAATAAAATTTAATTTTCATATATTTTTAAAAAGTTCTATCGCCTTTTGAAGGCCGGGTAGATAGAGCGAGTACTCAAATAATTAAATAGTTAACATTATTTAATTTATGTTTCTATATTTGTTATACCTAAACACTTTTTTATTATTAAGAATGTATTTGTTTTTTATTATTGGTATGATTCGAACTAATCTTGGATGTTATTATCACAACGTTTCACAACGGATATAAATAATAAGTAATACTCAATTCTAAGTGACAGTCTTCTGGAGGTTGAAGGTTCAATCCTCAGTGCGGGCAATACTAATAATACAATTACGAATTACTTCAGACGTCTACCCGGTCATGGCTGACGGAATGAAAGCAAGCTATGTTCTTGGATTAAATAAATGGTTCATTTCAAAATTCCGTACAGAGTTCCGAATTCGACATAAAGATTCTCAAGTTGAAGCAGACGCATTTGAAGAAGGTCGGATTGTTACATCGACCGAAACGTAAGAATAACATCCACAATGAGAACAGTATTCTGAATAATTCAAATAATACAACTTATGAATCATCATCTAAAAAATCCGAAACAGCTTTTTTGTTAGTTGAAATTGTCTACAATCTTGATTAGTTGCTTATATTTGATGTGTGCATCGGATTATTATTCGAACCACTGAAGTTTAAGACAATCAAACTTCAATTAACCTGAACCTGTGCCACCATATAGAAAAGTTAGGGCGCCATTGTTTTAAGCGTACACAGGTGTAATAATGAACGATTACGCTCCTATAAATTATACTCGTCTATCAAAGTAGGAAAAGGCTATAAATAAAAGTATACAATTCAGTCGTATAACTTGTGTGTCTGAATGCAACAGACACGGGAAAGTATGAATTTCTCTATGAGCATGATGGTAGTTCAATCAATAAGTTTGTAACCTACTGACATTGATTAGGTCTTATAAAAGGTTCTCTCCGAAATCTCGAATAAATGCATGCGGGTCGAACTGCTAATGCAAATGCTTACCAATTCAACCAACAAAGTCTTTATTTAATTGTCTTCCCACGAGGGCAGAGTTAGACACAAGAATGGTTTTTAACGTGGGGAGTATCGAGTTCCCTGAGAATGGCACTCTGGATTGGGACAAACATAAAAACAATCATCAGTATATAAGCACCTCTCTTCATGGACCGAGGACAGAAAAATGAAGTGCAGCATAAGAACTGATACCACACTCTGTTCAGAATGTGGCATGTGTTCTGGTTAATCAACAGTCAGTCATTCATTCAGTCAGTCTCCTCAATTACAGCATGAGGTTGACATGGAACTGGCCTGTGATATTTATGTTAATTGACAAATTCACGCAACATGTCTGTATTAATTTTGACATGATTCTCAACATTTTATTATAGAAGTCTTCCAGCTATTTTGTCATGTTTTTTTTAGAAATGTTTGGTCAAATGTTTTGTCAAATGTTTTAGTAGAAATGTTTTGTCAAATGTTTTAGTAGAAATGTTTTGTCAAAAATAAATCTTAATAAAAGACCATAAAAGACCATGTTTTGTCAACAAAAAGCATAAAATACCATGTTTTGTCAAATGTTTGTCAAATGTTTTGTCAAATGTTTTAGTAGAAATGTTTTAGTAGAAATTTTTTGTCAAATGTTTTAGTAGAAATGTTTTGTCAAAAATAAATCTTAATAAAAGACCATAAAAGACCATGTTTTATCAACAAAGCGCATAAAAGACCATGTTTTGTCAAATGTTTTGTCAAATGTTTTGTCAAATGTTTTAGTAGAAATGTTTTAGTAGAAATATTTTGTCAAATGTTTTAGTAGAAATGTTTTGTCAAAAATAAATCTTTATAAAAGACCATAAAAGACCATGTTTTATCAACAAAGCGCATAAAAGACCATGTTTTGTCAAATGTTTTGTCAAATGTTTTGTCAAATGTTTTAGTAGAAATTTTTTGTCAAATGTTTTAGTAGAAATGTTTTGTCAAAAATAAATCTTAATAAAAGACCATAAAAGACCATGTTTTATCAA
Source organism: Sepiola atlantica (assembly GCA_963556195.1). Classification (NCBI taxonomy): domain Eukaryota; kingdom Metazoa; phylum Mollusca; class Cephalopoda; order Sepiida; family Sepiolidae; genus Sepiola; species Sepiola atlantica. The sequence continues at coordinate 48,433,328 of OY744527.1, read as the reverse complement.
CAAAGCGCATAAAAGACCATGTTTTGTCAAATGTTTTGTCAAATGTTTTGTCAAATGTTTTAGTAGAAATGTTTTAGTAGAAATTTTTTGTCAAATGTTTTAGTAGAAATGTTTTGTCAAAAATAAATCTTAATAAAAGACCATAAAAGACCATGTTTTATCAACAAAGCGCATAAAAGACCATGTTTTGTCAAATGTTTTGTCAAATGTTTTGTCAAATGTTTTAGTAGAAATGTTTTAGTAGAAATATTTTTTCAAATGTTTTAGTAGAAATGTTTTGTCAAAAATAAATCTTTATAAAAGACCATAAAAGACCATGTTTTATCAACAAAGCGCATAAAAGACCATGTTTTGTCAAATGTTTTGTCAAATGTTTTGTCAAATGTTTTAGTAGAAATGTTTTAGTAAAAATGTTTTGTCAAATGTTTTAGTAGAAATGCTTTGTCAAAAATAAATCTTAATAAAAGACCATAAAAGACCATGTTTTATCAACAAAGCGCATAAAAGACCATGTTTTGTCAAATGTTTTGTCAAATGTTTTGTCAAATGTTTTAGTAGAAATGTTTTAGTAGAAATATTTTGTCAAATGTTTTAGTAGAAATGTTTTGTCAAAAATAAATCTTTATAAAAGACCATAAAAGACCATGTTTTATCAACAAAGCGCATAAAAGACCATGTTTTGTCAAATGTTTTGTCAAATGTTTTGTCAAATGTTTTAGTAGAAATGTTTTAGTAGAAATGTTTTGTCAAATGTTTTAGTAGAAATGCTTTGTCAAAAATAAATCTTAATAAAAGCGCATTTAAAACTGATTGTGATCTGCGTATGATTAACGTGTGAGTCCAACACTGATTGATCTATTTACTCACCAATCTATGGTCAGTAAATTACAGGCTTAGTGCTACATCTACTATTCATTGGAACATTTGAGCTTAAAATAAGTATGTGCGATGATAAGAAGTTATCGACTCATCATCATATAAAAGTTAGCTGACTTATAAAATTGTACCTATAGCTCGCTTTTACCGCGACCCGAAAAACATAAATAATAATAAATTATTCACTGTCGATTACAATGTGGCCGTCTTCAAATTCAGTGTCAACAGATTCCTGTAATAAACCGTCCGAAAGTGTGATCAACCTTCATTCCATTAATCATTCCCAATACTCTCATGAAGTTCTTCACCTTTCAACTAGCAATCGTTACATCTCATTAATTCTTATTCTTTAGTGACCTTTGACCTCCAAAAATCGTGACCTATTAGTAACAAAAACAGACGACGATTAATATTTATAACTATTTCTGTAAAAGATTACCATAATTTTAACATGTTTTAAATTATTATTAAAGTTGATATTTTTTATGAGCGGAGTTCAAATAAAGAATGTACGAATAATTACGAATAACACTGGTCAACAAATTTTTATTTTTTTCTTTGGCAGACCATCTAGGAGTGTTTTCTGGGGGTTTGAAGGTCGCTGATGACGAATATAACATTGGTTTTGCCAGATTGGTTCTAGTTTAGAAGATACTGATAGCCCCAAATAAGCCTAAACTGCTAAAATTCTCCCTGAAATACTTCAATATAGAAGCAGTAAATAATAATTTTCTGATATTATTGAATCATTATAATGATTATGTATATATTGAAGTATTTCAGGGAGAATTTTTATATAATTATTTATATAGGGAGAATTTTTATATAATTATATACTGTAATTACTTAATAACATGTTCCATAAATATAGTTGCAGTATAAATTAAACAGTAATTAAGAATTTTCTTTTTAATTCCACAGTTGAAAATGAGTTCCAGAGAGAAAATGAGTTCTTCTAGAAGATGTTGCAGATATGAACCGGATGTCTTTTGTTACATCTGTGGACAGTATATGATGGCACAACAAAAGAGGAATATTACAGACTTTGTCAAGAGGGCGTACAAAGCATACTTCGATATGATACTTGGTGACCAAGACAAGTCTTGGGCCCCACATATGGTGTGCAAAACCTGTGTAGAAAGTCTCCGCGGTTGGACCAACGGTAAGGTGAAGTTGAAGTTTGCTGTACCAATGGTGTGGAGAGAGCCCAACAATCATTTTGATGACTGCTACTTCTGTCTCAATGACATGACGGGGTTTAACAAGCACAAGAAAGCAAATTGGCAGTATCCGAGCCTGGATTCTGCTATCCGTCCTGTTGCGCACTCTGAGGATGTACCTGTGCCTGTTTTCACCAGTTTGCCTGAAATCGATGAAACCGAAGAGATTCCAGCTGATCTTTCAATATCAAGTGATGATAGCTGTAGTGACTATGAAGAACCCTCAAATGGCCCTCAGCTTTTCAATCAATCTGAACTTAATGACCTAGTGCGAGACCTTTGTTTGTCGAAGGAACAGTCTGAAGTTCTTGCATCACGACTCCAAGAGAAAAACATTCTTGATTCTGGCACAAAATTAACATACTATAGGACAAGGGAAGGCAGCTTGCTTCGTTTCTTTTCTAAAGAAGACGACCTGGTCTTTTATAATGACGTTTCTGCACTTCTTAACTGCATGGGGATCTCATCATATGACCCAGCAGATTGGCGTCTCTTCATAGATAGCTCGAAAGCAAGTCTAAAAATTGTACTTTTGCACAATGGCAATAAGTTTGCTCCTGTACCAATTGGCCATTCTACCAAGATGAAAGAAGAGTATGATGCTATCAAATTTGTTCTTGAAAAGCTGAATTACAACACTCATAAATGGCTGATTTGTGTGGACTTGAAAATGGTGAATTTTCTGCTTGGTCAGCAAAGTGGGTACACAAAGTATCCCTGCTTTCTTTGTTTGTGGGATAGCAGAGCAAGAATCCAGCACTGGAGAAGGGAGAACTGGCCAGAACGAGAAAGTCTCGAAGTCGGCACAGCCAACGTCATCAATGAGCCTTTGGTACCCAGGGATAGAATCATCTTCCCTCCATTGCACATAAAACTAGGGCTCATGAAGCAGTTTGTTAAGGCGTTGAACAAGGATGGGGATTGCTTCAAGTACATATGCAGGCAATTTCCAGGTCTTTCCATCGAAAAAGCTAAAGGTGGCATCTTCGATGGACCTCAGATTCGAACGCTCATGAGGGATTCTGACTTCACTAATCATATGAACACGGTTGAGTTAAATGCTTGGGTGTCCTTCACAGATGTAGTGACAAACTTTTTGGGAAATCACAAAGCTGACAATTACAAGCAATTGGTCCGTAAGATGCTTACTGCATACGGAAAACTAGGGGCAAATATGAGCATTAAAGTTCATTTCTTGTTTAGCCACCTCGACAGATTTCCTGGTAATCTTGGTGATTACAGTGAGGAGCAGGGAGAGAGATTCCATCAAGACATCAAAACAATGGAAGAGAGGTATCAAGGCAAATGGGATGAGCACATGATGGCAGACTACTGCTGGAACCTTTTGAGAGACTGCCCAAAAGTTGCTCACAAGCGAAAATCGTATAAACGTCAATTTTAGTTTTGTGAATAAAATATTGTTTTGTGTGTTCATTGTAACTAAGAATCTAGTGTATAATGCTTTGCATTAATTTATGATATATAACTGATTATGTAAATGTTTTATTTCACTTGGAGAATTAAAATTCAGCAAATTTTTAGCAAATTTTTTGTATATCCTCGAAATCTATGAAAAGTGTTCAGTTATAGGATAAATGAAATGATGTTATATCTAACTTAACTTGTTAGATTGAGATTTTACACTGTCTTTGTGGTTTAAGATCATCATAAAAATCAATATCTGACATTTATGCACTATTTAGCCGTTTTTTGTACGTTTAGCTATGGTCGCGAATGGGTGATTTCAGACAAACGACCCCCCTGTGATAACTAAAAAACTAGAGCCAATTTGAAAAAACTAATGTCAGATTCGGATTCAGCGCCCTTGAACACCCCAGAAACCAGTCTTACTTTGCCTGCCAAAAATATTGTGTTGACCAGTGTAATTACTGACGTATTAAATGTGATGCGATGAAATATGCACTGAAATCGATATACGTTCTACAAGGACTTGAATAAACAAGGTGCTTGTATAATAAAAAGCCAAAAAAAGTTGGAGAGATAAATAAGGGGCAGGTAACTCTTACCACAAATTTTAAGCAATATTTTCCAGTAATCAAAACTGATGGCTTTAATTGGCGTTGCACATGTGGCTACTGTGCAAGGAGAACGTCGATTAGACATAAAAAGGTTTGGGTTAAGGTTTAGTGTTAGGGTTAGGGTTAGAAAAATATTGTTCGAAAGCTAGAGCTGTTGTGAAGAGTTACCTGCCCCTTATTTACCTCTCCAACACTAAAAGACAAAAAAAACCTTTTTCGGCTTTTTATTATACAAGCACCATAAACAAATTATCTGAAAAAAAAAATGAGCAATTGCAAGATTACAGTCAAGTAAATAGAATGTCTAAAGATTCTCTGGTTTTCCAGTAAGTATTAACCATTTTAGTTGAATTGACGAGTCATTTTCACACACCGCCATTTTTACTGTGTTGGAAACAGCAAGAGGTAAACTCGCATGTGAAACGGAAACGATTCTAGATCGTGAAACTGATTGGGATTACAAATGAGAAACTTGCAGATAGTTTTGATAAGTGAAACTTACAGCACGAGGTAAGAATACTTTTATCTTTTAATCCTGTCACTGTTCGTTTTGTATTTACTTTTCTTGCAATTCACAATTGTGAATTTTTTCAAGAGTCCGGTTTTGTACAAGCATGGTATTAACTTCCCTTCCACGACATTAAAAAAATGGCACAAGACCGAAAGGTGGGGATAAAAAGGTAATCGAACCAGAGGTAGTACACTCTGGCCCCACAAAAAATGTCTGATCAGCCCCGTCGGGATTCCTTTGTGGCGACGCCTCAGGCGATTGGCAATAAACCAACCCCTCCTCTAAGATAGAAGATAAAGCCTGGAAATGTGGACCTCTAGGATTGATCAAAACAATACCTCACCCGATGAAGCAGGGAAGTTGGTGCCGTAGCGGCCTATCCTCTCGGACGTATTGTCATAAAAACTTATTGAATTCCAGAACCTTCATTAAAAAATTCATAAACTATGATCTATCTGTAAAGAAATTCATATCGGAAAACTAAAAATAATAACTCTCTTTATTACTATATTCTCCTCATAGATAATATTGACGTAAAGAGTCCTATTATTTTGCTATCTTATTTAACTACATGTGTATTGCAGGTGTATACGAACACATCGTGTAAATTAGCTGAAAATAGAGAGTTACTATTTCTGTGAATACATACCAAAAATATGAAAAAGCTAATAGCGAGCGCGCGAGAGAAATACATATATAGCTAAGTGAGAAATGAGTTTCTAGGTCAGTTAATTACAATTTACGGCGAATAGGAAGAATTAACATGGATCTTTTGCATACATAACTCAATTCCTGAACTAATTAATATTTTAGCATGAATTATGTGCCATAACAGTATATAGAAAAACGCCTTCGGTAAACACATGTCGATGAAGTCAGCTTAAAATTAATATTATATATATATATATATATATATATATATATATATATATATATATATATATATATATATATATATATATATATACATATATATATATATATATAAATATATATATATATATACATATATATATATATATATAAATATATATATATATATATATATACATATATATATATATATAGATATATAAATATATATATATATATACATATATATATATATATATATATATATATATATACAGTCGCGTCCAAAACTAAGGGACAAACTTTTAAAACCTAATATTTGTTAGAAATAATAACCGTAAAAAGCTGAAATTTTGACAACCGGTAGTTGTTGTCATCCATAATAACATACTAAAATTTGAACCCTTTGTATAGAATAGAAAAAGAATTATAACAATTATTCATTTATTTCCAAATTTGGAATGTCCAAAAGTAAGGGACATAATTGAGAAAAACGGTGTAAATAGCATGCTACATTCAACTTTTTTTATTTCCTCTACTGAAGAACTCTTATTTAGTCATTTGTAAACGTTGCATCAGTCAACACCATGGCGAAACGTCAAAAACTTGATTACTCTGTGAGACAAGCTATTGTGAAGCTACACAAGGAAAAGCACACCATTAGAGAGATTTCAGAGAAAGTGAAACTTTCCAAGAGTGTTGTAGGCAGGATTGTTAAATCCTACAATGATACTGGCAAAATAGCTAGTGCTTTTAAAACCGGCAGACCCCGCAAAACTTCAGCAAGAGAAGATCGAATAATGCAGCGTATGTCATTAAAGGACCGTTTTAAGTCTTGCACAGAAATTAAAAGGGTTATGAATAGTACCTCATGTGTTAATGTGTCAAGACAGACTGTTTCTAGACGACTGCAAGAAATAGGGCTGTTTAATAGAACGCCAAGGAAGAAACCACTTGTTAGTTCGAAGAATAAGAAGAAGAGATTAGAGTTTGCAAACAGGTATGTAATTTGGACATATGAAAATTGGGCAAAAGTATTTTTCAGTGATGAAAGCAAGTTTAATCTATTTGGAAATGACGGAAAAAACTTTGTAAAGAGACGTATTGGTGAAAAATTAAGTACAAAGTGTACTAAGAAAACTGTCAAATTTGGGGGCGGAAACGTCATGGTATTTGGAATGTTTTCTAGCCAAGGTACAACTCCTCTTGTCCGATTACAAACTCGTGTAAACGCGCAGATGTATAAAAACATTGTTCAAGATCATATTGTGCCAATCATACATAATTCAGGATTCGATAGGGCAATGTTTATGCAAGATAATGCTCCATGTCACAAGGCAAAGGTGGTAATGAGTTACCTTAGCGAGCAAGATTTCGAAATTATGGATTGGCCACCGCAAAGTCCTGACTTAAATCCAATAGAAAATCTTTGGAAGATCTTAGGAGTGAAAGTTAGGGAAAGAAATCCCACTAACACGGAGGATTTGTGGGTGAAGCTTCAAGAAGAATGGTCTAAAATTAGTATCAAGGATTGTCAAGAACTGATCCGTTCTTGTAGTCGAAGATGTGCAGCTGTCATTGAGAGCAAGGGCTCATTTACTAAATATTGATTACACATGTACTTTTATCGTTTTTTTTGGCTGTTTACATTGTTTTTCTCAATTTTGTCCCTTACTTTTGGACATTCCAAATTTGGAAATAAATGAATAATTGTTATAATTCTTTTTCTATTCTATACAAAGGGTTCAAATTTTAGTATGTTATTATGGATGACAACAACTACCGGTTGTCAAAATTTCAGCTTTTTACGGTTATTATTTCTAACAAATATTAGGTTTTAAAATTTTGTCCCTTAGTTTTGGACGCGACTGTATATATATATATATATATATATATATATATATATATATATATATATATATATATATATATATATATATATATATATATATATAGTAAGTTATAAAAATATATTACCTACGTATCGAGCACTGTTGAAGTAAATACTGAAAATTGATACATAAAAAATTGTATTTCCTCATAAAATTTTATGTGGATACATGAAATAGTAACACACACACACACACACACACATATATATATATATATATATATATATATATATATATATATATATATATATATATATATATATATATATGAACACTTAACAAACACTTAACAAATACAAAACTATAAAAGTTACACTTTTCTAACTTGATACCTTTTCAAGTCCCCGGATGTTTTCAACCATCCCATTTGTAGTCGTACAGAAGAGGCCCTACGCGCGGTTGAAATAAATTAGTATCGAAACACTACTATAGGTGGCATAGTCATTTAAAGTAGACTCGTTACGTTAATTCTAAATAAATATCACCAAGTCTTCTTGAACCAGCACTCACTATAAAGTCGAACACATTTTTACAACGTAGAGTCTTGTGCAATTTATCTCCTTTAATCAGCAAAATAGTAACAAATGAATAAAACCTAAAGTTAGAGCAAGGCAAGCTATCTGTACACAACATTCCTGACAACATTCCATCTACCTTCTAGTTAACCTCTCTATTAAATTTCCCCAACAGGTTTTCGAAAACATCCACTTCGTATTTTATCGTTTTTCGAAAATGCTGTATAACAAAATAACCTATCCATTCAACTTTATAGACGCACCACATATTTCGAATATTACAGTCTATGTTTTTCTGAAAAGCAAAACACAACAAAACATTCTTTTTCACGCCATAAGTGGCACCACCTATTTCAAATTTATACTTCTATGTTTTTCTTCAAATCAGTCATCTTGAGAAATTCGTTGAACAGTAAAAATTAAAGTTTAAATAAATTATCCTTTTGATTTTAGTGAAAAATATGTATACATTAAATTAATATTAGATGCATTTTGATTTTTTGGTCTGACTGTGACGTATTATACTCTGATAAAGCCTCTTCGTAAATATTTGTTAACATTTTGTATACAACAAAAAATGTATATTTTCGAAATGGGGAGAAGAAATTGTCCGCTAATACAGTGTTTTTGGATAAAATATTAAATGTTTTTCTAAATAACTATAATTATATCATGTATATTAAATGTTTTTCTAAATAACTATAATTATATCATGTATATTAAATGTTTTTCTAAATAACTATAATTATATCATGTATATTAAATGTTTTTCTAAATAACTATAATGATATCATGTATATTAAATGTTTTTCTAAATAACTATAATTATATCATGTATATTAAATGTTTTTCTAAATAACTATAATTATATCATGTATATTAAATGTTTTTCTAAATAACTATAATTATATCATGTATATTAAATGTTTTTCTAAATAACTATAATTATATCATGTATATTAAATGTTTTTCTAACTAACTGTAATTATATCATGTATATTAAATGTTTTTCTAAATAACTATGATTATATGATGTATATTAAAGGTTTTTCTAAATAACTATAATTATATCATGTATATAAAATGTTTTTCTAAATAACTATAATTATATCATGTATTTTAAATGTTTTTCTAAATAACTATAATTATATCATGTATATTAAATGTTTTTCTAAATAATTATAATTATATCATGTATATTAAATGTTTTTCTAAATAACTATAATTATATCATGTATATTAAATGTTTTTCTAAATAACTATAAGTATATCATGTATATTAAATGTTTTTCTAACTAACTATAATTATATCATGTATATAAAATGTTTTTCTAAATAACTATAATTATATCATATATATTAAATGCTTTTCTAAATAACTATAATTATATTATGTCGAATGAAGAGCTCTGGTTGTATTGCACACTATTGAGCTTTGTGTTAACTTAAAGAAATTTATATGAAACATATATTCACTAGCGTCAGAGGAGAATTGTGGTATCCTGGAATTTTAATGTACACCGCTCTTCTGGAACTTCGGATACGGCGTTTTTTGCTGTTTTTTAAAAAAAATATGTTCTCTTTTATTCAGCTTTTTTATCGTTTTTCCTCTAGCTATTTTGTTCATTGTTTTTCTTCAGCTGTAGATGATTCGACGAAGAATCGAAAGTGCTCGTGATGCTTATGCTGCATTCATGCATTTTCGAAAACGTTTGGCACAAAAAGATTATTAGCAAAAAAATCGAAAAAGTAAAAAAAAGTATAATCCAGCAGAAGAATTCTGTTATGTTCAACAATGTTTGTTTAAATAAAAGAATACCAACTAAATAGACACACAGAGTGATAATAGTATATATATATATATGTTACGATACACGCTACATGTCTACTCATATCATTTTGTAACCACAGTCTTAAATCTTCACGTCATTTATACGTATCTTAAAGTCTCTAAAAAGTTCTCAAATAAATGAATCTCAAAGTTTACCTTATCTTCTGTTCTCTTCTTTGGCCTGTGATTCGTCTAGTCTTCGCTGGCTGTGTCGTCTTGATCGAAGGAAGAGGTCTGTCTCAGACAGAATGAACACACGAGACACGAATTTTCTTGAAGGGAAATTTCACACAAGTTTCTTTATTCTCACACAATTCTTATTTCTTGGTTCGTTTGCTGTCAGGGGGATTCCGGTTTCGACTCTCTCATACTTCGGCTATCTTCTTTCCTTTTGGGATATCTTCTGCCCTCCCAAGGCGGGGCCTTACCAGTTTGCCGGCTACATGCTCGCACCCGGTCTGAACTGTATCGCCTCTAAGCTCAGACTGATTCTAAAAAGCTAAGTTTTTGTTTTCCGTGGTGACGTAATCATCATTCCCACGCACGATATGGGGACAAAAACGACTCACTCTGATCTCTGACTCAAAGGTCACGTCAGGTGTCTAAATTTATTATGACTATTCTTGGATCAAACACTTCTCTGAACTCACTTCTGAGTCCAGAAACAAAACCTATTTTTCAATAACAAAATTAGCTATTTGATACTAGTTAACCTACTGTGCCTTGCATAATGGGGCCCTACAGTATTGTAACATATATATATATATATATATATATATATATATATATATATATATATATATATATATATATAATAATAATAATAATAATAATAATAATAATAATAATAATAATAATAATAATAATAATAATAATCCAGGTAAAACATCCCAGGGTAGTAATCCAAAGAATTTCAATCTGGTTTATAAAAAAGTGTTCAATATCAAATAGAGCTTTTATATATGATTATTTTTATTTACACAGACATGTGCAAAATCTGCGACACTGGCATGTCGATGTTATCGATCAACAGCTATTATAAACTGAGATCTCATCAGACAGACTTAGAATACGATATTAACCTTAGATCATATTTGGTTCTTTCCAAATGAAAGTAAATAAGTAAATAAAAATAATCATATATATATATATATATATATATATATATATATATATATATATATATATATATATATATATATATATATTAGTTGGTTGTATTCCAATGACCAAAAAATCGGCCCACAATCATAATTTTAAATTAATTTTGTATTTCTTTATTTCTGCGAATTCCTATATTATTTCGTCTTACCGGCGTTTCGAAACCCAGTAAGCAAAAGAGTAATCTCTGGTCAACCAAGCTGCTCTTCAGAGAACAATCACTTCAAATAGAAAGAAAGGTGATCACCTTTCTTTGTTTTTTTTTTGTAATAATGTGCTGCTTTCATCTTATTAAACGATTGTTATCTGAAAGGCAGCTTGGTAGACCAAAGACTACTTGTTTCTTATCGGGTGGCGAAACGCACGTAAGACGAAATGAAAAAATATAGGTGTTCGCCGAAATGAAAAAAATAATAAATAAATTACGAATTATGATTGTGGACTGATTTCTTGGTCATTGGAATGCAACCAACAAGTATATATGCCCCGAAATCGAAAACTTCATTGAGCTTGTTTTTTTTTCTAAAATTGGATTGTATTATTAGGTATATAGCTGAAACAGTATTTTTTAATATAAACTCAAATACACACACAGTAATATATATACTTACCTTTCTGGTACCTAAGGTACTTAAGCTTTTCTTTCTTTTTTAAATGCAACTTTAATTCCTATATAATTTTATTTCTAGCTACCATGTAGCAGAATTGTTCTTGGGTGTAGTGTTTAGATAGTATTATTATTATTATTATTATTATTATTATTATTATTATTATTATTATTATTATTATTATTATTATAATGAATTTTATTTGATATGCAAATTACCATATCACTCGGTAGTCTTAAGGGTAGTATATTATTATTATTATTATTATTTGATTATTATTATTATTATTATTTATTTATTATATATGAGTGAAATTTTAAGCTGAATTATTTCGACACTTGATTATCGGGGAAATAGTAGTTTGATCAGTACCATTGGAGAGCCATGCATATTATAACTGTCCTGTTTTTAAATCTCCGAAACAGTTACATGGTAAACAGCTGATGATCCCCGTGTTAATATTAGACGCTTATGTTAAGGTCTCCTATTTTTGTTTCACTGTTAGATACTTAATCCCCCTTTTTATTTTATTTACTTATCATTATCACTTTTACTTATGAATTTTCTAACGAATGTTAAGTCTGCAATATCTTGGACTTAGTTTCTCTGGGAATTAAAACTGCATTTTCCTCCTTTTTTTGTCTTTTTGTTTATAATAACTCAAAGCTTCTTTAGACTATATATATATATATATATATATATATATATATATATATATATATATATATATATATATATATATATATATATATATAGCAATAGATGAAGTGAATCAAATTTTATTACAATTCAATGTTCAGGTGGGCCGATATATTTGATGTTTTATATACCTTTATGTATTTTTATATATATATATTTATATATTTTTTCAAAGTTTAATTTTTATTACTTGCAGTAATGTCATTGCGGTAATGGTCCTCTGAGGAGAAGATTATTTTTGAAAACTGATGAGTTAAGGACTTTAAAGAACTTTGCCTGAACATTGAATTGTAATAAAATCTGATTCGCACCTTATTTTATTCCTTCACTTTATCTATTGCTATTAATGCTCTATCCAGTATATTGAGCTTTATTTTTATCCGGATGTTCACTAATTAATGATATTAGTTGCCTCTTATATCTTTTGTTGTATTAACCTTATATATATATATATATATATTTGTTATTGTTTATTATCTATGTACGTATACCTTTCTTTTTAAATCTGGACTCATCAGCATAGAGATATGAATATTCACTACCGGTCATTGGAAACCCTGGATTACAAGTATTTTTCAACTCAAATCCAACGTCGCTAGCCGCTCGGCCAATTTTAAATAGCTGATAAACAATGATAATTTTAACACTTTTAAAGCGGCTTGACGTCCAGGCATTCTACTTCTATTATGGAAGGAATGATGCATTATGAAGCAAGTGACGTCATGCTGTGTTAGTACTACCATTACAGTGCTCTACTTTTTTACAAGAAGTGACAAATATAAATAGTTGTTATTGTTTATTATATATATATATATATATATATATATATATATATTTATTTATTTATATATACTTTTTTCAGTTGTCACTCTTTGTAGATACGTATGCATTATGTGTTATAATTGAATGACAAGCAATTAATTTCACATTCATATATATATATATATATATATATATATATATATATATATATATATATATATATATATATATATATATATATATATATATCTAAGGTAAGGAAACCATGGAGCCATTCTTATAATGCCACCCAGACAGTTTAGATTCGTTTATTTGATTCTATCTCTGCCTGCCCTAGTTTAACCACATATTCTCCTCTATCTGCTTTCGTTATTTAGTGTTGGTTTTGCAGAAAACGTGTATTTCAAGTGTTTTTGCGTAACAGTAGACCCGACCCCCATTCCCCGCCAAAATGTTTAGGCATCTAAATTATCCCATAAAATGCCCTTGCTCGTGTTTGTAATGCACTTCAGCTGATTCGCGCCAACTTGGGAGGCATCTTATAATACGAAATGCTCTTTCCTTTACAATATTTTTATTTTATTTACTATTGGTTTTGTTTATCTTTTAACAGTTATACTTCGAATTTTATTTTCACGACATGATTGGTTGTTAAATGATACATAATCTCATATCAATGAATTGAATACTCACTGCAACCATGTGCTCTGAAAACGACAGTTCAGGTTTTTCTTTGTATGATAGCAGTTTTTTTTCTACCAGTTACGGTTTACCGTGGCGTGTATAAACCATTATACACCCGTTGTCGCCACCGTCGTTGGGATCCAGGCTCTTAATAGTCGGTGGATATAATCACTCTGACGACGATGTTTTGTTTTTAAAAAGGTTTATCAATTAGAAAAGAACATTCACGGAGAAAAACAGATAGAAACCTACACCTCAAAGTGATGGGTTACTTGCATACGAGAGATAGATAGAGAGAGATAGAAAGATATATATATATATATATATATATATACATATATATATAGAGAGAGATAGAGAGACATTGAGAAAGTGATAGAAAGAGAGAGATAGAGAGAAACAGACAGACAGACAGACAGATATATAGACATACATATAGCTTGTTTTGTCACATTTAGCTATATTGTGCGCACCCCCTTAATCGTGGATGGCGCTTATTACGCATCTTCTTGCATTAATGTGTCGCAAGGAAGACACAGAATTATCTCTCCCCAGACGTCACCTGCTTTCTTCAACTTCCGTGTCTAGTGTCACCCGTGACCCATAGGTGTAACTTAAACTGTTCCATTCAAAAAACAGTTTTTGTTATGTAACGGTTTGAATCAATAGACTATCGGGATGTTGCGGTGGCGCAGAGGATTACAACGCTGATTGACGACCCAGTCGCACTACTTCCACTCATTGATATTGGTCACCTGCAACTATTTTTGCTGGAAACGATAATCCATTTTTTTGTGTATGATAGCAGTTTTTTCTACCTTTTTCGGTTGACCGTAGTGTGTGTAAACCATTATACACCCGTTGTTGTCGTCTTCGGGATACAGGCGCTTCATAGTCTGTTGGTACAACCACTCGGACGCCGATGTTTAGATTTTGACAAGGTTTATGAATCAGAAAATAAAAGTCACAGAGAAAAACAGACATAGAAATCCACACCTTAAAGTGACGGGTTACTTGCGTACGAGAGGGAGAGAGAGAGAGAGAGAGAGAGAGAGAGAGAGAGAGAGAGAGAGAGAGAGATAGACAGACAGACAGACAGACAGCTTGTTTCGTTACACCTAGCTGTATTGTGCGCACCTCCTTCATCGTAGACGGCGCTTCTTACGCATCTTCTTTCATAGAAGTGTCGCCAGGAAGTCACAGAATTATCTCTCCCCGGAAGTCACCTGATTTCTTCAACTACCGTGTCTGGTGTCACCCTTGCCCCATAGGTGTAACTTACATTTTTCCATTTAAATAACAGCTTTTGTTATGTAACGGTTTGGGATGTTGCGGTGGTGCAGAGGATTACAACGCCGAGTGACGACCCGGTCGCACTACGTTCACTTATTGACATCTGCACATGATCTGAAAATAATCGGGGAAACCAATGCCAACAACAGAATTAAACCGGTCAAAAATGTCGCACTACCTGCTGATCTACTTTACTAATGAACTATTTTATTAGTGTACAGTTCGATTGAGTATTTATTTACCTCCTCTCCAGGAGGTTAGGCATAAGGCCAGTTTTATCTTACTCCCACAAGTAAGATGTGACCCAAAATCGGGTCGGGAAAGTGGGATTTGAAAAGCCAGCACCCGAGAAGGTTATCACTCTGGCCATTAAAAATTGTCTGGGCAGTCCCGTCGGCATTCCCCGGTAGGGGCGCCACAGGCAGTAAGAAATAAACTTACTCCTCCCCAAAGAGGAGAGGCAAAGTTTCTTCGGTACTTATGCAGTTTACTGACCAGGCTGAAATAATAATGTTATTATTTAGAAAGCCATTCTTAACATGTGGAGGTGGGGACTTAGTTAATAACTATTCTGTATTTTCAACTAACAATTTAATACACAAAATATACCGTAAAAATTGAATTTAACTTGAAAATGGTATGTAAAAAATAGTCCAGTCCGTAAACTGCATACGCACCGATTTTTTTTTACTAAGGAACTCATTGACTAATCAACTTTGATCGCCTTTTTACGTGATAGCTAATTAAACGAAAGCAAAACATAAACGCGGCAATTTGATTATTTTGATTAACCCTCACCCTAATCCTAACCCTAACCCTATTACACGTTTCTGCTCTTATTCTTTGAGGTATATAATTTTTGTACGCGAATGAGTCGTGAAGCTTAACTGCGGACCCGGAGAGAAGGTTACAGGCTACAGATATGAGATGCTTTCAAAAGACCCTCAACATCTCATACAACGGAAGTGAAGAACAGACTGAGACAAGCGATCAGACAATATGAATATCTACTGACCACTGTTAAAAAGAGGAAAATGAAGTGCTACTGCCATATTACGCGATCATCAGGTCTTAAAAAGAAAGTCTCTCTGTTTCACTATATTGCTAAGGGGTGAAATTAGTACTCCTTGCGAAATTCACTTTTGTTTATAATGGACTATTCCAATCTTTTTATTCTTTCCCTTTCTGTATTGCCTTCGACTGTTAATAAATAGAGTAAGCGAAGGAGAGAGAGAGAGAGAGAGAGAGAGAGAGAGAGAGAGAGAGAGAGAGAGATGGTGAGACGAATAGACATGAACTCATTGACTCGCTGATTAAAGTGACAACTATGGCTAATCAAAATAATTCAAATGGATCTTTTTCAAACATCTGAGAGGAACCAAAGTTCAAATTCAGCTTTATAATAATAATACTAATATACATACACACACACACACATATATATATATATATATATATATATATATATATATATATATATATATATATATATATATATATATATATATATAAAATGCTGCCTTCACGAAAACCTTTCTTTTCCATCTTTAAATCTCCTTTCACTGGACACCTTATACACAGACATTTACCAACTCTCCATTACTTAATATTTTTTTCAAATTTTGAATTTTGGCTTTTCCACTGCCAACTTATCTATCTATGTAATTCCTCTGATGTTAAGATTTAAATCTTTGAAAAGCCTTGGCTTAAGGAATGAATAATAAACATGTTTTTACCGAGTACACATTGCATTGAACAATCGAAGTTGAAATAAATTTGTCATTCGTACATGTTTGTCATTCTTCTTTCATCTATCCTTATATATATATATATATATATATATATATATATATATATATATATATATATATATATATATGCATACACATGACAGTAACTAGACTCACCAGAAATTGCGTTTTATTTCTTATTTTGTGCCTAAAATGAGTATAACTTGTTTCAACTGTAGTTTATATCCAGTTTTTCTATTTCGAATTCCTTATATAATTACTGCCTCATGCCACGGGCAAAAACAGCAATAAAAGTTTCTGAATTTCAGCGGGGTCGAATTGTGGGTCAACGTGAAGGCGGACTTAGTCAACACAAAAAATCAGTCAACCTTACAATTCTAGTTTCTATTGTTAATAGGGTGATTATAACATTTGATAGAGAATCTCGCACAAGCCGTCTATGGCCCGTTGACAGAACTCTGCTTCTTGTTAAGGGAAATGGTTGGAATAATCCTAGTTGCATGGTCTTTTACATGGCACAAAGGTTAATCAGGGCCACAGAACAGCTGTAAGGTATCTTCACAAATTAGGCTACTGTAACAGAGCTGCTAGTATGAAACTAGGGATGGGACGTAATGGGTGAAAATTTCAGATTCATGCGAGTAGTATTTTTGGTGTTCATTCATACATAAATGACACTAAACAATCAAACATTTAGAAAATTTTGTAAAATTCAGAAGGTGCAGGCCAAAAATAGCCGTTAGGGCTCCACGGGACTCAAAATCCATCATTTCTCGGTGAAAAAGTGGTTTCATGCGACATTGCAGGTCCTAAAACATCCTCAAAAGCTATGAATTGATATAGATGGTTAAATCTGATATAGTACTTTAATTTAGGACCATTTTCAGGCTGTGTAAGGGTTTTCATGAATGTAAAATAGCCCAAAACAAGTGGCCTGCACCTTCTGAATTTTGCAAAATTTTCAAAATGTTTGATTATTTAGTGTTATTTATGTATAAATGAACACAAAAAATACTACTCGCATGAATCTGAAATTTTCACCCATTACGTCCCACCCCTAATGAAACTATCCATTCGCCTACATAATATAGAGCGGAGAACCGATTGACCCCATAAAATGGTCGAGAGACCAATGGCATTTCAGAATACTGTAATATTCACTGAGGAGTTACGACTTGTTTTATTTTTAGGTAGTAGTAGAGTGGCATAATCACGTTGACACACCAGTTCCCGAAGGTAAGCAACGTTAATCCTGGTCAGTACTGGCTGAGTGTCTATTTGGGAATACCACGCGTTGTATGTGAGTGGACGTTGACACCTCTTTAAAAAAACGGCAAAAACCTAACGTTTTAATATCCCCTGACACATGCGACTGTTAATGTAATATATTCTAGATACTACCTCATTCAGAGGAAGCCAGTTCAACACACCTAGGATGAATTCTGCACCAGATACCAAGTACCAGTTGTAGATTGTGGGTCTGGAGACTGTAGTGAAGTGTTTGACATCACTAGACTGCAGCCAACAGTGAAACATGTTTTTTTCTGTTATGGTATGGAGTGCTATTTAGAATAATGGCAATTTGGAATCAATGGAATTCCAGCGTAACATTTTTTCTGTTAAATATATTTCCATATTGCCGAGAGGCCTCCTTCCAATATTCTCATATATTCTTTGTAAATTGTTAGTTTCTAGCTACAATTAAAGTTTACCCTATAGAATCGAAACTAGTGGTCTCGTTTGTTATAACTCAAATTAAAATGGTATTTTCCTAATGTATGGTCTCTAATTATATAGAGGAGCAGAAACAAGCGTCGCCCATTAAGTGTGTGCGACAGGCAAAATGCTGGAAATACAAAAGCAAACGACGTAAATGATCCAAGACACCTTAGCAAGGCAAAGGTTCACTGATCGTTTCTATAAAACTTATTATTATAAGGGACAATAGTTAATAACTTTTTACTGAGTATTGTGAAACCCACTAGTCTGGTGCTTGCGATGGTATACGTTTATAAATGAAATCGCAGTAAAGTGACCTCACGACAGTATGTATACAATAAATGATTGACGCGCGACTTGCCAGTGTTTGAGTGAATAATTGAAATCTGAAGTAACCAGTAATTTATGGAAAAATACATTATGGTTAATGATAGTAGAAATGAATTGCATCGTGAAAAAATTTTAGAACCCGTGATGGAAATTGGGTTGGAGCAATTAAAAGATAAATTAAGTACCCCGAATCGAGAAGAACCGGACTGGAAGAACAGATCCGGCACCATAATGTAGTTTGGACCCTAGTGACAGTTGTCTTGACAGTCCTATTGATAGGAATACTAGATAAATGTATTCAATGGCTTATTCAGATATCAGTTGCGGAAGATTTATGTGATGCCGAAGTCAGAGTCTCATTGAGGTTCTCATGAAACCTTACGAACAGAATCTAAGCGAAATCGAAACAACACAACCTCAATCTTTAACACAAGAAAGAGTGCCCCCAAAACAAATGGCAAGCCAAGAGTTTCTCTCGGAGGCAAGCAAATGTAATGGACTGAAGATGTTTGAACATTTGGAATCGAACTACTCGTCATGCATTGGAAAAAAGTAAGGGGCATTTCGAGCCCTAGGTTGGAAAGAGGGCCATAGACCCCGGCGTTACCTTTGGAAAAAGGATTTCAGAGATGTTCAGATTTCTCCAGTATATGTTCAGGTGTATATTGGAGAAAGTAATTGTAAGGAGCTTTGCGAACCCTCGGACGGAAAAGAGACCATAGACCCCACATTGAATGAGATAAGAAGAAATTGGAAAAAATCATTGCGAACTTTTGTTTTATCTGTAATTATATGTATTGTTATGGAATGCCTGACTAACTTGGGATAATTCATGGTATATACTTTTAAGAAAAGAAACAAGGTGAAGTTATGAACAATATATTTTATTGCTAAGAACAGAAGAAGAAAATAGATAAAAGGTATTTGTTTTGGGCAGGAAATATTTTTTCTTTAAGATTGCTTGTTGGTGGTCGGTAGTTAGAAGGAACTGAGTGGATATTGAATTGTGACTAATGGACAAATAAAATAAAGTCACAGCAAATTCATTGGCAAAAAATAGCAACGTGCAACAAGCTATGTAAAACGACAGAAAATATTTACAACTGTATAAAGTGTACATGTTTGTCCAAGGCCAAGTTGAACCTGGATATACAGTGTACATGTTTGTCCAAGGCCAAGTTGAACCTGGATATACAGTGTACATGTTTGTCCAAGGCCAAGTTGAACCTGGATATACAGTGTACATGTTTGTCCAAGGCCAAGTTGAACCTGGATATACAGTGTACATATTTGTCCAAGGCCAAGTTGAACCTGGATATGGTATGACATCTTCACGAATTCCACTGGCAGGCTTTGCCACGAAACAGAAACATTGAATTCTATCTTTGTTTTGTTAAGATCAAACGATGATGGAGACCAGGACCTGACACCAGGGAAAACAAAAACTCTTTGAAACTTTGCAAATGGCAGTACTTTGAACATACAGACAAATGCCACAGTCCCAAACCGGTGACACTTTTGCTAAATCAAAGGCAGAAAGTAGCTTCGGACATTAAAAGACAACCGGACATAATAATAACAAATAAGAAAGAAAACTCCTCTAACTCTTAGAGTTTACCGTCCCAGAAGTTTACAGGGTAAAGATCTGTGATTAAAATTCATGAAAATCGTGTCAACTACTACTACTACTACTACTACTACTACTACTACTACTACTACTACTACTACTACTAATAATAATAATAATGAGAAGAAGAATAAGTAGAAGAAGAATAACATCTGGCTCACTACGATGTGAGGTTATATAAAATCTACGGTATAAGTTTTATTAAATTGGACAATGTAATATATCAGAATAACGGATGATATAATATGTCTACCCGTGGAATACATTACCGCGAGACTGCTTCACTGTTGATTACAATTTGGTGTGTTCAGATTCATAGTTAACAAAGTCTTATCCTAAACCGCTCTATAAGTAATTCATACCTTGGCTCACTGTTAACACTCACATAGCATTACCCATCTCTCAGCTGACAACAATGCCGCCTCATTTAACCTTATCCTCGCGTGGCCTTTGGCCTTCCAAGTGGTAACCATATTTCAGATTTGCATTGAATTGGATTCATAGTTGTTAGACAGCAATTAAGCAACATTCCCTGAATTTCAATTACTTTTTAAGTTCTTGCCTGAAATTCTAAACATTTTCGAGAACCCAAATCATGTAAGGTTTAGTATCGTTATATCGTGATTTTGATCTTCGTAACAAAGCACACATCTGGTTCAACATTATTTTGTTCGCGTGATTTCGTTATGGAAGTCGCTTCAGACAAGGCATAAAGCAACTTGATGTAAGGAGCCCAAAAATACTACTTCAAGGTCAAAAACTAGCCAACAATAAGTGTTAGATAGATAGATTCCGACCCGGAAAACAGCAATTCTTCGCCCTTAGTCAGAAACATCGCTCATGAAATGTGAGGGCTAAAGAACAAAATAAGGGAAGCGAGAGTTACAAGGTTGCCGAAAGTAAACCCAAGTTAGTCACTTTCTACTCTACTTGATTTTACTAATCTTAGGACGGGTGTTTGTCTAATCTACTTATATTTTCAAGTAAGTAATAAATAACCTTTTATCATCATTGGACCCAAAATTCTTTGACAATACCAATTGAACAAAAAACTTCGGGGATTATTCCAGTGACACAAAATGGTCTTTTGCAGCTAATAATCATGTGACATTTGTTATAAACAATAATGGAAGTAAATCGTTAGTAAAACTGGTTGAAATGTGCAATGCATGAATTTTGATTGAAACGCCACTGCTTAAAGGTTACATTAATCATTCCTTAAGCATTGTGTATCTGTATATGTTTGCGAAGTGCAAGATGGCGCGATCAGATGCATTTCATATGCCATACACAAAACTGACCTTTCTTTCTGTCGGCTCGAGCACTAGTCAAATCCATCGACACCGAATGTGTGTTGCTATTGAAGTTAGCTTGTTGTCGGTTTAACATATCACTGCAAAAATGGCAGGACGTTTCATGTGAGGGTCTCATGTGGATCGTGGTCGTGGCAAGCAGTTTCTATAAGTGAATAGACGAGATTTGAATCTGTCTTTTAAAAATATCCACTTACAGGCGGATGGGTAACTGGTCTTTTTTGGACATGATAAATGGAATGTCAAGCGCCTTAAATAAGTTGATCGCCTATGTATCCATCAACTTATACCGTTATTCAGTTATCTACGTATTTAAAAATCTATCTACGTGAATTTAATGTCTGCTTATGTGGGTGTTTTCACTAAAATATAATGCTACTTTTTAATAAAGTATTTCATTTAGTAATTAACATATTCTATTGTACCCATGTCATGAAAAAGTAAAGGGAACTTCCCTGATATATATATATATATATATATATATATATATATATATATATATATATATATTATACATTTATGAAAACATTGTTAAAAATAACAGAATTCGTCTGTTTAATTATACCTTTATAATTTAAAAAAAATTTCTGATGGTCCTTTTTGTATTAAAATAAATAAAAAATTAATAAATGTTCCATAGGTTTCACAGGTTTCACGAACGTTTTCGATTCTTCGTCGAATTATCCTCAGGTGTCAAAAGCAAATGAACAAAAAAGCTGGAGAAAGAAGAGAATTTTAAAAAAGCGGCGGAGAAACGTACATAGAACGTTTTCGGCATTGTTACAGGAAGTCGTTGACAATTTTAATTCAGCAACGCTGGATCTCATCACAGAAAAAAATCGCATTACGTTAAGAATTTTAAAATGTTACCACTAGTTTTAAATGTGATGTTGTTAATTTTAGTTTTGTTGTGTTTTTATGTAGATAGCTTCTAGTATTTTTTATTTTTTAAAATTGGTTTCGGAATGTATAATTTTAGTGTTATTAACTAGAATATGTCTTAAATCAGAGGGAGGGCAGTTATGTGTTTGTAGATGTTGGTGAATTGAGCTAGAGATCACAAGATGCATGGTGAGGCGGCGGGATAAGGTAGTGCTTGTAAAACATATGTAGCTATTAGCTTTATTATTATGTGAGTTACATGGGCTATTAGCTTTATTATTATTATGGGAGTCACACGGTTCGAAACCCAATGCGAAAGTCACATTTAACTCAGTAGTCGGAGCGCGTACCAATGTGCCCACCACGCATTGTCTAGAAATGGGAGAGTAAATTACCGTCTTAATGGCAAATTTGGCGGCCATATATATATATATATATATATATATATATATATATATATATATATATATATATATATATATATATATATATATATATTTATATATGTATTTTATGTAATTGTTTTTATTGGTGATGGTAGCGTTTGTTATATTGCCATTGCTTTATTTATCGCATTGTTCACTTCCTAAGTGATACATATTAATGCAGAAGACTGCATTATTAGTACTCTATAAAACACATTTCTCGTTAAAATATATATATTTTTATTAATTTTATTTGTACATGAAAGTAATAAATAATAATTACTTTTATGTACGTATGAAATTATTAATAATAAATACATATATATATATATATATATATATGTATATATATATATTCTTTCTTTAATATATAAAGTTATCTTCTTGAATTTTCAGAGTTTGTCATCGACAGTAATTAGTCTAATAAACCACAATTTGATTAAGGCTAGCCAATTATTATCTTTTCTACTCTTAGATTATGCTATTTTATATAAAATATATATTTAGCTTGAGCTTCTTTCAAATAATACTCAATCCGGTTCGGATTTATTTTTAATATGGAACCATTTTTCACATTCACAACCTCGACTGCTTACCTTCCTGATAAAAAATTAAACTTCTACAATTCTCTACGTTTACTACGTTTAAGGTTATATACATTCACAAATGTTTAAACGAAAGCTCCAACTACTTATTTTTAAAACTGCTTATATTATCATATATTTTGATCAAACCTACTTGGTTTTGAAAACCGACATTGCATTTCGTCTTAGACAAATTCAATGATTGGTTTTTAGTGTCAAGTTTTACGTATAGCTTTTATTTAGGACACATTCAGCCGTTTTTTTTTATTTTACTAGTTGGTATCTGTTACTTTTCGCCCTTTTTTCTTTTGTTTCAAATAATTATATAAACACAACCGGTTTGTGTATTTCATTTTATTGATAATAATTAAACAATAAAATTACAAGGGAAATGAGTTTGTCTCTTACTCGATTTTAAGTAATATTTGTGTGTGTGTGTGTGTGTGTGAGAGAGAGAGAGATATATATATTTTGCGATACATCCCAAGATGGAAAGTTTTAGAAGCTATTTACTTCCAATCATTTTAGAAATAGGGATTATAATAACCTCACTTTAGGAGACTTTGTTTTTCGTTTTATAGCAATTTGGTTCAATTGATAATTTAATGACCAAAATCTAAATAATGTAATTTGGTAAAAAAAAAACATTAACGGCATAGTTAAAAAAAATCGAAATAAGAAAACTACCGTGCGACGCCAGGTAACAACAGCTAGTTAATTATCAATGAAATCATATTTAATTTATTTTTATTTATTATGAACACATATCTAAAAACAGGTTTTCGAAAAATAATATTTGAAACAATAACCTTTTTTTTACGTTATAATAGAAACTAAATGAAATATTTACATAATATCTGTGCCGCAAAATTCAAACCGGTTAGAAGAACTACAATGAATTTTAAAATCTAAATATACACTGTAGACTTTAGATTATTTTCTCCTTATCATTAACAGTGGAAACCTTCACTTTAGAAAAAGTATCTCATTTTTATACATTTTTCAGGGAATAAAAGAATTAAATTAATTACTTTAATATATTTTTAAAATTGATTAATGTATTTTGGAATATACTAGAAGACTACCCGTTCAAGGATCTCGCTGCACAGCTCCCAATTTAGGATAACCTCGAAAACTTTCAGCTACGTTTACAATGGCAACTTGCCTTGTTTGGCGTGAACTTATTCTAATTTTGATCAAAATCCCTTACATGATTTTGATTAAAAAAATATCTCAATTCTAGGAATCATTTTTAATTGGTTTCTCCTGACTATGGATCAAATGCAGTGCAAATCTGATACATTTGAGTCTTCAAATTGGAGTTCGTTCCCATTTAATGGCCCCTGAAATCCTTTAAAATAACCCCAAAACACTGAAATTTGGGGAATATTTATTAATTGATGTCTAGTACATTTTGTTAAAATTTTACAAAAATCGGAGGTATCTGAATTTTCACGAAGGGCTTCCGCCCCCTTTTATCCCCTTTAGATAAAACTAAATTAAACTAAATATAGCCCACATTCGTAGCCCTTACGCCTTGCAGCTGTGTTCCAAAATGCATAATGATCGGTTAATTAGTTCAAGTGTTAATCGTATACATACAAACAATATAAACAAATAAACATACCTAACGTTATATGGATAGATATTTTCTCGCTGAGCTTCGACCAAATTTTGACATTCGTTAGTTGTTTATTTTATAGTTTAAATGTAAAATGACACCGATGTATGTTGTCACAACTAATGATTTTGAAAGTTGCAAATTTATTGATTTTATTCGTAACACGAAAATCACGAAAAGATAGGTTTTATGACGACCTTAGTGCTGCTTCAAGGAGGATTTCTGACAAAGATCAACTGTTCATTGCTGCGTTTTCAACGCTTGAGTAGGTATCGCCCATATCCCTGGCTCACCCCTTGTTGCCAATACAATGCTGAGAAAATGAACAAGAATGTTAAACTCCTGCTCGACCTCTGTTGTTATCATGGCTTGTGCGCCAGTCACACATTCTTCAATCTGAAACCTCAGCATGAAGTCTCTTAGAAACATCCGCGATTCAATCACTAGTATCAGTTTGATCTGATCGTTGCTGGACGTGTCAACTTTCTAATCAATGTGATCACTCGCCGAGCGTCCATTGTGTCACAGACAACGTCTCAATGGTCAGCAATATGAAGCTTCCTACGAAGTGACTTCACCGTACGAGAAAACAAAACGAAATGGGCACTGACACCAGTAAAACACACGATCAGAGAAAAGTGAAGTTTTTGCGTGGATTGACGCATTTTCTTTCTGGCCCAGCAACTGTCAAATACAAAGATCGATGGGTAAACGCGAGAGGTTTGATCTACAGCGTCGCCATGTTCACCTATGCTAAACAGATCAGCAAGTCAGATAATTGGGTTGAAACTCACTACAAAATTATACCACTTATCGAGACCAACGGAAACGCCTTGACAATATACATAACTAATCTCAGTGAGCAGACCCTCTAGGTTCTCCGTGCTGCTCACAGCGAAATGCAGCAATGTGCAAGGCAATACACCAACGGGTATCAACCCAGATCCGGGTGGCAGCTGAAATAGGCAATATCAAGGCGATGTATGCCGGCATTCGGCGAAACGCATACCGAAAACTACTTCTTTTACATTAGTTACATGGGCGGTTATTCAAGATGGAATTCTGAGTAGAACACGCCACTGAGCTCGATACAAGGGGAAATGTAGTCACTAATGACATTCTCAATCCCATAAATTTTCTACGAGAATTAAAAGAGCTTGATAGGGTACCAACTATATATGAACTCCGCGAAGCTGTGACTCTCTCGCATCTGGCAAAGCACCAAGAATGGACGAAATTCCCGCCGAAGTACTGAGTTGCATGAAATCCTTTGTCTTGAAATGATGTAGAAAAAAACACACGTCATGGAAGGGATGGCAATGATTATCGTGGCGTACACATCTTCAGCATTGTTGGGAAAGTCTTTACAATCGTATTGTTGAAAAGGCTCCAATTACTTGCAAAACAATGTATGTTCCAATCGTAGTGCGGTTTTATTTGCTAACAGATCCAATATAAACATGATCTTCTCTCTCAAATACGCACAGGAAAAATGTAGGGGAAAAAAGGCGGAAACTCTCAGTTGCCTCTTCAAGATTCTCCCCAAGATCAGATGCCCGGCAAAACTTCTCAACATCATCAGGTTTATCTTTGACGGTTCGACCTCATCTGCTTTTAACATACAGAGCAGAGTAAAACAGTGTTACATCTTGGCTCCTACCTGTTTGGAATGTTTTTTTTTTTTACTATTATGCTAAAACACGCATTCATACCTACATCTGAAGGTATCTACCTCTCCAAACTCTCCAGAATAAAGGCCAAAAGTAAAAGAGGCGTCTGCATGAGTGCCTCTTTGCAGACAATGCAGCAGTAACAGTCAACTCAGCTTTAGTAATTATTACAAAGACTTCGTACTTACCATTAGTTTGAAGAAAGCACAAGTTATTGAGCAGGATGTCAATACTTCCTTAACAATTAACATCGCTGACTGAATTGAATATCGTTCATGACTTCGGTTATCTGGGATCAACTATCCCAGACAAACTCTCATTTGATGTGCAGCTCGAGAAGCGCACCGGAAAGGCAGCTACCACAATAACCAGACTGACAAAGAAATCATTGAACAACAAAAAGCTCTCTGATCACACAAACATCCACATTTACAGAACCGTGTGAAATAGGTTATACACCATCCACTATCAATTCCTACAGCTATATGCTCAGAAAATGCAGCTGTAAAACCTGACATAGTGATATGAGACAAAGGGGTGAAAGTAGAAAGCTTAGTTGAAGTCAGTGGTCCCAATAATGCCTGTCCAAACAGAACGCAGCTGGAGAAGAGAACTAAATACTAAGGTCTAATTTACGACTTGAAAAAGAAACTGGCAACTTAGGAAGATTTCAATCATTCGCGTAATCATAGTAGCTAATGGGCTCATGAGAAAGAACATCTATCTGACAAATAATACCCGGTGAACTAAGTGCAAGAAAGATCCAAACGAGTACACTTAAAATACTTTTAGAATCATAAAATGTATCTATGGGCTGGAGTCTCTGAAATAGCGGGTGAATGTCTAAATATCTTATCCCCAAGACCAAAGAAGAAAGTAAATTAAAAATAGAGCCTATGTTGAGAGCACGTGTCAGACAAGAACAAACGCTCAATGCTGTTCACATTCTGAACATCACATGACAGGACAACATTCTAAAATGCACTGCCCTGAAAAGAACCGGATGCAGCAGTAAGTATATGCTGCTAAAACTTGGAATTCTTACTCTAATTTTGATCAAAATCCCTTTCATGATTTTTATTCTAGCAAATATCTAACATTTAAGGTATAAGCTTAAGAGGTCTAAAAAAAAATTGAAATTCAGGGAATCTTGTTTAATTGGTGTCTAACGACTATGGATCAAATTCAATGCAAATCTGAAATATTTGAATTTTCAAGTGTTTTTTGGTCTATATTATGGCCCCAAAACTCTTTTAAATACTCCAAAGAACCTGAAATTTAAGGAATATTTATTCATAGATGTCTAATACCTATTGTTAAAATTTCACAACAATCTGGGGGTATTTTAATTTTATAGAAGAGTAATACTTCATATCTATTCATATTAATTTTATGCCCCCAAATTCATAATGATTAGTCAATTAGTTTTTAAGTAAATCCTGTAAATACAAATATATAAACATATAAACATAAGTAACTAATCTATGATTTTAATTAAAATTGTACTGTTTAAGTCGACGAGACATCATATGATTGTGGAACAATTCATTTTAAAATGTGTAAAGTCGGAATTGTTTACCATAGCGATATCTGATTAATCAGCAATCACCATCTATGCTGATCGGGCGATCTAGTTTTTTTTTAAATGTGTGTAAAAGGTGATAACGTACGTACGGACATGAAATACCTTAGCGTATTATTATTTTAAAAATAATTTGGCCACAAAACAGAATACGTTTATTAGCTAGTCCATTTTTCTATCAAACTTTCGTGAAGAGAAGCTAAAAGTAAGCATGAGTATCAGATTGTATTGCAAACTCAGTATTTAGAAGCCAACAAATTATATTCGTGCATAAATCTCATTTTTAACCAACTTGACTGTATTAAATTGTTACAAGCAAATGAAAAATAGAGGGACCACCCAGACCGTTTCAACTTGTGTGCTATAAGTTGGTGAATAAGTAATACGAAGGTGTCTCGCAACAGGTGGCGCTAACGACTATCGCATATAGTTTTGCGTAAGCTGAGAGGGCAGCAAAAATGCCACAAAAAGGGGAAACGCTATTTACAATTTGAACTTTCTATTTCGTTTCAGTTTGAACAAAGCTTTGATTCAAATGCTGGATTTAATATTGGTTGTCCAAATGACACAGTGAATAGAATAGATAGACGGATGATGAATGTGACTTCTAAACCACCCTTCGATGGTGATTACGTGGAGAGAATGGCATAACAAAACAATCGTTTCTGTTTTTTTTATATAGGTCCGAAGCTTTAAAATGTGACAACCCTGAAAATAGATTTCGGGGAGACAAGATGTCAAAGCCGTAAAATTGGCAAGGTGGACATATTGACCACCTATTCCACTTTTCCTCCACAATCGTTTGGATTTATACAATGTAGATACAAGAGAGCAATAGGCTGGGGAGTTACGTCCGAATGCATCAATTTTATAACTTTACACCAAGCCATGGCTGACCGGTTAAAACAAGTCTACTAGACTACAACATACAACCAACCAACATAATTAGGTGATTGTTGTTCTCATTTAAACAACTCTAAAGCCATTTCAAGTAAATAATATTGTAGATATAATGATAAGTAGTAATAAATTGTAGCACTACTCATCTAAAACAAGTATATGTTGAATTGCTACATGAAAACGTGGCGCAATAATTAGTAATAATAATTAGTCCTAAGTTATAGTCTTCTGGAGGTTGAAGGTTCGATCCCCAGTCGATACTAAGAATATAATAAAAATTACTCTGGACTTCTTCATGGCTGAGGAAAGTAAAAAAAAATATCCTCATTGATAAACTAAAGGGTTCAGTTCGAACTTCCGTGCAGATTCTTGAGTTACACATATTGATTCCCGAGTTCAACATGGAGGTTCATTTGGGAAGACACATTTGTTAGTACCGAATTAACTTTCTGGTAAGGTATGCCTATTTAAATATGCAGTAGGTTGGTGCCACTCGGAGCAGTCTTCCTTGCCTTGACAAAATCGACACCGCTATCTCGTGGGAGATTATCTCTTTTATTGTCTGCGACCAGAAAAAAAAAGTTGCTAGTCTCCTTCTATTCTACCGTTGGTTGCCTGGAAGTTGCTCGACTGGGATCCACTCTCTAGTTCCTCTTTAGAAGACATTCGTAGAAAGAACTCGTTTAACAGCAACAACTGCAAAAAACATTATTTCTTCCTCCGTGTACCTAACCACAAACAAAATTTCTATGAATAAAGTTTCTTTCTAGAACACATTATGAAGTGATAGCTTTCCTGTAGACTGCAACTCGTTCGTCTTCAAACCTAATATCAACAAATAATTGTTATAAACCATGCTCATAAGTTATCAGTTATTTTTTCATTCATATATATATATATATATATATATATATATATATATATATATATATATATATGATAAATATTTGTGTTTATTATCTATGTACGTATACATTTCGTCCTTTTTAATCGAGACTCGTCAGCATAGAGATATAACTATTCACTACTGGTCACGCGATTCGAAACCCCGAGCTTCCAGTATTTTACAAGTGAAATCCCAATATCCATAACTAAACGGCCACCGCTGAATAGTCAGATAAAAAGTAATAATTTTAACACTTACTTTAACGGCTTGACGAAGGAACAAATTTGATTACTTATAACTTGAACGAAAAACACACACATTACTCGACAGCGTGCCAACGCATCTCTCGTTCGTCACCGGTTTTGAATCCTACCGCCATTTCATAACATCAAGGCGATGACGTCGTACCATCAAAGACGCTTATCAAATTAACAAAGAAATAAGTTTCTTTATTCTTGTTTTTTGATGAAAAAAAAAAAAAAATGACTCAATACTGGTCACCCCTGAAGAAGGAATTTTATTCCGTAATCGATAGGATTAATGTAAGAAAAAAAAAAAAAAAAATAAATAAATTAATCTTGTATAGCTAATTTGGCTTTTATTTCAATTTTATTAACTTTCCATGCAATACTTAAAACTTGAACGAAAAACACACACATTATATATATATATATATATATATATATATATATGTATATATATGTGTATATATATACATGTATATATATATGTATATACATGTGTATATATGTATATATATGTGTATATATACATATATATATACACATGTATATATATATACATATATATATACATATATACATCTATATATACATATATATATATATATATATATATATATATATATGTACATATAAGTGTGCCCCTCTATGTATATTTTATTTACTCATATTTTTTTCTACTCGGAGTCTTGTTTTGCATGCGAACAGCCTGGAAAGATATTTGCGAAATGATAATTTTAAAAATAATAGCATTTAGGTCCGAGACTAATTTCCCATATAGATTTAATGGGCTATTATCACCCAATTCTTTGCCAACAATCGCTAGGAGGTTTTTGATTTTATTCAGCCGCTCGCTATCGCTTGGCAATTTAATTCATATTCACTACTTGAAATGATTGAAACGAAATCAATTGATGAGAAAAGACAAAATTAATGCTATTGGCTACATCAAGCGCGCTCTCTTCCTTTCTCCCCCTTCTTTATCTCTCGCACCCTCTACCGCAAAACACGCTGGACACACGTATGTTTATTTTTATTATATAGATGACGAGTTATTAAGATTAAGCCTCCTCTTATTTGCGCATAAAAATTTAATTTGCATACGTGATTATTGAAGTGAGCCGGACACACGTTCGTTCACTTTTATTATATAGATTTAATAATAATAATAATAATAATATATATATATATAAATTTATGAGCAAACAAGAGGAGGCTTAAAAAAACTATAAGACAGTCTCGCCTGACAAAGTTGTTCTACAACGAAAGCTTGCAACAAAATAATAAATTAAATAAGTGATTTTTTCATTTAAATGGCACGATTGTTGATTTTCAAAATATTTCACTAAAATACATTCTCATGCGTGCCTCAAAGAATAACATATATATTCACATGTAATCACCTTAAAAGTAGCATCTCCGTATTATATCTTCGTTATCAAATAAACCTGGCTCAACATCTCGGAAATTATACGGCCATATTTCTACAAACTGTCGACATAGAATAACTTTAAATTTAGAATAGCTACTAAATAAAATAACCATTATAAAATAATGATTGTAGCAAAAGTCAACTTAAAAGTAGCATTTATGACTGATAGTCTACATAGCCTACTTGTAAATGAGAAGCCAAAGTATCAGGGAAGTTGATTTAATTTCAGTGACCGATAGTAGTAAGGGAAGATTGTATGAGTAGTTTATATAAGCAGTAAAACCAATAGGTTTTAGAATTAGAAAAAATTTGTTAGGATTTGGTGACCGATTCGAGTTGGATAATATATTTTTTGTATAGCCAATAAAAGCCAATAGGTTTAAATTAAACGAGGAGTGAGTGGATATCGATATGGACGTTTTAAATAAACAATAATAACCAATAAATTTAAGCAGTAAGAATCGTATATATAAAAATATTGCATTTAAAAAGGATGCGCGGAAATCTTCGACTATCATCTCGTCAGGAGAAAATCGATAGTTTTTAATCAATAATATCGTCGAAAGAAAGAGCAAACGGGGAATTGAATATGCCAAAATTAACGATGGAGCGATTAAAAGAAATGAATTTAATGATTTCGTTAAAAAAACGATTAAAAGGCACTACGTTAGAGGGGGAGGGAGGGAGTTCAAAGTTCGCCAAAGAGATTTAGCGATCAGACAAATTCCTTCTGCCGGCACAAAGAAAGATTGCGAATAGCGATAGAGACAGATTCCAATATTTTCAAATGGTTCTTGGAATCTGCTCTATGCAAGACCTCAAAACGGTCTATTTCATAGCTACTGGCACAACTTGGGTTTTCAACCAAATGCTGGCCAATAGCAGAGTCCAAAGAATTAGAGGAGGGGTAACAACATATAAAAAATATTATGAGCATGGTAGAATTTCAAATTTCCCTGTTAGTCTCATGAATCCATTCGATGTAATTAAATACGGGCAATTCTGTTTAGCTTACTTGCCATAAATTTATTTTATACACAACTACCCAGCTTTAGTCATGTATTAAGCACATCTGAAGTAAATAATGAAACAAATGTATGCGTAATGTATGCGTAAAATATTATTTTATAAAAGAGTATATATATATGTGTGTGTATTGTATTGGTTTCTGTAGATGTAAATCAGTTGAAACTCAAGTGTTTATAAAAAGTGCTCAATAACAAATAGAGCTGTTCTTAAGTATACATTTTTATTTATACAAACATTATTGGTTACATATGTGCATGCATGTTTCGGTTGTACTCTTCACAGAGAGTCAACCTCTTCTGATCAAAGAAGACAAATAAGTCTTCTTTGGTCTAAAGAGGTTGCCTCTCTGTGAAGAGTACAACCGAAACATGTATGCGCATATGTAACCAATAATGTTTGTATAAATACAAATGTATATATATATATATATATATATATATATATATATATATATATATATATATATAAGATGATTTAATGGATCAGAACATTCCAATTGTCAAAGAATTAGAACAAGTCTAGTATGGCGTACGGTCGTTTCCAAAACATTCTGGAAATACTTAAATTTTTATTTTTTAATTTTTCAATTAAAATTTTTTTTTTACAAAGCCACTACAGAACGTCTCTTCATCAGCGCCTTTAGCAGCACATCTTACAGAAAATTAAAGGAAGAAAATAACAAGCTCTCTCTCTCTCTCTCTCTCTATATATATATATATATATATATATATATATATATATATATATTTAAGAAATCTGTTGGAAGCCTAACAATGCATTTGTTAAAAAATACATATTAATTCATTTAAAAGTCCCAAATTTTCGACGCAATACGTCCTCATCGGAGGTGCAAGACATTTTTTTTCTGTCATATCAACTTGTTTATCGCTAGTTGAAGGTTGAATCCGGAAGATGTTGATTCGGTAAAAGTTTAAATGTCGAAGTCTTTTTAAAATAAATACGCGCAGACACACGTTTAAGAGAAGATGTAGTGGTCTCCCATTAGGAAGCATTTAACATTTAAATTTAAGACAACGATTTGAAGCCTAACAATGCATTAAAAAAATTTTTATTTATTTATTTAAAAGTCCAAAATATTCTACGCAATACGTTGTACGACATTTTGTTTTCTTTCGTAGCGACATGTTTATATTAATTTATTAAAAAAAATGCATTGTAAGGTTTTCAACCGCTTTCTTAAATTCAATATTCAATGCTTTCTAATGGGAGACCACTACATCTTCTATATATAGCAAGAATGAATCATTCAAATGGATAAAATAACAAATAAAGAAAATGCTCAATAGACCAAGTATAAAACCGATATAAGTTGAAATTAATACTTACTATTGAGTTCGCTAACATACTAGTCAGGTAATGTATATTGAAATAAATGAAGATCAAAATAATGTATGTATACACACCTAAATTAAGCGTACGGAGGATAAAAAATGATCTCTCATATAATAGTTATTTATTTTTAAGCCTGCACCTATTAAAATTTCGGATAATTTGTTAAAAAACGGCAACAAATGTCTTTTTTGATGCTACACTTCGTATTTCCTGTCCTCGGTCTGTGAGTGGGGTGCTTCTAGACTGAAGCAATTTTAATTGGTGTCTCAATCCAGAGTGCCTCTTTTTGGGGAGCTGGATTATCCCTACATTAAAAACTGACCTTGTGTCAAATACTGCCCTGGTGGGGAGGTAAATAAGCACAATAAAAAAATATGTTCTTTCATGTATAAAGATTACACCCGTATATTTCCCATATATAACCGGTGGTAAAATACAATACTATAAGGTTGAACGTGGTTTATATGACTTTAATATAGCGTTTTTGAACGACCTCTCAGCAGAGTCTATGTGCGATTGTTCGAATTCCCATTAAATTTTACATTGACTTTGAACACAATAATCTAAGACTATTTAACGGACATTGAACGTTGAATAATACAGTTGCATGGAGTCAGTTATTTTCTGTCTTTTAAACAGAATAACTTTATTGCTATGTCTGTACACTTCGATGTTGAGGACAGCTTTGTATAAGAATTATAATTAAACAAATAAGCAGAAGGGAGTTATATATTTCTTGTTACTGTAATACCGGATGGCGTTGATAATCATGTATTTCCACAATTCTTCTATTCTTATTTTTTCTTGTGGTTATTATCATTATAATACGATAGCGTGTGTGTTCGTTTGTCACGCTTACATAGAAAACTCTGCGCATGCGTATCGAACCTAGATTTGGAAAAGCATTCAAGTCACCTAATTTTCGTGATATTTTCAAGTATTTCACTTTGGGGCAACGGTTATCGACGAAGGATTTTGAAGTCGGCTTGACTGGTTTATAGTTCGATCTCAACCAACCTCTAAGATTTTTTTCTACATCAGTGGGGGGGGGGGGTAGAGAGTGGCCGACAGGGAAGACACATATTAATACGATAGCGTGTGTGTTATTTTGCGTGTCACGTTTACATCAAAAGCAACATCATTCCGAATCTTTGTATGCTACTCATGAATGACCATTAATAAAGCTCAAGGACAGACTTTCGATAAGGTTGGGATCTACCTACGACAACCTTGCTTTATTCATGGACAACTTTATATAGTCTTCTCAAGAGCAAGGTCTATGAACAGTATAAAAGTAAAAATTTCTCCTCAGAATAATTCTACTCATGGCCAGAGAAGAGGAACTACCTTTACTAGAAATATTGTATATAAAGAAGTTTTGTAAATTGTTTCATGTATTGTTCATTTTTAAAAAATAAATATACAAGTAAAATCTTATCATATTTTATTCAAACATGCATAGGTTAGGAACAAGATAATTAGTATTGAAACATCATTTCGTGTAATTTACACGGGTTCCACTTGTTATTATTATCATTATTTTTATGATTATTATTAATACTAGCAAATATATGCTCTCTCCGGTCGCATATTTTTGCTAAACTGCCGCGTCAGAAATGAACGCTCCCCGTAAACGGAGGAGCCCCAGTCATATTTCTTGGCTGGTTAGACATTGATTTTCTTTGTTTCCGACCAAGAATATTTTTAGTTAAAAATAAATTTTTAAAAATTTCGACCCCACCTCAATTTTTTTTACCTTCCACCATAAATAGAAATATTTTTATTTATAAAATAAAACAAACATTTTTTTGCCCCACCCCCAATACTTTTTTACCTTCCCCGATACTTAGAAATATTTTTAGTTAAGAAAAGAAAAAAGAAAAAAAGAATTCGTGTTAATTGTTTTGTTGACAAAAGAAGAAAAGAGAAGAAAATCACATCTTTTTATTTTAATAAATTAAACACGGAATAATAAAAACAGTTTGTAAGTAAAAGCTTTACGGTGTAAAAGGTAAACCCAAAGTCATAAACACACTTAAGGTCGTAAAAAATGAAGATATTGGAAGGTTTTCAAATCGGAGAAAAGGTGTACCTAAAACAAAACAGTAAAAAAAAAATCAAATACAGCGAACACGAGTAGTTATGTAAATGCTCTCGAGAAAAAGTTTACCTAAATTAAATTCATTAGAATGTGTGTGTATTTTAAATAGTAATTTTTAAATCAATTATTATTTTAATTAAACAATTTGATTCAATGAATTTGTTATAATCAACCATTTAAAAAAACTAAATACAGCGAACACTATTATTCAAATCTGAAAAGAAGGTGTACCTAAAATAAAAATAAAAAATCGGTACTCTTGTACTGTAGGACCCGCACTAACTTTGACCATGACCCTAACCCTAACTCTAAACCCTAACCTCCACTTTGACCCTGTTTCTAACCGTAACGACGGGGTCAAAGTTAGCGCGCGTCCTACAGTAAAAAAGTACCAAAAAATCAAATACAGTAAACACGATTAGTTATTTAAATGCTATCGGAAGGAAAGTTTACGTAAATTAAATTCGTTAGAATGTGTGTGTGTGTTTGTTAAATGACCTTTTTTTAATTAAACAATTTGATTCTAAAATCAGTTATATAGTTTTCCAGTACAATGTGTTCATTTTTTTGTTGACAGAAAAGAAAAAAAATCACATCTTTTATTTTAATAAGTAAAACACGGTATAAAAAAACAGTTTGTAAATAAAAGCTTTACAGCGTAAAAGGTGAAACTGAAATCATACACACATTTAAGGTCGTAAGAAAATTATAATATTGGAAAGTTTTCAAAGCGGAAGAAAAGGTGTACCTGAAATAAAACTATCAAAAAAACAAATACAGTAAACACGAATAGTTTTTTAAATGCTCTCGAAAAAAGAAGTTTACCTAAACTAAATTCATTATAGTGTGTGTGTGTGTTTCTTTTTAAATAGTAATTTGTAAACCAATTATTATTTTTATTAAACAATTTGATTCAATAAATTTGTGTTTTAAAACATAATGGCTAATAAGATTAAGAAAATAAACAGACTCAGAACGTTTTTATTTAAAAAAATCAGAGCAGAAGTAAAACGGTAAATGCCAGCGTTTTGTTTACATTTTAAATAACGTGCTCGTCTTGCGTCCATACTGAATAATCAGAGGGAGGTAACCGATTCAATGGAGTAACGCTGGCTGTTAAATCATTTCGCAGTAGATAGATTGACTACGTAGCTCATATATATATATATATATATATATATATATATATACATTTTTTTATATTACTACAAAAATTTGAAAAATAAAAAAAGGAATAATTAAACAAATGAATTCTGTTATCAGTAACAATGTTTGCATATATATATATATATATATATATATAGATAGATAACACTGACATACATGTATATATATATCTACATACACTTTATATATACATATAAATATATATCCATCTCTCTCTCTCTCTCTCTCTCTATATATATATATATATAGATATACTGACTTTACGAACCCGGCGTTCAGCGGGAGTCTTTATTGTTACGTTTGTTTCTTAAATGTTTTTTTTAACTGAAAATCTTTGTAATTCACTGTGTAAGCAGAATCAAAAACCGATTCGTCCGATGCAATGCTATTCAGGTCTAACCTCGATAATTCGTCTGACTTTATTTAAATATGAGAAGGATAACCATCCAGGATGGGTAAAATTAATTCTCCGAACAGAACAGTGTTGCACTACTTTAAAGTCCCCTGACAGCGATTAAAATCAAGATATAAGGGATCTAATTCTGTGAGAATCTGATATATTTTAATTTTGAAATGGCTGGTTGTGCCTATATTATGCCCACTATAAATCCTTTTAAAATACATAAAGAAACTGAATTTGGGGGAATATTTACTGATTTTTGTTCTATACCTATCTTTACAATTTCACAAAAAATGGAGGTAATCTGAATTTTCACGAAGAGGTGCCGCCGACTTTTTTTACATCTGATGCATAACAATATATAAAACTAAATATAGAACACATTTGACCCGCTTTACGCCTAGCAGTAGTATTCTAAACCTCATAATATTCAATTAATTAGTGCATATATGTATATATATATATATACTTTGTGTTGTTTATTATCTATGTACGTATACGTTTCGTCCTATATAATCGGGATTCATCAGCATAGTGATATAACTATTCACTACTGGTCATGCGATTCGAAACCCCGGTTTGCGAGCTTTATACAATCCCGACATCTAGAACCACTGGACCACCGCTGAATAGCTACTAAACAATGATAATTCTAACACTTTATCCGTTATGTATTATATTATTATATTATATATGATGAATAAAAAGATAAGATAAATTTTACGATATGAATTAAAAGGGAACAGCGGAAAACCTAACACTCGATGTTTTGCCCAAATGTTGCGTGGGCTTTTTCAAGAGCGAAAAATGGCTAAAAGTATGAAAAACGAGAAGATCTGTAATTTTGAGAATATATATATAGTGATAGTATTATTAAAATTTAAATCTATTTAGAGAGGGTCGATATATATATATATATATATATATATATATATATATATATAATGTCCACGCAACAGTTGGGCGAAAGGTTGAGTTTTAAGTCTTCTGCTGTTCCTTTTTAATTCATATCATATATATAATAAATAAACAATAGAAGATTTGATTCCAGTGACCCTGTCTTGATTTATTTTTAATAAGATGCAGATCTTGACGGACCGTTTCGTCGTCAACTTAGATAACAAAAATACTGTGTTATTTATCTTGGATTTTTTTATAAGTACAACCCGTCAGAAGGAAAGTCTAAAAACCGTGTTTTTACATCAGAAAAAAGGATATCGCGCCCTAAATGCGAAAAGTGATTTTTAAAAAATTTATAAATTGTAATTTTCGAAAATTAATATCTGGCCAGAATTGAAGTTTATACGACACACTTTAAATTAATATTCTCTTTAGCCCCAAATCAAATGAAAATTATCATTTTCTTAACATATAGTTCACTACTTATTTTCACTGAAATGGCTCTCAGCAGGTGTTCATTGTTCGCAAAACACTTACTTTAATTTTAAACCATGTTTTATTAAAAAAAATATATATATTAAACATTAAGAACAGTAAGTAATAGCAAGTTTATCTACACGTGCGAAACGCAGATTAGACAATTCAGGCAGGAAAAGATACATGGCGGATATATAATGGCGGATATATCAATCAAGAAGGGAGATAACTCTAAGTTTTACCATTTTTCATTCTAAGAAAATACAAATATAAAGCGGAACAAAAATGAAAATAATAAGAATCCTGGCCAACGCTGGTTAAGTATAGATAGTTCTAAAAAAATCCGAACAAAATTAGCAAACAAATATACATTTTTGTGTGTGCATACGTCGTACATAATTGATGATATATTTGTTTGTATTTTATATATATATATATATATATATATATATATACACTGTGATTCACCAGGAAAGCGTTTACTTGTTGATTTTCCGTGTGTAATCGTGTCTCCAAATTCGTCGAGGTTGCCTCTGTCGAGTCATAAAACGAGGTAGCAGATTGGAGAGGAGATGAATGAGAAGATAATCCGAGCCCAATTAATTCCACACCTGGGTTTTTGAATGATCAAAATGACTATAAATCAGCAAATAAAAACATCGACCATATGCTACCTGGAGCCACTTGACACCATAATAATGAACACTTCTTAGACTTTGTACGTTTCTATGTAATCGCACACACTTCGCACTTATATAAATGGAATATTTGATTGCGTGATCATTTTATTTGAAAAAAAAATACTCATAGAGTTGCTCCATAATTTCGTATGTAATTGTGGAAAATTGACGGGGAAAATGCCGTGGAACATTTGTGATCAGTACTAGTTTGTTATGAATTGTGGATGTTTGTTCCTTGACAAAAATCTAGCAAACTAAAATGCTTAGTCTTTTTATGCAAATTACTCGACAAGAAAATAAAAATAAATGCAATTCACCTAATATTAAGCTCATCAGTATTTCGTAAAATGTAGAGAAAAACGCAGTTTTTACAATAAAACTAAAAGCGTGTACGCAACTACGTGCATGTATATATATATATATATATATATATATATATATATATATATATATATATATATGTGTGTGTGTGTGTGTGTGTGTATGTGTATTGCAGAAGATCAGAAAAACATCGGCACCGTCGGTTTACAAATCTTTTGTTGGAAACCGACGGTACCGAGGTTCTTTTGATGTTCTGTAATACATAAGTATATAAATATTAAGCTCTTATTTTTTAATAAAGCAAAAGACAACAACGGAGGCTGTCTCACTTTGTTGGATTTAAAACCGACGGTATCGATGTTGCTCTGATCTTCTATAATACATATATAAACAAATATTACGCTCTTTTTTATTATTCTTAAAAATTGAGCACTCTGCTGAGGTTCGCTCCTACTAATCTTACACACACACACACACACACACACACATATATATATATATATATATATATATATATATATATATATAATTAATTCTCATATATATAATAATTAGGTATTATATATATATATAGACACATTTATATATATATATATATATATATATATATATATATATATATATAATGTATTTAATATAATTGTTATTATTGTTGATTGCAGCGTTTGTTGGCTTTGTTTATACTGCTTTATCAATTGTTTCTATTTCTAAGTGATAAAATGCAGAAATTCGTGCATATTTTCGGACAAGGCGTCATAGCATGGGTGGAAAACGTCAGACTATTGACATCAACATCGAAGATTCGATCCTTGTTCAAGTTAGCAACGCTGATGACGGCTTTAAGCCAGAAAAACGTGTCGATGAATTACTTTTATGTACGTATAAAATTATAAAATCAATAATTAAAATATATATTAATAATCATAATTGGTTCTTGTATCTCTCTCTCTCTCTCTCTTTCTATATATATATATATATATATATTTGATTATCTGTGACTCGAAAATTCATAAACTGTGATAATAATATTGGAATTTTTTCATCACATTTTGAATTAGAATCAATCATTATCGATTATGTTAGAAGTCTTCTTTTTTAAAATATGCATCATTTATTTCATACAATAAACATCTTTTCGTTTTATTGAATTTCTATTAATTATTTTTGGATATACACTTAATAGAATAATATATTCAGGAATTTCTTTTATAATATCATAAAAATTATATATATGTATATATATATATATATAATTTATATATATAAATATATATTTATATATAAATATATATAATTTATATATATATATATATATATATATATATATATATATATATATATATATATATATATATATATATAAATATAACTTTGTTTAAGAAACCGGTAAGATGCCAAGATTTATTATTTGTTTATACAATACAATAAACCAAAATACACATATATATATATATATATATATATATATATATATATATATATATATATATATATATATATATTCGTAAATATATCTCCATGAAGTTTTTAATTTTCAGTTATTTTCACACTTTTCAACTTATACAGAAACATGAATAACACTTTAGTTGTATGATAGATAACTCTTATTATATATTCTTAAATTAAAATATGTATTATTCCTCTTACTGATTTTTAAAGAATCTTTCAATTCGTTTTAGGCCGACTAAGTATTTTTTTAAAAATAAATTGTAACGAAACACTTTATTATATTGTTAATTACGTTGTACACCAATGAGAAATGAAAATCGTTCAGTAAATAGTAGCGAAGTATGTTATTATATTACCAATAACATGGTACACAAATGACAAATGAAAATTGGCTAGTCAGAAGCTTACTTTAATTAGTCAGTTTAAATGCTATTTGGGCCTGACTTTGAAAATTTAATAATATAACTATATGTTAGATTATTAATTATATATATCAATACACACACACACACACACACACATATATATATATATATACACATTTATATATAGCTGTTCATATAGTGGAACACAAATAGGTGTTGTGTGAGTTGATCGGCTTCGTTCTTTTTCGAACATATGGTGTGCTATGATGACGTAACCACTTTGTGCATAAAATTTGTGTTTATCATGTTTCGTATCTCATTTTCAATCTGACCACCATTACACAATTTATCATTTCAGACGCATATTTGTGGAGTCATCAATTTATTATAGCATTTCATATATAAATTGAATATAAATTATAGTGAATCACTGTCAAACACAAAAGGCTTTTCTTCTATATGATCTGCAAAATGATCTCATGAAGTCTACAATCTACTGATCAATGCATTCACTAATGAATGGATAAAGGCTGAAAACTTCATTAGACTCGGATCATTCCTGGAATTTTAGTGAACGTTCGGGTCATTTGTTTACATTTAAAATGGTGATGTTTCTGAAATGTGAACGCTCTCTCTATTATTGTTCAAATGTAGGACATACGATAATGGAAATGTTGGCTGTGATGAGAAGTAGCATTGAAAGTTGACACTGTTGCAGCATCTGGTATTGTTCTTTTGTATTCAAAATTTTACCCGGCTTATGTTTCCATTCATTTTTATATGGATTACTCTTGTCATATTTGAGCTGGTGAATCTTGTCCCATTTGAGGGTTATTGATAAGGTTCAGAAGCGTATCTGTAATTTTGTTGGCCTCACACTTTCTCGTTCTCTGCCCTCCTCTCTCTCTCTCACAGACGTGATGTTGCTAGTCACACTCAATTATATAAGTAATATTATGTGTTTTTCAGAATTGTCTGATTTATTCTCTGCTTCCTTTGTTCCAG
The DNA here is from genome assembly GCA_963556195.1 of Sepiola atlantica. Taxonomy (NCBI): domain Eukaryota; kingdom Metazoa; phylum Mollusca; class Cephalopoda; order Sepiida; family Sepiolidae; genus Sepiola; species Sepiola atlantica. The sequence continues at coordinate 48,390,174 of OY744527.1, read as the reverse complement.
CTCGTTAGAGTTGTTGGTCTAGTGGTCTTTATTAATTCGCTGTTCTGAAACCTCGTTATAAAATAGCTTCCTATTCCAGTAGCTTCTTTCGAAGACTGCCGGCTTGTTGAATTCTATTTCTGTTAACTGTTTTCCGCCCACCTAGAGCCTTAGTCTTTTCAAGTCAATGGGAATCTCCTCTCTCGTTACTCATCTTTTATTCTTGTTAGGTCCTTTCATCCAGTGACTTCGTTCCTTGTCTGGGGCGACTTCCATATGAAAATTATCCGTCAACTTTTTTAATCGGGAAAACCTGTGTCTTTATATTTATTCGTATTTTCTTTCGAGAATTAGTAGAATATTTGGTTATTATATTTTGATACTTTCGGTTTTATTTTCAATTCTTAAAACTAACTTAAAACAGATTCAATTTCATAGTTTGGACTTAGGCAATCTCGTTTTACCGCGGTTATCATAACGGTCATCTCTGACTGCATATAGTATATGCTGCATAAGGCAGGTGAACTAGAGCGGTAACGCTTGATATATCCAAGGCCTTTGACAACAGCTAGCATGAAGGTGTTCGCCGGAAAATTAATTCGTACGGTATTACTGGACGAATATTTAATATCAGCGGCCCCTTCTTTGCTAAAAGAAATACCCAAGTCGTTCTCGATAGCCGTAAATTCAAACACTATCACACGTATGCAGGTGTGCCCCAGGAGAATATACGATCTCTCTGATGCAATCGCGTCTGAGATGGGTATATTGCTGATGAAACCACGCTCTATTCTTGACATGTGCGCAAATTGAACACAGAATATCCAATGCAATAGTTGAATCCTGCAAAAATGCCCTCCAGTTTGTTATAGAATGTGGCCAATAATGTATGGGCACATTTAATGCTGCTTTAAAACTCTAAAGATAAAGCCTCTTTTCTTTAACAATTATAAGATACCATTTCACTAACCGATTGCCATGGCAAATAGCACCCATCACGAGAGTCCGAAGTTTAAACCCCTCGGCCTTCACAGACAACCTGAATTTGAATAAATACCCAGAATATACTGCAAGTCTGTTGCAAAGAAGGTAGCCTCCCTCTACTGGGCTAGAAAACTTTTCACGCCTGCCAGTAATCTGTATCTCTATAAATGCACACTTAACTTATCTATGGAGTATTGTGTACCAAGCATTAGTATCTCACTCTTGGACAGAGAGAAACACAAGTCTCTAACCTATTAGGTCCAGCACTGTCTATCAAGCTCAAACCGTTGTCCAATCGCTGTAATTTTGCATCTCAAGTTTGCATTACAAGTACTTACACGGAATATACCCAGATTGACAGACTGAACTTGTACCCCCTCAATATAAATATACTCGACTGAACTTGTACCCCCTCAACATAAATACACTCGACTGAACTTGCACCCCCTCAACATAAATACACTCGACTGAACTTGTACCCCCTCAACATAAATACACTCGACTGAACTTGTACCCCCTCAACATAAATACACTCGACTGTACTTGTACCCACTCAACATAAATACACTCGACTGAAATTGCACCTCTCAGCATAAATACACTCGACTGAACTTGTACCCCCTCAACATAAATACATTGGACTGAACTTGTACCCCCTCAACATAAATACACTCGACTGAACTTGTACCCTCTCAACATAAATACACTCGACTGAACTTCCACCCCTTCAGCATAAATACACTCGACTGAACTTGCACTCCCTAAACATAAATACACTCGACTGAACTGGCACTCCCTCAACATAAATATACTCTACTGAACTTGTACCCCCTCAACACAAATACACTCGACTGAACTTGAACACCCTCAACATAAATATACTTGACTGAACTTGTACCCCCTCAACATAAATACACTCGACTGAACTTGCACCCCCTCAACATAAATACACTCGACTGAACTTGCACCCCTCAACATAAATACACTCGACTGAACTTGTACCCCCTCAACATAAATACACTCGACTGAACTTGCACTCCTCAACATAAATACACTTGACTGAACTTGCACCCCTCAACATAAATACACTCGACTGAACTTGCACTCCATCAACATAAATACACTCGACTGAACTAGCACCCCTTCAGCATAAATACACTCGACTGAACTTGCACTCCCTCAAAATAAATACACTCGACTGAACTTGTACCCCCTCAACACAAATACACTCGACTGCACTTGCACCCCTCAACGTAAATACACTCGACTTAACTTGCACCCATCAACGTAAATACACTCAACTGAACTTGCACCCCTCAAAATAAATACACTCAACTGAACTTGCACCCCTCAAAATAAATACACTCAACTGAACTTGCACCCCTCAAAATAAATACACTCGACTAATCCGACTAGCAACAAAATACTACCTCTTTACTGTAAAGGTTCGCAGATACGTAAATACTTTCTACTCTAACAGCTTCTTTCCCGCTTTCCTTTGATATTTTCTCTCTACACCCTGTTCCCCTGACTGTACAAACACGCAGAAGCGTAAAGCCAATGTGAACAAACATCTTTCTACACAACTAGATTAAAGTTATGCCGTAGGTATTGAAACTCCACAGAAAATTTTAAATAAGTGCCTAATTTGTAATCGTTGTAAAAATACAGAACAATTATTTTATCTTAAGTAATTTAAGAAGATTTTAATATTCACAATTTACATTCATTCTTTTTACATTGGAAAATAGTATCTACTTTTACTTTTTTCTAGCAAATGTAAACAATCACTGATTGTTTATAAGATTTTAATATTCACAATTTACATTCATTCTTTTTACATTGGAAAATATGCTCTACTTTTACTTTTTTCTAGCAAATGTAAACAATCACTGATTGTTTACAAGATTTTAATATTCACAATTTACATTCATTCTTTTTACATGGGAAAAATATGCTCTACTTTTACTTTTTTCTAGCAAATGTAAACAATCACTGATTGTTTACAAGATTTTAATATTCACAATTTACATTCATTCTTTTTACATGGGAAAAATATGCTCTACTTTTACTTTTTTTCTAGCAAATGTAAACAACCAATTAAAAATTGCTCATCTAATGTAGTTAACAATTAAACTTACTCCATAAAAGTAACTAAATAAAATTCATCATTAATTAATATTTTATCGAATGTAAAGGATAAGATATAACACAATATACGTTTATTTACAGACAGCGTGTTTATCGACAAAATCAATGATGTTCAGGTTAGTTATTTTTGCCTTTTTTCGCCACTGAAAGTAAATTTACTAGCGTTAATGTAAATAATCGAATATCTATTGAATCAAAAAATTAATTTTATTAGTGTACACTTTAACAGAAGGAGGTATATTTCTTCCTTCATTGGTACCAAAATAAGCCATCAGCGTTTAGATTGAAAATTCGCAAATATCACGGCAGCCGCATAGGGAATAAAAATGGCGAGTGATTCGTTACAATTAAATGGTTGAATATATAAGAAATTAAATTACCTTCAACTAAAAATAATTCAAATACTTTCATTTTACCAAAAACAAAATGAAAATGTTATCCACTGTAGAAAGTGTTGGTGTTAGACGGCTTCGAAAGGTTGACACAATTAGAAGTCCATATTCCAATTTATTATAATACTAGACAAATACCCGTCCCAGGATGAGTAAAATTAATTTCTCGACCGAAACAGTTTGGCACCACTTTTATGTCCCCTTACAAAGATTAACATCCAGATATAATGCTACTAAACCTTATCTCTAGAATCTTTATTTTGATTTTGATCAAAACACATTGCATAATATTGATGCTAGAAATGTCTCATATTTAAGGCTTAAGGGATCTAAGAATAAATTGAAATTCAGGGAATCTTACTTAATTGGTCTGATAACTATACATCAGAATCAATGCAAATCTGATATATTTAAATTTTCAAATTAAAGGTTATTCCCATATAAGGCCCCTTAAAAAAAATTCAAATGCTCTAAATAAACTGAAATTAAGGGAATATCTATTAATTTACGTCTAATACCTATTGTTAAAATTTCATAAAAATCGGAGGGACATGAATTTTCACGAAGACGTTTTACCCCCTTTTAACTCCCTTTGCATGACTCCAAATTTAACTAAATACAGCCCACATTTTACCCCACCCCTTACGTATAAAAGATGTGCTTAAAATAATAATGATTGGTTAATGAGTTTAAGAGTTAATCTCTTACATATAAATATAAAACATATAAACCTACCTAACTTTATAAAGGTAGTTATTTGTGAACGTATTATATTTCATGAATTATTCATTTTGGAATTCTATCATAATGATTCCATGATATTTAGCCAGAAATGCATGTGTATACTGAATTAATCGAAACGTGTTCAGTAATTGATTTATGCGTTTGTATTCATGTATTAAACATTAGTTAAACTACTAAGTTTAATAAAATACTTATATCTGAACCATTTATTGTCCATGGCCAATATATGAGTCCGTTTTAAAAGGCGAGAAAAGCAGTAAATAAGCCGAACACCTAGTGACTCGTGGAAGTGATATACGAGGTAAGGTCGTTAAAGAGAGAACGTTCAGTGAAGTTACAAAGAGAATCAAGTCAAATTGACATAGAATAAAATAAATAAATAAATTCAACAGTAAACAAAACAAAACAAAAACAAATAGGACCCCAAAAAAGGAAAAACAAAATCGGAAGGAGTGAGCGATGTTGGCGAATGTTAGAGTAAAATGTCACACGTGGAGTCGTTCTTTTGGCGAAATGTCACCGCGGATATTTGGCTTTATCCCCGTCCTAATATTTATGCTACTGTTTCGGCTTCGGAAGGATGTGTCTGCCGTTTTTATAAACAATGTGATGACTTAAGCAATGTAAGTTGGCAATACGAACGACGGGGTAGTTGCCTGTCTTTTCCTGTTTTTTTTTTTTAAATCATAGTTGATTACCCCATCTCAATGTCATGTGAAAAAATGAGCCCCTTCTTCACTATTATTTTCATTTAGATATATTAAATGCAGAAGTGAGTTAAAATGAACTAGTAGTGAAATAGTAATAAGTAGCACATGACAGGTGTGTAAAACAGATACTTCATTTTATATTTCATCTTCATATATACTTAGAGATAAAAGCACTAACATGCTCCCTTGGTCGTATATTATGCTAATGAACAGACAATTGTGGCAATTTCATTATGGAAATCGCTCCAGACAAGGCATGAAGCCACTTGATGTAATGAGCTAACAAGAACGAAATATGATTATCGCAAAGACAGGTGATGCTTATTAGCCTTAGTCTTGAAAAGACCAAGCCTATAAGTAGGAGGAAAACAGTCAGCAGGAAATGAGTTCCACAAGCCTTCAGTTCTTGGGAAGAAGCTATTGGAATAGGAAGCTGTATTACAATGATGTATCAAAACAAAGAATTGGTGGACACCACTAGACCAACGAGCCACACGAGCTGGAACAAAAGAAGCAGATAATAGATCAGACAATTCTGAAGAAGACATGCCATAGAAAGTAAGACTAAAAGAAAAGACTGAGACTAGCAACATCACGTCTGTGAGATAGAGGGTGCAGAGATAAAGAAAGGGTGTGGGCAATCAAATTACAGATACGTTTCTGCACCTTATCAAGAACCATCAAATGGGACAGAGATTCACCAGCGAAAATATGACAGCAGTACTACATAAATGATCTGATAATGGATTTGTAGAGATAGAGAACAGCCTCAGGTGTGAGAAAGTGTCTGGAGCGATAGACGAACACCCTACCAATGAAGAAGTAATACATGGTAGGCTGGTCTCATGACAGCAGAACAGATACTACACTATTCCCACCACCCAAAAGAGGAGGTGATGCCTGGGAGCATTATATGATGACGAACGAAAATATACTATACTAAAGCAAGAAGTAATGCCTAGGAAGACGGTCTCATGACAAAAGAAATATACTACATTTCCCTCAAGGGAGGATGTAATGCCTGGGAAGATGGTATCATGAAAACAGAACATTTACTACAACAACCCCTGAATTGAACATTGAAAGATAATGCAATATCGGCTACATATATAGAAGTAATAGTATAGTTTCGGCTTCAGAGAGACACATAGCTAATCTCTAAAATAAATCGAGATAATTTCAACTGCTCCGGGTATAAATCCGCATGAAAGCAAGGAAGACAACCCAAACGGTTGATCACATGACATTAACTCGGTTTTAATTTTACGAAGTATTGATGCGCTGTAATCGAGATTAAATATTTAAATTACCTCAAGTTCTTGTCATTGCAGAGAAAATATGCGTTTTTATTTAATTACACGTAATGGTAAAAATTAAGCGATTTTAATTTACGTTGAAAGTTTTTTTTATTTTAGGATTAG
>OY744527.1:48291293-48378793 GCA_963556195.1 Sepiola atlantica | reverse complement strand
TCGAAGTCTTCGGATGACAGGTGCTAAATGATTAAATTTATTGTCTCATCAAAGAATGTATAATATGCATAGCAAAAACAATGAACACCATGTGAACATGTCCAGTTGATTTTATTTGATTGAATTCCTAATTCTGCATTATATTTATAGTGTTAGTTCATCTTGTAATTTACAGTCAATCATAAAAATAAGACTGTATTATTACGAATTTTATCCTGTACGAATGTGATCGATAATACATATGCAATATCATGTCTTTTTTTTGGATCATACAGGGAATAAGGACCCAAAACTAATGATACAATGAGAGGAACGCCTTTTAGTTTTCACCGGTGTCTTCCAGTTAAACTGACCACACACACGTGAACTCTATTTACAACTTTTTAATAAACAAACGCAACATCAAAGCGTCTTAAATACTTTAGGATTGTTCGATTTATTTATATATATATATATATATATATATATATATATATAAATTTTAAATATATATATATATTTAACATTTTTAAACATGTCAATATTTATATTTTGAGGGGATATATATTATATATTTATTATTTAATGTAGGTGCGTGTTTTCTTCTATTTACAAAACTTTTTGAATTTTCATTCTAAAATGTTTTCGTGTTAATATTTACTGTCCTTCCCACGAGGGCATAATGCATGATAAAATCAAATCCTATAGGCTGCGTCATTTTTTTACAATACGTTTTAATAAACACAGAAGCTTCCATATTTTTGTGTATGAAATATTTATTTTTTTAATGTAAGGTGCGTTTTTTTCCTTTTATCTAGAAAACTTTTTTAATAAATAAACAAAATATATACATTTTTTAAAAATCTGCGGACTTGAGTAATCTTCCGTTTTGCCTTCCCATAAGGACGGAGTTAGACTTCAAAAATAAGTTTCCAAACTGAGACAATTTAAAGTTTTGTCCCAATCCAAAGTTCTCCATTATTGAGGGAACTGGATTAAAAATAAAATTTAGAAAAACGCACGCTACATTAAAAAAAATGAATATTTCATATATCCCCCCTTTTCTGAAACTACACATTGTTTATTAAAATGTATTGTAAAAAAAAACGCACCCTACAAGATTTTATTTTATTAGGCATTCTGTCCTTGTGGGGAGGCAAATAAATAGTGACACGAAAACCTTTTAGAACGAGAATTCGAAAGTTTTGTAAATGAAAGACAAAACGCACCCTACATTAAATAATACATATATAATATATATTCCCCTTTAAAATATAAATATGAACATGTTTTAAAAGAAAAACATGTATGTATATATATAAATCGAACAATCGTAAAGTATTTCGGACGCTTCGATGTTTCGTTTGTTTATTAAAACGTTGTAAATACAGTCCACGTGTGTGTTGTTTTGCGCTACCCTTTTTTCGGGGTACCCGGTAAGATCCAACAAGAATAACAAGGAACAGAACTTATATGGAAAAACTTTCTTTATTTCCCATCACCGGATAGTTTACGCCGGCTACGCACACACAACACAGATATAACAAAATCTTTTGACATACTTTTGTGTCATGAAAGTCTTTTTATTGCTGAGGTCACAGACTTGATTTTCGCTAGAAACTTGTTCATATATACATCTGATTGGAAAGCAATTTGCTCTGCATTGTCTATCCGAGCGTGAACAGAAGCAACTGTTCCACAATCACCTCCAATTGCCTGTTTGTTAAATACAAGTCAGCGGATTCTTTCACAGTACCAACTTGCTTATCAGTGGCATTGTTAGTCAGCGGGCACGAAAGCCCAACCAATAAAGCTTCATCGGTGCCATAAACATCGGTAAACCCCCATTCTTCCGGCACTTCAATACGCCGATCACCAAGTGCTCCGGCTCTTCGCGTTTCTAAAACCGTCGCCTTTCAAGTCTGGCTTGCACTGCGGAAATTTCTCCTTTTTAACAGTTATCAAGTTGATTTCTCTCTTCCTCGACGTCCCACCCACAATGGACTCGTCCACGTTTCATTTTTGCCACTCTTCATTATCTTACAATTGCAAGGTCAACCGGAAGACACCAGTGAAGGCCGAAAGGTGTTCCTCACATTGTATCAAATCGTTCCAAAGAAGGCATGAAGCCACTTGATGTAAGGAGTGAATAAGAACGAAACATGATTATCGCAGAGACAGAAAATGCCCATTAACCTTAGTCTTGAAAAGACCAAGGCTATAGGAAGAAAGAAAACAGTCAACAGGAAGAGAGTTTCACAAACTTGCAGTTCTTGGAAAGAAGCTATTGGCATAGGAGGTGTATTGCAGCTGTATTACCTTAAACCCTTGGATGCGATGGTAAATAAAACATTACATGTAGGCGTTTCCGCATAGAAAGTTAGGCTTATTTCGAATTTATTGCTTAAAATAGTTCGTGTAACTATATAAGTGGACATAACTGAAGCATCTCTTTAACCTCAGAGACGTCCATGTCGGTCAACCTAGTACGAGTTGTTTCTTCTATTTCAGAGATGACAACGAAAATCAGACCTATCTGAAGCATCTATATCTCCAACCTCTGCGACGTCCTCAACGGACAGACTTTTACGAACCGTCTCTCCACGAGCGGACCACACCAACTTGGCGTACCAAGCAAACCTCCACCCACCCCTGAGCGACGTTGGAGAAGAATCAATTCCGGACAAGTCCTCGCCACTTTCTCTACGATACTGTAGTTGAAACACAGATCTTTGATATTTCTTGTACCTTATGATGCAATAAACAACTCGTTACTTTTACATTGTTCTCCTGTGTTTGTTATTCTTTCTTTGCCATTGGCCTATTTTGTCTTGTGTATCAACAATCGTTGTAAAATAGATCACCAGCATCCGACCCTGCAACAACTCTTTATTAAAATGGATAAATATATCATTTTTTAAAACTATTATACTAGAAAAAAAACCGTTTGGTTATCCATTCAACTCGGGTTAGATTGTATGAATTAAGATGAAGTGAGTTTGCAAAGCCATTTTAATATGACAGATATAATGCAAATACAAAAAAAAAATAGTCGCTTTCTACTCGCGATATTGCCAAATACAAAAAAGATGTCTACCACGAGCAGCATATTTTCACGCTCGTTATATTTCGGTTTTACGATATCATGTAGCACATTTTCTAGGTATTTTATCATTCATAAAAGAAGGTTTCGTTGACCTACACATATTAGTACCTACAATTCTATATTGTTTAAACAACAACTGGGTATCGGTGAGAATAGTTTCACCAGTAAAAGCATTACATTTGAACATATATCCAAACAGGTGAACGGTGACATACTAATGGAAGACTTAAAAAAATGTTCATTTGTTTCTACCTATAAAAATGAACTATAGTTTTCCTTACGTAATGGAACCCTAACGCCTTAAAACGTTAATAAAAGCAAGATTATCTGCACAAAGAAACCAGTTACAGTCTGCCTGACGTAAATTCACAAATAACATTCCCTTCAATAACTTAAATAGTCTTGAACCATCCGTGTTAAATTTGAACTAGTCTATTCGCAGCCCGAGTAAAATCTCCAATAGAATTGTAGTCAGTTTTAATTAATAGATATTATTTGAGATATATTCATTTACAAAAAAATAAATTATTGATAATATATATATATATATATATATATATATATATATATATAAAACAGACATTTTCACCATTAGTCCACAACATCGGACGAGACACTTCTACAAGACCAAGAAGGATATTATGGAAAAAAATATTATGCCTTTAATTGTCTAAGCTCTTTCGAAGCTTGTTTTTATCAAGCGAAATATTAGCTAAAAAAAAGAAATCAAGATGAAGAAAAAAAAACTGAAGGTATTTTGAAATATTTTGAGAAATGTTTTGAAATATTTTTATTTTTTCTTTTGATTTAATTACTCGCATCTAATACATGGTTTCTTTGAAGGCATTTTGCCTCTCCATATATACATATATATATATATATATATATATATATATATATATATATATATATATATATTATCATTAATTCATTTTTATTTAATTTAATATATCTCAAATAATATCTATTATAATAACTGGACAAAAATAACAAAGACGGTCAGTAAAAATATATACTTTAATTTTATGAATAGTTAGATCAATAATGATACCCGATGATGAATGATTTGAAATGTAAAAAGATAATATACGTACATGTTATTTAAAAAAGATGTAAAGGGACCATAATTCCATGTTTAATATATATATATATATATATATATATATATATATATATATATAGGTAATAATATACCTTTTTTAATTCAAAAAAGATAAATTCGAATAAGAATCAATTTCCAAAAGCAAATATAAAGCTCACTAGTTAATATTTAGAATAATTTATAGAGCTTATAATAAATAAAGTATTACATTCGGGAATCAAGCATTCTATGTTTTAATAACAATTTTGAAACTAAATAACTTTTACATATGTTTCTAGAAAAATGTCCTACTTTTCGAGCAAAAAGTGTAAAAGTTATTTTATTCCGAAATTTTCATTAAATCATAGAATGATATAATCTTGAATTTAATACTTTATATATATACATATATATATATATATATATATATATACTTATCCGTAAAAAAATGTAGGTATTTTCAAGTATCGGTACCGTAAAAATGTAAATAAATGAATAGTTCAATTAAAATACGACATAATTTGCATCACTATAAAATAAAGATCTGATAGCTCAGTGGGTAGAGAATCGGACCCAACCATTGAGGTCTGGATTTAGAATCTCGCTATGAGTCGTAGAGACGACAATACACCTGTTGTGGCTATCTATATTAAATATATATAAGCTGCAAGCATTCCATTGTTTCAACTACAAATAGACACACATTTACAGCACCAATAAACCACTGCAAGAGTGTAATAGCTTCAGTTTAGTGTAGGTATATTGAGATGACTAGAAAACGCATCGAATCACAGAAATTAGGAACTCCCCATTTCTGAATAAAATCTATAATAGTATGGTAAACAATGGACAATTAGCAATTCCCCAACTATCAAACCACTGTGATGTCACTTGCACGGCAAGAGATAAGGCTGAACTACTTGCCGAGCGGTTCGCCATGTTGGACTCCACAAAACACCCTCTTCTTAACATTCCCACTACGGACAAAAACCACATTAGATGATCATGTCATCACCCCTTCGCCACTCGCGGATATCATAAAACACCTTGACACGTCTAATCCCTGCTATACTAATCAAGAAATGATTATTAAGCTGCCCCCCCCCGTTTCATTGTGTAAGGTGAAGAAAGTAAATACACACACACGCCCACATACACACACACACACATATATTTATATATATATTATATATATATAGTACACGTATTGTATTAGTTTCTGTAGATGTACATCCTTTGAAACTCCAGTGTTTATAGAATGTGCTCAATAACAAGTAGAGCTGTTCTTTAGTATACATTTTTATTTATACAAACATTATTGATTACATATGTGCATACATGTTTCGACCAAAGAAGACGATATACCAATTCAGGTGGACAACATAGTTAGCCGTCTTAACAGTGTTCAACAAATCACGTAGATAGGAACTTGCATTTTAACTTATATTAGACGGCTTATACTATTTCTCTTAAAGGGATCGGACGAAAGGAGGCTATAAATAATCATTTAATAATAAATATTTAATTATTATCCACACAGTATATATATATATATATATATATATATATATATATATATATATATATATATATATATATATAAATTGGACTCCCCATGGGCAACCCCCTTAGCGGTGTATTGGCCTGCCTCTTTTTAGAATTCTTAGAATCCGGTCCTTTCAAATATAGACTACCTCCTAACATCGAATACTTTAGATACATAGATGATATTTTAATTTTCCTCCCCACAGACACACAAATCATTCATGTTAAGGATAAACTCAACACAGTAGAACCTTCCATAAAATTCACCCATGAGACTGAAATAAACGGCTCTATTCCCTTCCTTGATACTCTTATAATTAAGTCCAACAATAAACTAGAATTTAAGGTACACCGCAAAAACACTCACAAAAATGACTACATACATTTCTACTCCCACCATCATAGCAAGATCAAAACAGGTATAATTATAGGCTTCTTCCTACGCGCCCTTAGAATATGTAGCCCCCCACACATAGATGAAGAAATAAAATACATTTTTAATTCCCTAAAAACATTGCAATACCCCACACATTTCATATTAAATGCCAAGAAAAAAGCCTTCCAAATATTCTCCAGAAACACCACACAAAAAAATCAAACCCCTAACACCTCTCTCATAGACAGACCCCTTCTCCTACCCACGCATTCCAATAACACATCCATATGCAACACGCTCAACAAACTAGGCATTCCAATAGTACAAACCACTTCTCAATCCATAAAACAAACTTTAAACACATCCAGACATTTCCAAAAAACACCCACATCCCATGCCGGCTTATACACTGTCCCTTGCAATGATTGCCATCAATTCTACGTGGGAGAAACACAACGTGAATTAAAGAAACGATTAAATGAACATAAAAGGGACATAAAAAACAACAACCCTCTTAGTGCACTTTTCTCCCATGCTCTAGAATATGGTCATGCATTCAAATTTGAACAAGCCAAAATCACTAAACACATCCACAACAAATCTCGGCGAAGATTATTGGAAACTGCCCTCATCACATCCTCCACTACCATCAAGCAGCGAAATGGTTTCTTTAACCTATCACCCTTAATAAGCAAGATCATCCTCACAGAACAAAGTCTTTTGCCTGATCATGGCTAACTTTTATTTTCATCTCTAACCTTATGACACTCTTCCATTCACCCACACCCTTCCTTCTTCTCCCTGAATCTTCTCTTATTTTTCCTCACTTTTTTCCCTCACATTTTTAATACTACAGTCCAAATAAACTTTCTCATGTTCCAAATATTTCAAATATTCCTCACCCACCCTTTCAATCACCCCCCTCCCCCACCCACTCCAATCCCTCACTCATTGCTATCATTTTCCAAATATTTCAAATATTTCACACCCTATCACGACAAATCCTCCCTCTTCCCCCTCTCATCTATTTTCTCCCATACCTCTTCTTAAATTCCCTCATTTTCTCCAAACGCTCTCTAAGACCATAACTTTCGCCCATCCACCAAAATCACAGCCCCCCTCCCTCTCTACCCATCCCCATTTTCCCTGCATACACCCCCCACACACAAACATTCCAACTCACTCTTCCCCTTCAATCTCGACCACAGCCATCTGGTCAAACACCCCCTCCCCCTCTTCCTCCAATCTCTCTCTGCCATCCATTTTACCCCTGCTCATCCCCCACCTCTTTCTCTCATCGCCAGCCACAGTAGTCCTTGCTCCCTCCACCCTTCCCCTTTTTCTCCCACTCATTTTCATTCTCTAACAAGTACGGACGTCCAGCAAGACGCTGCCATTATTTTTCATTTTATTTTATTTTTCTTCCCAACATGTCTACCCTACATGTATCTGTGCTTGCATGATATCTTTTCCCTATATCATCATCCTGATGAAGTCTTATAAATAAAGACGAAACGTTGATGTACACATAAAAAACATCCAGTTTTTGGTTTTCCTTTTTCATTTTACCATCACGTCGGATTACCTTCATCCTTCTCTTCCCATATATATATATATATATATATATATATATATATATATATATATATATATATATATATATATATATATATATTATATATATTATATATATATATATATATATATATATATTATATATATATATATATAACTATTTCATGCATTCACATAAAATGTCATAAGGAGATATAATTTTTATGTATCTATTTTCATTATTTACTTCAACAGTGCTTGATACGTAAGTAGAGCTCGGTAGTAAGCTATGAAAATATATTTATGGCAATTAAGCTACACAGAGGCTCCCGCGTTTTATCCCCGGGGGAATCTTCAGGCTAAAATGCATGGAGTTATTTTTGCCGGGTGTTTTTATATACACGGCTAGCTAGTTAATCCATAATATTCTTTGTTGTTCTCTCAGCCAATCGTTGGGTTTCCCACGAACAAAGGTGTGGTTAGTGTTACTTCCTATATCCTGTTCTATTGTTCTGTTTTCTATAGATTGGTCTTGATCCTGTTTCTTTGTTGTATCAATATAATGGGTGAATTTATTTTAACACGTGCTTTCTTGTATTTCTATTGTAGGTTTTAATTTTTAAATTGTTAGGTTTTTGAAATATACTATCATAGCTTACTATATGTATATATATATATATATATATATATATATATATATATAAATATATATATATATGTATGTATATATAGGCTCCACCATTCATGGTGTATTTGGGTAAAAAATAAATACTTTTGAATATAATTATCGTAAATAAATCAATAGTTCCATTTGTCTTTTAGTTATAACTTGGATATTAAAAATTATAGCAATTAAAATTAGGAATAAAAATGGTAATCTAAGGTTTAGATCAGGGAACAGGGGTCTATAGTGGCCATCTTTATTTCCTGACTCCGCCGATTAGTTGGCATCGGTCGACATCTGTAAAAGACACTGTTAACGCTTATCTGTTGATAAAAGAGTGCATTTTCATCAATGGATTTGTCATGCAAGGAACAACGAAGAAACACCACCACCAACAACAACAACAACACACATAATCGGAGTATAGCACGCGTTCTATCTTCACAGCATGTACAATTGAATGATATGGATGACGAAACACAGAGAGAAATAATTGCCCACCGAAAGGGTAAATAGAGCAATTTTATGTTCTAATGTTACCGTAATTATACGAGGTGCTGGCTATGTCTGAAAAAGATGGGGAATCGAGTATGGAATGACGTCCCCTTTATTAGCCGTGTCACATCAACAGTCAAATCGCCCCCAAGTAAATGTCACATTTTCCTGTGAAACAATAACGAGAGATAAACAGATTTTGGTTCCTTATTATTTGGCAAAATATGTAGAATAAATGTCATATTAATTTCAACGAACACGCCGAAGCATCCGGTTCACATTTTGAAAAAAAAAAATGAAAACGGTCTAAATGAGCTGGTGAGGAATAAGGTTGGAGAGAGGAGAAGATAAGGATGGAAGGGCGCCACTTGCAAGATGAGAAGATAAGCAATGGATGACACGCCGAATTGGCTTGATTGATTGCCAGACAGACGCTTAAATACATATCAACAGATAGAGATAAGTTAATAAAGCACAGAGAAAGATTATTAGAAAAAAATTAATACGTAGATTAAGGTGACTTTTTTTTTAGATTTGCTGATATATATTGAGTGACCCATAAAAATGCCACCCATTGAATCGTAAATCAAATCCATAATCCTTTATGCAACCCAACCATATTTGGTAGAAGTAATATCAGTCTACGCCTGCCTTGTCTACCAAGTGCCAGTCGTTAATTTCAAAGAGTCTTTGTTTTATCGTCATTCAATTATAGACTCCACGTGTACACATCTGCGTTGCAAGCACATCTGGATACGGCTGACTTTGACTGTGATGACTCTCTTCACTTTATGCATAGTCTAGTTATTATCTTTGAGATATTTTCACAGATAAAAATCTAGGAGTTTAAGGTTACGGTGAGTGCGAAGCCCATTCAAGATCAAACCTCCTACTGATCACTGAAGTGTCCCCGCATATTATTAAACGGCGATTAAAAAAACTGTTGGGCATTTATGACTAGGACTCGGTGAGCAAGTCAGACAGAGAATATCTTTGTACCAAATATGATTGTATTGCACAAAGGATATGTTTGGGGAGGGTAACTCTATAAACAACTCATTTACTCTTTTAGCTTATTTCTGGCTATATAGTTAGTTTTGTTATATAAATAATTATCTCTACACTGACGATTCCGGAAAAATGAAACGTATACGTATGTAGATACACAAATATTTATAATCAATTGTGGGCACTCTAGTGAGTAGTATCGATACAGCCGTCAAAACCACAGCTTTAATACATGTTCCTTCATAAATTGAACACTTTTGACGTCAGCTCAGTATAATAAGGTTTCAAACTCTCATTGTTTACAATTGCCGCGTAGATTTGAGTTAAAAACATGACTTTGTCTTGAGGTTTCAAATCTTGCGACGGGCTTCAATAATTACTTCTACACTTACGATTTCGGAAGGATGAAACGTATACGTATGTAGATAAACACATATTTATATATATATATATATATATATATATATATATATATATATATATATATATATATATATATATATATATATATATATGTGTGTGTGTGTGTGTGTGCGTTATCCTTTGCTGCCAAGAAAAAGTTAGCGAGGAAAAAACATTCCCTCTTTTATACAGACAAAGAAAATTTCAAGCTATGAGGGGAATTGAGAAAGCAAATAGCAAGTCAAAATATAGCCTGATGCCTGCAATGAATTATGAATGAAAATCAACAACTCTATCATAATACCAAGTGGGTGTTTTCATAATAAATGTTAATGATAATTTTAATATGAAAAATTAAATTACTAACGTACTTCTATGATTTAGTATAAGTATTCTAATAATAAATCTATATAAATAGCGAGTGCGAACACTGGCGATCATAATTTCCTTCGCCACCATTTTTGACGTAGGGTGTACACTTGTATATATATATATATATATATATATATATATATATATATATATATATATATATTTTCCAAATAAATTGATAAGGCCAATTTTACTTGGCGAAATATTTGTAACTACTATAAACTAAAATGAAAGTTTATAAAAAAAAAGAAAAAATCTGTTTCGATTTTTCTTTTAAATTTAATATCGCATCTTAAATATGCTTTTGAAGGTATTTTACTTAATTTCTTATTCTTAAATTTCTAATAGATGCTTACAAAAAATATGAACTTTATATTTTATATATATATATATATATATATATATATATATGTACGTGAGCAGAGGAGAAGGTGGAAATGTGGATCTTTTCTGATTTTACGATTCAAGAGCAATATTACAGAAAGGTCAGGTTTTTCTAACATCTCTGACACCATAGCCAAAATTTTGCTTTTCGAAAATAAAAATAATAAAAAAAACGATAATGTGTAATTTCAGCAATTGCACTATCCACACCTTTATATCCCGAACTTTATCTTTCCTTTCCACGTGTTTTAATTTGATTTTACTTTCTCTTTGTCCCTTTTCTTTCTGCCACGTGGTTTCACTTCATTTTTATTTTAATTTTCACCACGTGTTTTTAATTAACTTTATTTCATTTTTCTGTCCACCATGTGTTCTTAATTTTATTTCATCTATTAGTTTTTAATTTTTCTATTCTCTCTCCACATGGTTTTTGTATTCATTTTTCTGCCTACCACGTGTTTTTGTTATTTTCTTAGTAACCCTTTTCTTACCCCCTACACCAGCTCCTCCCTCATGCATCGCCCCCTTACTCTCCCCACGTACACAACTTAAGACATACATCATCTATTTCTTCCTACACTCTTACAACCGCTTCCCCTTTCATTTTTACTCCATGCTTCACTGTATAAAATGTCGAGTTCTGTTTAATAAATCTCATTTTTACTAATGAATATGAATCGATCGAAATATCTTGGTTCAGCTTTAATGCTATGTGCGTGTCCTTATTTATACTGGCATGTAACTTGCTTATCCACTATTCCATCAACTAATTTTACATTTTGTCTGCAATTTTTATTTTATATTTATTACCTCATATATATAGATATGTATATATCTATATTAAACAAGTTTCAATACATTGATAAAATTGACCAATATTATTTCAAAAGTAATCAGTACAAAGTAGAGTTTTATGAATATACATTATATAAGCATTTAGAATGTCCTACGAAAAGGTAATTACGTTTCAGCAAGCCATATGCTTCGTCAGGGCTGAAAGTTAATAATGGAAATAAAAATCTTTCAATGGGCTCAAAAGAAGAAATAAATAGAGATTTGAGATCATCATTCTAGCCCACACGGATTGATAAAATCAAAAGCAGCCTGGTGGTAAATCGGTCAAAACTCGCCCAGACAGTAACTTTACGCCGTGAAATCTAGATGAGAGAAGGCGGTAGGTGCTGAACGTATCAGACATGCCAAACCTTCTAATCAAATTTTTTACTCCCTTCCCCAATTTATTTATTAAATTATATTTCTCACGACACGGTCAACTAGAAGGTGACTTATTCATTCAAACACCTTTCGAATATGCATACATATAAACACACATACTTCCGATTAACAACACATACCCCTATAACAGACATAGAAGCCCTACATGAACATATTTACACACATCCACATTAAGGAGAGTTTGCATTACCTACTAGATATCATCCTCGAGTGTCTTCGGTCTCTGTGTACAAGGGGTTGTCAGGACAACCTGACATGAGGATACTTTACCTTACAAGTATACCCTGACCAAATATTCAAACTAACATAGTATTCGAAGCCCAAATAAGATCCCCTCGATACGACTATACACTTACTCATGCGAGGAGTGGTGCACCTTCTCCTAGTAATGTTACCTCAAGTAACACAACGTAGCTGAATACTCCACCAGATTAGATGAATTCTTGTCCTGGAATCCGGTAAGACAAAGATACTGCAAGATAAAATACTATAACATTGTTAACTCGTCAATTGGGGAGAAGTAAATTAAAGTTCTTAACTTCTTTACAAACTCAGCGTTTGAGAAATAAAAGAAGAACTTTAATAGAATATTCGAATATCTATGTATGTCATATATAGACTCAATGTTAGCCCCATGGAAACACGCACTGTCTTAGTAAAACCATATAAGATATGACAGTATTAAAATGTATTACATTTTAGACACCTAGAAAAAAATTACGCCTCTTCCATCTGCGCAAGTCAGGATCTGGTTGAGAGTATTCTACATGAAGCATCCAAATCTCCATGAGACCAACTGATCTATGACCTTTCCATCGACTGGAGGGAGCTGGTTTCATCGTTCCGGAGCCAACAGGAAGACAGAAGAGCTGAGACACGATCAGGATAAAGACCAAAGTCGAAACTCTAAGAACAATTTGCGACCAACACCGTCTGGCTTGCCTTCAAGCTGCAAGTTCGCCACACAACGGTGTGTGGCTAACAGCCTTACCATCATCGGCTGTCGATAACCTGGTTGATGACGATTGCCTGAGATTCGCTGTAGCTCTGCGCACAGGTTCTAGAGTTTCCAGCAACCACAGGTTCCGTTGTGGCCAGCCGGTCGACATATATGGACTCCCCACCATTTCATGTAGAAAGAGCGTCAGCAGATTTCATAGACACAGTGCTCTTAATGATGTTGTCCGATGAGCACTAGAAATCGCTGGCTTCCCGTCAATCCTCGAACCGGTTGGCCTTGACAGAGGGGATGGCAAACAACTTGATAGCCTGACGGTGTCCCCCTTTGCACACGGTAAGTCCCTGATATTGGATGCGACTTGTGTCGTCATTTTTGCGTCCTCGTAACAGATAGAATCGGAAACAAACTCCGAAATGCAGCAGCGTCAGCAGAGAGCCGTAAGGGGTCAACATATGCCGATCTTCTCGACAAATTTGTATTTCAATCGATCGCTGTGGAGACAAGTCGAGTGATTGGCTCTGCCACACGCGACTTCCTCGGCAGCCTTGGTCTATTAATGACGCGCAACACCGGAGACAATCGCGAATTGTTTTGGCTTTACGAGCGCTTCTCTATCGCCATTGATCGTGGAAACGCCTTGAGTCTGCTCTCGGCCTGCCAAGCTAGCCTGACATTCGAAGAAAACTATTGACTGTGATACGATTATATATAAGGAATCGAGATTTCTATATACTAAACTAAACAATGTCCAAGTGACGAATAAGGGATTTATTAATTAATATTTTAAAAGAAAAACTGAGAATCTTTATTTAGTTTTTCTTGTGTATATTATAATAAAAGTACTACGCATTTAATTTATATTCCTATTCTATTCTATTTATGTCTTGGTTGCTATTAACTGGGAGTTTTTATTTCAATTATGTATTGTAATATATATATATATATATATATACATATACATATATATATATATATATATATATATATATATATATATATATATATATATATATATATATATATATATATATGTATTACTTGCCGTAAATGATTACATAAAATATTGTGAAGCAATATGCGTATTCATTTATGCCCACGTTGACGTATCAAAACAATTACAAAGTATGCATATTCACATATTTATCTGAATATAAAAACTAAACATTACACGTAAACAATTTTTACTCAGAAATACTGTGAATCTCCAAGTTTAACATTAATTAGAATAAAACGTTTATTTTATAAAACAGCAAAAAATACATTAGCATGTTCGCAGTATGACTTTGTGAACTGTAACTTATTGGTTGCTATTAAGTGCGAGTTGTTTTTACAATTATTTATTACAATATATATACATATATATATATATATATATATATACATATATATATGTGTGTGTATTATTTGAAGTAAATAATCACATAAGAAAATATTGTGAAGCAATATGTGTATATTTTTATGCCCACGTTTGTTGACGTATCAAGACAATAAAGAAATATGCATATTCACATAGGAATATACAAATTAAACATAACACATACATATTTTTGTGACTTTCTAAGCTTACAATTAAATAGAATAAAAAGGTTTATTTTATGAAGTAGCAATAATAAGTTAAAATGTCTGCAGTGTTATCCTGTAAACTGTAACTGATCCAATATTCTATTTTACTTTCAGACAAAGATAAAAGGCGACTTTTTACACACTGGAAATGAATGATTTAACGTAGTTTCTGATTTTATGTTACATTTTGATTACCTTAGCTGGCCTTTTGGGTGGGACCAAAGTGTAGTATCTGTTCCGATGAATACTACGCCCTATAGACCGGTATCGTCTTGGCCTTCAGGCCTTGATTCCGCCGGTCTGTGGGTTTGTCCTGGGCAGTTCTAGGAGGTCCACCCTCACAGGCTTTGACTTTTCACTCTTTAAGAAGGGGTTAGTTTATTGCTGATCTGCTGAGGCGCCCCTACTGGGGAATGCCGACGGGGCTGGCCAGGCATTTTTTGTAGGTCAGAGCGCTCTTCATTCTCTAGGGCGTTAGCTTTTCAAATCCTACTTTCCTGACCTTGTGTCACATCTTACCGCTGCGGGAGGAAGATAAATACCAGCAATAAGTTAGAATGCCTGGAAATTAATGATTTAACGTAGTTTCTAGTTTTATGTTACATTTTGATAACCTTCGTTTTGTTACGCAGTTTTTACCAAAGCGAATTATAGGATTTGTGTATGGAAATCGCTCCAGACAAGGCATGAAGCCACTTAATGTAAGGAGCTAAAAACAAAACAAATATACTACTTCAATGTCAAAAACTAGCCAATGATAAGTTCTAAATGGATAAATGCCAACCTTGAAGACACCAATTCTTCTCCCTTTGTCAGAAACATCGCTCATGGAATGTGAGGACTAAATGACAAAATAATGGAAGCAAGAGTTACGAGACTGCCGACAGTAAACACAATTTCACTAAGTAAACCTTGTGTGTAATCTAATAAAACGATACAAAAAAATCATCTCTGTTATTTGTAAAAATGTTATTATGTAATTGTGATTTCGATTTTCCAGAGTAATTCATATAGTTTTTACGAAACGAAACATGATGTTTTTATTACAGCGAATATTTGTCTCAATCAAAAGTTTTCCGATGGCAAAGTCGACTTCCCACTTCACTGTTTATGAGTAGGTGTAAAAACAGCCTAGATATGAGGATGCGAGAGTTGCATGTCTTATATGGCTATTACAAAAGCCCTTAAACACCACAAGGCTCGTTGACCTACGCGGAAATGACAGCGATCACGATAACTTCAGAAACGGCTCAGATTCAATTAATTAACGCGTTAAATAGATAGAAAAACCCCTCAAACTTTTATTTGACTTCTGGAGATGGTTAAGTAATTAATTAAATCCGACACTTATGCTTCACCGTTGGACAAAGCCTTAACCTCTCGTCACTGGATTGTAGACACCGATAAACACTCATGGACGCCATGACAGAAAAGCTGTGAGTAAATGATGCAGATTTCTATTCATAAAATATTTCTAATTACATGAAAAATAAAAACAAGACATTATTCAAAAGAATTAAATACATTTTAATATTCAAGTGTGTTTTCACGTATGAAGTTAGATGTTTGTCGATTGTTGTTAGATTTGATATGATAACTTGTTTTATATGTGCAGTTAATTTTCATACATTCTTATGTTGCTGATGTCTAATATTATACACACTTATTTTAGCATATTGCTATTATTTTACGAATGAGTCACCAATTATTAAGGCTAAAATCTATTCGAGGATAAGGGTAAATGAAATAAAAGGATTGTCATTTGAATGATAGTAAATATTATGGGATGATTGAAAATGATGAGTGGAATGAAAAAGTTTGATTATTTATAGGAACATTTCATGACGTGTATTCGTTGAGATTGGATTTCAAGTGGACCATGTTTTAGTCTGCAGGGAAGCAGTCCCGTGGTATTGTTAATGTTCAATTTTAGTTTCTTTCGTCTGGCTAAGCAATTTTTACCATTTTTTTATGGAAATCACTCCAGACAAGGCATGAAGCCACTTGATGTAAAGAGCTAACAGGAAAAAATATGGTTATCGCAAAGACAGAAAATACCTATTGGCCTTAGTCTTGAAAAGACCAAGGTTATAGGTAGGAAGAAAAAAATTCTTTGGAAAAACCAATGGAGCAGGAAGTTGTATTACAATGAGGTATAAAAACAGCGAATTGATGGAGACCACTAGACCAACGAATCAAACGAGCTGGAACAAAAGAAGCGAAGAATAGACCACATAATTCTGAATAACAAATGCTATAATAGTATTTTTAGATAATACTGACTATAGCAACGCCACGTCTGTGTGTGAGAGAGAGAGAGAGAGAGGGGGGCAGAGAAGAAGAAAGGGTAGGACCAATCAAATTACAGATACGTTTCTGCACATTATGAAAAACCCTCAAATAGGACAGAGATTCACCAGCCCAAATTTGATAACAGTACTCTATACATGTTCTTAGCATAGAAATAGAGAATAGCCTGAGGTGTGAAAAGGTGTTTGGAACGATAGAGAGAACCGACTTTACGAGAAGCATGGATCTTATGTATGAACTCCAAGAATAAATTGATGAGAATGAAAGACCATGAAGTTTCAGAGTCGATTTCTCCTCAAGTGCAGAGCCATCCATGAGAATCTCAAAAAGAAAAGAGACACGCCTACCATTGAAAGACACGAGCGAAGTCTTAACTGGATTAAATGAAACAAACCATTTCGTAACCCAATCCACAACTGAACTCAGGTCGACTTCTAGATCAGCTGCATATTTCGACTGATCCGAAGGAGATGGGTGAGAAGCAACACCAGAATAGCGAGTAGTATCCTTAGCATAGATGTTAATTTACTGAAATATATTCTGTGAAAGATCATTTATATATAGAAGAAACAGTGTTGGGCCTAGGATAGAACCCTGAGAAACACCATCATTGATAGGAAAAGAGAATGAAGAGACACTGTCCAAAGTTACTCGCAAACTTCGATCACAAAGAACACGGTCACTAATAATGTTAAGAACCTCACCATCGATACCATAACCCTGAAGTAGGAGACCAGAATGCCACGCTCTGTCAAATGCTTCGAAATGTCAAGCGCAATGACTCCCCCCCTTCTCTTGAATTATCCATAAACAGACAGATCCGCACAGTTACAACAGTTAAAAGATCAGCAGCTGAACGAAAACCACGAAAACCATACTGAACATCACTAAAAAAGCCCAGACATTCCAGAAAATGAACAAGCTCGCCGTTCACACACCATTCAAAAACCTTGCTAATAACGAGTAGGAGACTAACCGGACAATACTTAGTTGGGTTAGACCGATCACCAGCATTTCAAAGCGAAGTATATAAGTAAAACCCTGTGAGTATTCTAATTAAACGTTACAAAAACTTGACTCGTATTATCAATTATCAATACGTAACAATTATTAGAGTCACATTCAACTTTCGACCATTGTGCTATGTTTCTTATTTGAAAAAGAAACCCAAACCGTAATACTATAATACTGAATAATGATTGAGTAGCTTAGGAATACAGGTATTATCAATATAGACATATATCTATTTTTCTTTCACACAATTTAGTACTGTGTACTAACATGACTATCACACGGTGATATAGCCATAGGCGAATATCATTTTCTTTATTATTACGAGAAAAAATGTAATCTATAGGCTCATTTGTGGATTAATATAAGTTTTGAAAAGTTCTTTTTGATACAAATAAATATAATGATATGTGTAACACTTAATATATTTTGAGAAATTATGTTATTTCATAAAAGGAGGAAAATAATCTTCGCTTTACGTTCTTAAAACAACGGGACGCATTTATATAAGTTCTTTTATATAATAGAGATGCTACATAAATGAACATGATTTATGAATTGAAATGGAGGGGGAGAAGAAATCAAGAATTGACCGTTATCATTTGTGCTTTTCGGCGTTGTTTGGGATCAATAATTGTACAACTTCAGTATTAATTCTGTTAACTGCTATATATAAACTCTTTCTGGACTATTGGCGTCATCAACATAACGTATCTTCTTAATATGTTGAAATGGAGAGTGGGGAAGACATTATGAATTAACTAGGATTATTTGTATTATCGGTGTTGTCCGGGATTACAGTATCACTTTTGGTAACTGGAATATATTAAATCTCCTCAGACTATTGTCTTTTGCAACATCAGTTATCTTTATATTATTGTGAAATTTGGGAAGACAATAAATTAGTAATTGTTCGGGATTATTAGTTCTACTCGGTATTGTCCGGAATTAATAATCATTATCACCATCATTTCTCTTCATACTTTGATTTTAGCGGTACTTTAGGCAGTTCTGTGAAGGCCGCCTTACTAACATTACAGTATTAAAAGAGAAAGGGAGAAAGATGAATAGACCGCTAAAGAGAGAGAGAGAGAGAGAGAGAGAGAGAGAGAGAGAGAGAGAGAGAGGTTTTAATATAAAGATGTTACACATGCTATTTAACTTCTATTTTGTTATTTCTGGCCCCGGGCAACGCCGGATAGCCCTGCTAGTTACATATAAGGGAGGCGTTTTGACCCACCCGTCCCGCGCCTGTTGCCATTCACATCTCTTTGTTAGGGAAATTGATCCAAATAGTAAATTGAAGTAAAATTCCCCTCGCCCACCTTCTTCTATGAGTGGCGTTTATGTTCCAGCTACCGACCGAACAGTATGTCGTTAATCCTGGACCACGAAGCAGAGAAAAATGAACCTTACGCTTATTTACTTGCCTCCCCGCGTGGGGAAGGTGGAGTTAAACACAAGGTCGGTTTTCAATTTGAGTAAAATCCAGCTCTCTAATAAGGGGCACTCTGGATTGAAACAAAAATAAAATGGTCTCAGTCTAAAAGGATTTCTCATTCACTAATCGAGGGCAATACAGGTGAAATGTAGTATCAGAACAGGTTGTACACTTTTATCTTAGCCAAAATGTCAAGGAACGGACCGCAGTGAGTGGCGATCCAACACAATTAAACGAAATAATGAAAACGAAAGATGGACACGTTTGAAGAACTTTCAATGTTCATAGAAGCATTCAAATCGATTGTTCCGTAACTTCGAGCATTAAAAAATTTGTGGAATAATTTTGGTTACTCTGGGAAAAAGATTGCATTACACACTCTTCGTTTAAGCGGAATGTGCTTTTACTTAGTTTTAAACCCATCAGAGTTATGCAATTAAATATTTCGCTCAGCAGACCTGCATATTTTTGGTTGTCTTTGCAATGCATGACCACGTAGATGATTTTTTTGAATATCTTGCTCATGCCTTTTTGCGCCAGAAAAAATCAGATACTGAGCAAAATATCTCAAGAAGAAAACAAAAATAAAAAGGTTTGACTGATGTAAAAATACTTGAAAAATGAGCTGAAAAATCGCGCTTTGATCATTCTGACAAAGAATATTCGGGTTTCATCTTAATTTTACTTATTTGACATTATGTGAGTAATTGTCGAAAAATAGTTCGTTATACTATATATTATCTATACTATATTATTTCGGAAGACTATGAAATTGTGCTTACAGCACAGGATCCGGATCCGGATCCGGGTGAAAAAGCAGGGAACAAGCAGACACCTTATTTATGCACCTGGAATGGTCCATTGTAAAGACAAGTGGAGATATATAGTTCCAATGCAATCGTAGGAATTGCCAGAAGGTTGTTGTATATAGAATTAAATTTGACTGACGGACTCTGTCTCTTTTCCATATGAGTGCGTATGGCCGTGAGGCAATGGAGGTTTTAGATAAGTTTTCCTTCTCTTAGATGAGTTACCATTCAAGACTTATGAGCCCTATACACCAAAATCACTGTTTTTCAGGTGTTATTATATATATATATATATATATATATATATATATATATATATATATATATATATATATATATATATATACTATTAAGAAACTATTGACAAAGGCCAAAAGCCACTGGCGGATAAGGGTTAATGGAATTGTCAGTTGGATAATTACTATGAGAGGTTTGGAAACAATGGGTCAAATGGGACAGACTTGATTATTAAAATGGAAGGCTCGACACGTATTTCATAGTATTGGACTTGAAGATCACCATTTTGTAGTCATCAGGAGACAAGTATCGTGGCATTTTGTTCCACAGATGTAAGTTTTTAGAAAGAAAAAAATCTGTTCGTCGAAGTTTCGTTTGATTTTAAGTATATAGAGGAAAAACGGTGAGTTCTTTGAAATGATAGTTTATAGACAAATTCTTGCTGTGCATGTTTTTTCCAGAGATTGGAGCTTAATCTAGAACCATCAGGAATCTAATGATAGAATAAAAACAGATTAGCAACGTCTCTTCTGCGGGAAAGTCACCCCCACAAATTGCGAAATCCATTTTGTACTCTTCCAAGACATGAAAGAGTTCTTTCAGTAGCACCTCACCAAATGTGGGGATAGTATTCCAGATTAGAACGTATCTGACTCTTATCAATGTAAAAGATTGCGTCAGGAGTTAGGCACTCTCTGGTGCTCTCTGAAGCGGTAGAATGACCTAACCATTTCCCAGTGACCTTAGCAACCTTAGCTTAGACTATTGATGGATTTACGCAGTGCTTTCTAAAGTGACATCGTAATTTTAAGTAGTATTACATCGAAATTACTGGAAGTTAGTTATTAATGATTAAATTTCATTCAATGATATCTCTCAATGTATATTGATTTCTTGAGTAAAACCTTTATCGGTTTATCGAGAAAGACTTTAAGTTTCGTTCATACACATCACGGTGTCTTACGATTATTGCATAACGAAATAAAGCAGAGTCGCCCACTATACAATAAGTGTTTTTTTTTATCTAAACCTATTCGTTGCAAACACTTTATTCATTTTTGCCATTCCGAGTTCAGTATCGTTTAAACTTTAAGACATGTTATGCCTGATACATATTGTATTTTAGGCGTGTCAGATTCAAAAGGCACTCGGGGGTGTTTACTAATCTGTTTTGATTCACATTCTAAAAAGAAGATGAAACCGATTTAATGTACTCGGATTGAATGACCGGAAATCACTTTTATATATGGAGTCATTATAAATGTCACCGTGAATACCGATGCAATAATCTTGAATGAACTTTCAGATTTGATGACATTACAGTTAAGAACATCAACTGAGTATCACAGAATATAAATGCGTTTGGTATTTGACAATATTACTAATAAAAGTCAACCATTGCTACTAGTTTTACATATTGACAATGAACAATATAACAATGAAATAAAAAGATAACTCACATAATTGTATTTAATGTTATTATTAGATTATGTTCTTGTGTAATTTAAATATAATCATTAAAAGTTTAAAATATAATGAGCGGTGAGGAAGCCAAAATCATTTATCTAATTTTTCCTTGCATTTTAATTAAATTTGACGGATCAATCTTTTGGGTTCGACTCTTACTGAATCTTTCACAATTCTCCATTAATTTTTCAAATAGTATTTTCTTTTTATTGTCTTTGAGTTCCGTTCGTCACAGAGAGTCATTTATATAAATGAGATTTTATTCTTGGAAAAAAATATGTGCGTTGAAAGTATTTAAGAAATGACGCGTGGGTTTACATCCTTATAAAATAGAAGTTTCAAGTAGACTTCGAAATAATCGAAAAATGTGGTATAAGTATAAAAGAAAATTAAAAAGCATTAAGTGGGAAACTATTATCATTTTATTCACTGTTGCTTTCTTTTTTGGTACAGACAGTTCATCTTATCTTTGAACACTCATCTTATTTCTGTCATCACAATCTTCTAAGAGCCAAAGATAGAAATGCCTCCATACCATTTTTGGCCTGAGAAATTAAATTTAATTTACATACATCTCGAAGAATGACGTAAGTTTATATCTGTTATAAGTAAATATAACATTTTATCAAATATATCAAACATAACATACATAAATATATCAAAGATGACATACATATATATATATATATATATATATATATATGTAAGTATTAGCATAGACCGTTCAGAATAGAACAAAGCATTAAAAAATAGTTTTACTATTAATAAATCATTATGTTGTAAGTAAGGTTAACCATTTAAATCAATAATTTTGCACAGTAATCTTCGCACACGATAACTGTTTTGATTCAGTTAGTTTGTTCGCAATCTTCTTGACTTTATTATACATAGAATTAAAATTGGACTAATCTCAGGTCGCTCAAGATTTGCCACCTTCGCTTCGAATATAACGGCGTCACTTCCGTTCTACTCGTCATCTGTTGACTCTCTCTTTCTTTCTCTCCCCCTCTCTATCTACCTTTGTCTGTATCTGTCTCTTTGCTTCTCTTTCTCTCACTAACTTGCCAGAGATTGTTGTCAAGTTGAAAATATGTATTTGAACATATTAAAAATGAAAAAAAATTAAAATGTTAACTAAATTGTTTCATATTTAAATTAACCAATCGTCCGTTACAAGTTAAGTTACCTCCTTTGTTTGTTTGTTTAGTTGCCCACCTCCACCTCCTTAAAAAAAGAAAAATTGGGACCCTATTTTGAACAATTGTCGATTTTCCTACGTTGAAGTTGATATCCGTATGACGGCATTTTATGGTTCTCTTGTACAGAAATGGAGTAATATTGAATCATCCCATCTAACGTCTGCTATTCCGAATTCATGTACCAAACGGTCATAGAGAACGTTTTAAGTTTTAGACATTTTAAAAACGATATAAATGATTGCACACTGAAAAGATTTAAATAAAAAAAAATAATTCGAATTATTTTATGGTTTTCAAATATTAAATATCAAGTAAAAATGGAATAATTCGAATTAAAAAATTCGTTTTCTTTTTAAATTTTAATTTTTCAATCTGAACTCATTTATATCGGTTTTTAAAACTGCCAAAATTTAACCTTAAAACGTTGTTTATAACCGTTTGGTACAAGAGAATAAGTCTATTGATGGCGGCTTACGAGCGGTTATGAGTTGCGATTAGCAGTCGTTAGCTGGGATAATTCAATTTTACCAGAAATGATGCCCCGGTTATATGTCGTTATATAAATGGAATCCAGTGTTCGCGTCTTAAGCAAATAAAATAACTTACAACCTACATATGCTTCGAGGAATTACCATATTGCAGTTGAGTACATCGATAAAAATGTTTGCGTGTATTTATGTCTGCAAATCTGAATTATATTTACATTCACATGTTCAAACCCTGCATGTATTTTCGTTCGGGTTGTCTTTCTTTTAGTTTGTGAACCAAGCGATCCCTCATCGACGAGTACATTTCGATAGTCACCGGCTTCTCACAACTCGACATTCAGATGCACGTGCGCAGGTGAACAAGTTTGACGCAAGTGATATACCCGGGGTTCCTCAAGGCGGCATGTTATACCTGACATGAACATCCACAAGCACGTGCACCGACAGAAAGCCACCCAACCGGGCGTCTTCAATGAACAATATATATGTATGTATTCATAGTTTATCTGTCAGGGACCTTTCTTTGGTGTTATAGGAGGCAATACATAGCGATCAACAGTTTATTTATTTCGACATTAGGGGGCGAAAACTTGACACACACTTACACTCGGTGAAGGCTTGCTCAGGTGCCAAAGCCTTGTGTTTGAATGACGTATGGTTCTGTGCAGTTCTAGGAGGTCGATCCTTCCACAATTACTTTCTTTCTTTGAGAAACGGGTTACTTTATTGCTAATCGCCTGATGTGCGCCTACTGGGGAATCTCGACGGAACTGTTCAGACATTGTTTAGTGGGCCAGAGTGCACACGCCTCTTATGTGTTGGCTTTCCAATCTCCACCTTCCGACCTTGTGTCACATCTTCCTGCGATTTGAAGGAGGTAGACACTTTTGTATAATCGAAATCATATTGCTTGGTTGATTTTTTTTTTAGCCAGTATAGAAAAATATTCATTAAGTCGCTCGGAAGGGGCTTCAATTGTTGTATTTATGCACTTTTAATATTTTGCTCCGAAAAAAACAACAACTTTATACCACTCCACAGGTGTCCAGGTTTCATGCTGCTCAGCCAATATTAGAAGCTTGAATTTTATAACAGTTGCGGATAGACGATATTTGGGATCTGGCTTAAGTCATTTATTACCAAATTGAAACTGAAAAGGCAGCAAACTATCATATTCTCCTAGATTTCGTAGAATTTGGTATATTCGGATTACTGTCCTCATCTTGGGTGCTTTTATCACAACGTTTCGGCCAATGTAACATCTGACCTTCTTCAGGTGTACTTTGTCGAACTCTGGAATCTTTCTGTCGAACTCGGGAATCTTTCTTTCATTCGAGTTCGACAGAAAGATTCCCGAGTTCGACAAAGTACACCTGAAGAAGGTCAGAGGTTACATTGGCCGAAACGTTGTGATAAAAGCACCCAAGATGAGGACAGTAATCCGAATATACCAAATTCTACGAATTATCAACCCTTATCTAAAAAATTCCGAAGCATAATTTCCTAGATGTGTACGTATTTTAGCAGAACTGCAATTATCTTTTTGCAATAATTAGTAGGAGAACATGTAGCGATGCATTTGATCAAATGATCAGTTCAAGCACAAGTTTGTCCTGCGACAATGTTTTTTTTCTTCTTTATAGACTTCGCTATGTCAGTGTATACTCGTATTTCAAAAATAGGTTTACAATAATTGTACAAGAGAATTGCCTTCATCTGAGGCATGTTGAATTTTTCGCGTTTCAAAAAGTGAGAAGCTTATCGTCCGTTTTTCTACGATTCACTAAAGTCATATAAACCAACATCGCTTCTGCCGAAACACAAAACGACTACAAAACATGTTGATGAGAGCTGATGCACTAGCAAATCGTTCTTTACATTATGCAAGATCATGTCAATTGACTGACGACCTGGGTGTGGCAAGTTCGAATCCAGTCAATTCCGTAATACCACTTTCACTTAGGGATGTTAGCAACCATTATGTGTTCACGCCTGCAAGAATGCCGGAAACAGAATCAAACCGGTCAACCTAGTTGTACTATTTTGATTCATAGAAATATACTTATTTTTATTAATTGACTTAAAACAAAACGAACACAATTGTATTCTAATAGCTTGCTTTTTTACTACTTTCGTTAGTGTATATATATATATATATATATATATATATATATATATATATATATATAGTATTGTCCAAAATTAAGGAACAAAAATTTAATCTTCTGAATAAAAACAAAAGTATATATTAATTCTTGTGCAAATTTCACTGAATATACACATTATGTAGTTGAACTTTTACCGAGATTTTCAGATGAATTAAAATAATATTTTTAAAATTATCCACCATTTTACAGATTTCAAGTGTCCAAAATTAAGGAACAAAATATCATTTCCTAACTAAATCATATTAAAAAGGCAAAAGAGATTTAATATTAGGTACTTCCACCTTTGTTTTCAATAACTGCTGCGCATCTACGACTAAATCTTGACATTGGGCCACAGTTATCTTGGCCCATTCATCTTTCAGTTTCAGCCACAAGTCTTCGATTCTTTGCCATAACATTCTGTCCTAGAGTCTTCCATAAGTTTTCTATAGGGTTCATGTCAGGACTCTGAGCAGGCCAGTCCATTACCTCTACTTCTTGATCAGCGAGATAATTCATGACTAGCTTTGCCTTATTGCAGGGAGCATTATCCTGCATAAAAAACAGTCTTTTCGATACCAGAATTGTGCAACTGGCGAAACATACTGTTCTAAAACAGTCTTGTATACAGTGGCATTTACTCTAGTATTTAAGCGTACAAGTGGTGATGTACCCTGCCATGATATCCTGCCGAAAATAATCACGCTACCTCCACCAAATTTAACAGTTTTTTTGATGCAGCTAGGATCCAGACTTTCGCCTTTTGTTCTTTTTACAAATTGTTTTCCATCACTGCCAAATACATTAAATTTCGATTCGTCAAGGAAATAAACTTTTTTCCAATTTTTTTCTGACCATATAACATGCTTTTTTCTGACCATATAACATGCTTTTTTCTGACCATATAACATGCTTTTGGCGAACGCCACTCTAGCTGCTTTGTTCTGTTTACTTATTAGTGGCTTTTTCGAGATCTTGCAAAGAGACCTATTTCGTGCAACCTTCTGGACACAGTTTGTCGTGAAACAATCGTGACACCTATTTGTTTAGAAGTTTTGCCAGATGTAAGGAAACGGTCTTTTTACACTAGGCGTTGTATAACTCTGTCTTCTTTTGTCGTTGCCTTTCGTGGTCTACTAGGTTTCTTTGTGTTACTTAACTTTCCAGTTTCTTTATAGAGTTTGAGAACTCGACTTACAACACTTTTTGAACGTTTCACACGTTTTCCGATTTCTTCTATTGTCAACTTTTCCTTTTATTAATTTGACGATTTTTGCTTTGTCGCTTAAATCAGTTTCATTTCTTTCTGACATGATTGATATTGCGTGACCTGCAGCAGTGATGATAATTAAAGTTTAGAATATTTATTTTCATCTTTTTATACAAAAACACCCCTACTGTTGTGAACTTTAAACAATTATTTTTCTTTAATGTTTCTTAATTTTGGACACTTAAAATATGTAAAATGGGTGATTACTTAAATAATATTATTTTAATTCATCTTAAAATCTCGGTAAAAGTCCAACTACATAATTTACATATGTAGAGAAATTTTCACAAATATTAAAATATAATTTATTTGAGATTAAGAACATTTTATTTTTGTTCCTTAATTTGGGACGGTACTGTATATATATATAATATTCGATTATATTTTAATATTTTACCTACTTACGGTTCTCATCAGCTCAGGGAAATAACAATCTCAGACGGTCACAGGGCGCGAACTCGGTCCACAGAGAAATAAATTATATATATATATATATATATATATATATATATATGTGTGTGTGTGTGTGTGTGTGTAACCGGTTGGGTGACACATTTAGCCAAGGTTACATTGTTTAAACTAGGAAAATGTGAGCTTGCAAAGCCAGTTAAATATAACAAGTAATGAGACAAAATCAAGGATTAGTCGCTTTCATCTCCCTTTATCTACCACTCTCTTTCTCCATCTTCTTTTTTCACTTTCCCTCTCGGCTACGGGTTAAATAGATTTACTACTAATAGTGCTATTATATATTGTTTATAATGGACTATTCTAATCTTTTTATTATTTCCTTTCTTCATTACATTAGCAAAAATATGCGACCGGAGGAAGCATATTTTTGCTAGCCTAGGAGGATGATATCACGATGAACGAACTAGGAGGTAATGCCTGAGAGGATTGTATTATGCAAACGATAAATAGTACACTCCCTCCACCCTAAACAAAAGAGAAGGTAATCCTGGGAGGATGGTATCGTGAAGAATAGACATATACTATACTGCCCCTTCCTAAAAGGAGGTAATACCTGGGAAGAGTGTATCATAAAACATACTACACTACGTCTCAAAGAAGGAGTTAAAACTCGTGAAGTTTTCCCCACTCCCCACAAAGGAGGTTGTAATTCCTGGTCAAATGGTATCATGACAACAGAACAGATACTACAATACCCCTAAAAATAGAGTAGGTAATAATGCCTGTGAGTATGATATCATGGCAACAGAAATAATACTACGCCACCCCCTACCCCAAAAAAAGAAAAAAAGGAGTAGGTAGTCCTATGGAAGATGATCTCATGGCAACAGAACAGATACTATATTAACACCTCACTCAAAGGAGGAGGTAATTCCTTGGAGTACGGTCTTATGACAACAAAACCGATACTACACTATCCACTGTCATTAAAAGATAATAGAATAATAGATTAAATCAAGATGTTATTTTCTTTCATTTATAAAATCCCAGTCTTAAAAACATTATTTGTTAATAGTTCCTTGGCCTTTTGGCTAATCTAACACATTTGGGGACATATTAAGTAAGATGGCTCCTAGAGTAAATGCGGTATTGTGGTGACTGAGGTGATTCTAGTTAAGAGTAGGATATAGATTTTTATAACTTTTGATCAAGAATAACAAACGACACCCCTCTGACACACACTTTTGATGGTCTTGTGCCTAATTTGTTCCAAATGTAAACTATTATATTTTGTGCAAATAAATAATTCAAAGTGTAGTATATGTTCTCAGCAACCCAGTGACATCCGATGTTTTACTATCGATGGAACTATTATATAAAAATATGATAATGCAGATTATAAATAACAGAATATTAATTTATTAGAAACTATTTAAAAAAATGTTTTTGGATTATTATTATTTATACGCCATTACAAAATGGTATGTTGTATCATAGAATTAAATAAGCCTAAACTATTTTTATGTTAATATAGTTAGTATAGGTGAAAAAAACTTTCGCATTGATATGATAAGTTTCATTGTCCACGTGAAACGCCGAAATGAAAACTTGTCGGAAAGATATAGTCGCAATTTTTATAAACAAAAAAAATATGCTAGCTAAGGAAGAACACTAACTTCTTTTCATAATTTTCTACATGTTTTTAAACTTGAGTTATCGATATTCCTGAGTTTTCGACTTGCTCAGATAGCGACTGTAATTTTTTCGATCAAATTTTCATTTCAGGGTTTCACGTGTACGATGAAACTTGACATAACTTAGCGTCTTTACGGTTTATTTTTTACTAAAACATGGTTTGAGTAAAAAAAGTATAAGTTGATTATGAGTAATGACGAAACCCCAAATAAAAAGAAGTATTTTCATATTATTGTTGATAGAATATTCTGAAAAACACCTATTTTTCCTAATTTTAACGAAAATAAAAGAACAACATCGGTGTTTATTTGATTGGGGAGGAAGCAAGATTTATTAAGAAGTGAAATACAACTTTAAATAAAAACAAATTACAATTTAAACAGAAAATTAAATTTTTTTGGTTTGTGTTTTAAATGAAATTATTTTTTATTTCAGACTATGTATATTCATAATTTTCAGTAAAATGTGAAGTTGAAAAGATTTTATCAAAAAAAAGAAGAAAATTAAAAGTGGCTTTCCAATAGGAATTTTCTATTCAAAATTATCTCACTTGAAAAATAATGAAAAAACGTTTCTAAAATGTCCTATTTTTTATTTTATTAAATTTCTCTAATGAATATAATTAATATTTATAATAATATTACCATCGACGAAACTATTTCGTATACATAAGAAATATGTCTATAATAATTATAAATGTTTATTACAACATGTTAATTTATTAGAAACTTTTTATTAAATTAATATGCAAATTAGGAAAATCTACCGCAGTTTGTGGGTGTTGTAGCTTACTATATATACGATATTTCAAAATGTTTCATTAAGTAGGAATAAACCGTTTTGATGTTTCTATATAGATGGACAAACATTTCGCATTTATTTATTTAGATATCTATGTGTATAGGTGTCGGATGATAGGTTAGAAGGGTCTACTGAAAATGTGATACAACGAAGCAGTCTGTCTGTGGATGATTTCTTGGACTGAACTCTCTGATAAGTGAAATCGTCAACATTTAGTATTTTGGTCAAATTAGTGTATGTAAGTTCCGTGGGTTTCTTGTTCTATTTTTCTTTCCTTTTTCACGAGTACTTTCGATTTGATTCGTTAAATCATCTTCAGGCCGTGTTCGTTTTAGTGTCTTTACAAATATGTTTTCCCCGTAAGTTTCTTTTTAAATAGCGAGTAATTTAAAACTAAAAAAAGAGCATCTATAATATCGAGATGTTACATGCGAACGTGATTACGTTCTAAGCCCGTGCAAGATACAAAAGTATATATATATATATATATATATATATATATATATATATATATATATATATATATATATATATATATATATATATACTACACTCTCCACGCACGTATTCATACTTTTATTTGTATTTTGTCTATATACTAGAACATTTAAATTATATGACTGAGATCATAAAAATCAAAGTTAATTTGCATAGGAAGAATATATTAGTTTTTATGAGTTGTCTACCCTCATAACGTTTAATATTTAAATCATATAATTATCTACAAATGCACATCTTGGAATTATTCGTAATTATGATTCAAGTATTCGTGAAAATAACAATTGTTTTATTAAAAAAAAGTAAGAAGAACGTTTGTAAGACAACGTTCAAAGTTATGAAATATTTTATATTTTTCAAAAATGAGTTCATCTTTATAAACAATCTCAAAATTGTGGGATTATTTGAATTATTTAAGGAACATAAAATCTAGGAATCTTTAAAATATCAGTAATATTTCAAATCTAATTTAATAGAAATACAACTATTGTTTTAAATAAAGCTAAAAAGTACAGCACTTAGATTGAACTGCGTGTGCCATTCAGACAAGCAATTACTTCCATTTGTTGTTCAAACACTCACGCGCGTTCAATTTGCAGAAAGTGTGACAGAAACCAGTCATTTTAATAGAAGTTAGTCACAACAATGTACATTGCCCTATTATCGAAAAGCAAATTACTAGTAAATGAACGGCTACCGTTGCGTTCGCTGTAACCAATATACTCTCATAAAAAAAGAAACATTATTATTATCTCTTTGCCACTGTAGATCGAGTCGTCGGGAACAACAATCGCCAACTAAGCACTGATATTAACAATGATTACGCGACACAAATAGTATGCTTTTCCCGTTGCAAGTAGAGTTATGTTACTATTTAAATAAGGGACATTTATTCTATATTCCGAATCCAACTTAATTTAATCTAAAGTAAGTTTAAATGCCGCTAATGCTAACATCATCATTATGAAATCTACGTGAACATAAGTATAATCAAATTGTCAATACGTAATTTTGTGGATATATGTATATAATATATTTTTGTGTATATATGTATATAATATAATTTTGTGGATATATGTATATAATATAATTTTGTGGATATATGTATATAATATATTTTTGTGGATATATGTATATAATATAATTTTGTGGATATATGTATATAATATAATTTTGTGGATATATGTATATAATATAATTTTGTGGATATATGTATATAATATATTTTTGTGGATATATGTATATAATATAATTTTGTGGATATATGTATATAATATATTTTTGTGGATATATGTATATAATATAATTTTGTGGATATATGTATATAATATAATTTTGTGGATATATGTATATAATATAATTTTGTGGATATATGTATATAACCTTTTTATAGTAACAAAAGTATTGTCACATTTTTGTTGGAAATATGTTTTATAATGTGCCCAAAAGTTATAGAACGCCAAAGAGTTATATTTTACAATAAAAGATTCAGTCAACGTTTTACACACACTTGTAATAATGACAAATAATATTGGCAGAGAGAAAACTGGGTTAAATATCTTTACACATGTTATATATATATATATATATATATATATATATATATATATATATATAGCCGCACTGATGAGCTGTGAAACAGCGAAACAGTCTGTATGTGGATGACTATATAAAGCATCCCCCGGGTAAAGCTTATGTTTGTAAGGGTATCGTCAACTGCCATTAGCGTAAAAAAGGCAATGCTCATTAGGTAAACACTAATTCGAGCTCAGGCAATTGCAATGTTTACATTGAGATACAACATACATTCAGTCAGTGTCGCATGATGGCGTAGGGGTTAACATCGCCGACTGTCAGCTCGACGGTTGCGTTTCGATCCCGGCTTGAGGCACTAACTGGTCTAGCCGCACTGATGAGCTGTGAAACAGCGAAACAGTCTGTATGTGGATGACTATATATATATATATATATATATATATATATATATATATATATATATATATATATATATATTATAAACGAGGTAACTGAATTAATGACATATTCATTTACATACATTCCCAGAATTCGACATAAACAAAGTTTTCGTGTACGATCGTTTCTGAGACGATATGTGCAGTCCACTCTCATTTATACATCAATTCGAGAGGTAAATGGAGGGAACGGATATGATAATTACAATCCACTTCAAATAACTACCCCCATTGCGGCTTTTATTCACAAATATCCACCGAATTAGTACAAACCTCGATGATGTAGAATTCTTCCTCCATGTAAACTCCGCAGATATTTTAGCACTATGCGAAACTAATTCAAACTCCTCATTCTTTAATTATTTTAATATTCCAGCCACAAAGACTCAAACATACATATGCACGAACTCAGAGTTTATATCCGTAACACCTTGCCCATAACTACATAAGCTAGTCTATAAATCAAAGATCAGGCCGATATGTGCTTTCGATTCACCATACAGCGTAAGATTAGTTACCTATATTTTCTCTATAGTTCTTCCTCGACCCAAGACTGTACGCTAATTGATTACGTCTTCGTTAGTACCAACACGGCACTTTCCTCGAATCCGAGCGCTCAAACCAATGTGTTTAGGGATTATAATGTTCATCACTGCGATTGGCTCGGTTTCGCGGGCTCAACAGATCCATCCGATAGTAAAATGCGTAGCTTCTTAATTACCTATTCTCTTATGCAAACCTCACTTTCTCGACCCGCCTCCAAGATGGTGACGACAAGCAAACCTCGATTCTCGACGTGTTCCGGACCACACCGCCCGGAGCTTGTGTGACAGATGGCTATAGCCTATTTGAAAATGCTTATCAACTGGTAATAATGGCTGATATCACCATGAACCCCAAACCCCAAACAGAAGCACCGTTACCCAAAACAACCAGATATTACAAACGTGCTGATTAGGAATCCCTTAGAGATCTCATCAGAGATGCACCCTGGAGCAAAACATTTTCTCTATCCCCACTGAACATTGTGCAAAGGAGGTAACTAAATGGGTCAAAGCAGTAATAGAAGCATTTGCCCCCACGAAAAAGATTTCATAGCAAGCCTCATCTTCAAAAATGGTTCACTTCAATCTGTGCAGATCCTAGTGAATAGACAGACAGCATTACGCCGTTACTACCGCCATGAGTCGACTAACAATATTTCAACGATTGTAGCATCAGGTACCCACTGTAAGTGGATGATAGCCATAGGAAACAGTAAGTACACTGAGATGACTAAAAATCGCGCCGCGTCTTTAAAATGTAGAACTCCTGATTTCATGAAAAATCTAAAATAATGCGATGAACAGTGGCCAATAATAAAACCACGATGAAGTAGCTTCCACGGCAACTGATGAGGCTAAACTATTGGTCAAGCGGTTCAGCGAAAACTCCACCCTGGACTCCGCACCCCCCTTCCCAATTTTCCATTAAGACGGATCCTTCACTAGAAAATCTAACAATCATCTCTTTCCGTATCCTAGCTTTATAAAAATACTTCGACATCTCCAAAGAATGTAGATTAGATGCTATCACTACGCTAGTAATATAGAAATACTCTTCGAAGCTGCCACTTTTATCCTCTCCAAACTCTATAATAAATGCCTTGTAGAATCTTGCTTCACTGCGAGCTGGAAAATTGCCTCTGTGGTACCAGTTTTCAAAGAATTTTTGAGAAAAAAGTAATCCAGAAAATTATCGTCCCATAAGTCCCCTCCCGCTATTAGCTAACATCTTTGAATCCTTAATCAATCTAGAAAATACTAAACTTCTCTTTGACCAACAGTATGGATTTCGGCAAGGTCGATTTACTGCCGATATCTTAACGGTCATCTCCGAGCGTATACACCACATACTAGAAGAGGCAGGGGAATCTAGGGCAGTAGCACTCGATATCTCCATATTTTGATATCTTGATACAGTCTGGCATCAAGTTCTTCTCAGGCAAATAAACTCGCTCGTTACTACTGGACGTAACTTTAATATAATCAGATCTTTTTTGGCTAAAAGAAAGATCAATACCATTATCGATGAGAGTACAGCTAAACAACGTGACATAAACGCGGCTTTTCCCCAGGGGTCGATACTTGGACCTATATTATACTTATTTTCATAAACGACCTCCCCGATACAATCGCGTCTGAGATGGAAGTATTTGCTCATGACACCAGGCCCCGTTCCAGGCATGAGGGAAAATCGAATGCGCACGCATGCAAGACAATGACTGAACTTTCAGAAAGCGGTCTTCAGTCTTTAATAAAATAGGTCAGAAAATTGATGGTCACATTTAATGCTACCAAGACAAAACCCTCTTCACAAACAATTACAAGAAACCTTTCCAACCACTTATTGTCATGGCCGATAGAACTCTTATCGAGAGTCCAACGTTCAAATTCTTCGGACTGACATTCTCAGACAACATGAGTTTTGAATAGGTACATAGAACATGTTGCCAAGTCTATTTCAAAGAAGGTAGGCCGTCTATACTGAGCCAGAAAACCTTTCACATCTACCAGTATCTTATATCTCTATAAAACCACCATTCGCCGGTGCATAGAGTACTGTTGCCACATGTGGGCTGGTGCACCAACCACTAATATCTCCTTTGAAGACAGGGTACACAAAATAGTATCTAATCTAATAGGTTACGCACTGACTGCCAATATTCAGCCCTGTCACATTACTGAAGTGCTGCATCTTAATGCTTGTTTTACAAGTACTATAACGGAATGCGCCCCGATGAAATTGATACACTTGTACACCTCAACGTAAATACCCCTGATCCACTCGACTAGCAGCGAAATCCCACCCCTGCCGGGATATTTCCTACTCTAATAGCGTATTTTCTCGGACCGCTTGACTTTTTAATTGTATCTCTGCCCCCCATTTCTGCGACCGTACTAACATGAAGTGATTTAATCTGCAAAAACATGTTTCCGCCTAATTTCTCAACCAAGTTGTCCCCTAAAAATCTGACCTCATCACAATGACCCCTTACGCTTGAGTGGCAATATGCTTTGTCTGGGGTGAATAAAAGTTAAGGAAGCTTTAAATTTCAGACATTTTCTTGAATAAAATATATTTCCATCAAAATTAGTATACGGATTCTAGACACACGGTTTAGTATCAATATATCTTAATTTTACTATTCGTAAGAGTTCTTAAGTGTGTTGCAAAGTTTTCTATTCAATGAATTAATTTTACCTATCTTGGGACGAGTATTCTACTAGTCATGTATACAATGTATTTGTCTTGATTAGTGCTTAATGTAACCGAGTCAGTTATATAGTGTAATATGTAGGGCTATCCATACTGGGTGCTTTTATTGTATTGGCTTCATATGAATTTTGATTATTCATTATCGACCTTTTCATTTTGTATAATAATGATCATTATTTAAAGCTATTGCATTTCAGCGTTAATTCATAAATATAATTAAACTGGAACGTATTTACCTCAGCATCGGCGAGTGAAGATAGTGGAATACATTTCTCCTCATTGTAGGCAAGAAAGCCGCAGGCATCTGATTACAGACTATAAGAAAATGGCTAATAATTGATTTAAGATTCTCTCCTCTAAATTCCATTGAAATCAATACCAGTAATTCTCAGAATATCTTATCTCCTTGGATAGTGTCATTTTAACAAGATAATGGAAAAGCGTTAATCTCATTAAGTCCGAAGTTAAAATTAAGGACCCTGAAAACAACGCAGGTGTATAGTTAGACCTACTCGACCTCTTTAGGCTTGCAGCAATGTTCCGATGGGGGGGGGGGGGATTTACGTGTTCAAGAATGCACAGTGTAAATTCCTTAACATATGCCTTCGTTGTTTTCAGAACTTGTCCAGGATATGTCCAATGTAGTAGCGGGAGGGGTACAAGGCCATCTCCCCAGTAAAATACGAATTCTTGGTTGAGAAATCAAATCTAGAGTGTATGAATGACGAATAATCCGATCAAGTTGCAGATATATGAACTATCATATGATCCCATCGATTCGTCAAATTGCTTTCCGGGTAGATGTTTGAGCCAGGGTTTATTTAAAAAAAAGGAATAAGTTTTTTTTTTACATCTAGAAGAGTGAAACGTTTAAAATCTATGTAGTCTACCTTTGCGAAATTTAAAGAAATATTATCACTGTTAAATAAAGAAAAGAAACACACCTATGTCCGGAATAACTTACTCTCATACACGTTTTACGTTTTTTTCATTAGTTTTACATTCTAATTTCAATTTGTTGATTTTAATAAGCTTCTTTGTAACTTCAAATGATTTTGTTTTTCTTCATTAAAAGTTTATTTTCATTAAATATCTACGCAGTTTTCTTTAATGCTGATTGGGGAAGCAGGTTCCCAAATTATGAGAAGCAATGGATTATTATCTCTGTGAACATGTGCTAATCCATTTCGCGTTAATTACCACCTTCATATTACCTTCGTACAGTACCTGCAAGTACATTGATATAAGATGGAAAAATTATAGGCTCAAATCTATTTAGCGACAAAGTCCTATGAGCCGTTCGAATGGCAATGCTATATTTCAATTTGCTTGTAGCAAGTGTTTGGTCAAAGAATGAACAATGACCTTATTGATTAGTTTGTTTTGTTCCTGATTCAAGGGAACAATAAACGCATAGCGACACTTTGTATGTAATTGATTACATGTGTCTTTGTTAATGCTTATATATTGTCTGAGGCTATACGTCTCGTGAGCTTTTGAAAATATAT
The DNA here is from genome assembly GCA_963556195.1 of Sepiola atlantica. Taxonomy (NCBI): domain Eukaryota; kingdom Metazoa; phylum Mollusca; class Cephalopoda; order Sepiida; family Sepiolidae; genus Sepiola; species Sepiola atlantica. The sequence continues at coordinate 48,341,544 of OY744527.1, read as the reverse complement.
CATTTCTTGAGGCTTTCCATATTTCAGTGTTATAATTACTCCTTTTGCAAGTTATAATCAAATCTTTGAAATAATACTCATCAATACAGAAGAACTATGGCATCGTTTTACACATACTAACACCCGAAAATATTGCCGCCGTTTCTAAAGAGTTTTACCAAAATCGCAGAATAATCCAATGTAAATGAAATATTCACTCATTAATTAATTAATTACTAAATTAATTAATTAATGTTCTATTGCTATTTTTTATAAGTATTCGCGGATATATTTGTTGCGGATAAGTTACACTCTTGTTTCGACCACATACTCCCATAAATATATTCAAGTTAAAAATCTTTTAAAACTCAAAATCGAAGGATTAAAACAAATTCGCCAAATAAAACAAAAAAAATGGTTGTTCGCATAATTAAATAAAATATATAATTTCTTTACGGTATGTCATAAAACTTAATTCTCGAAAAACTTAAATGTAATTCTTTGGAATAAACCATTTTTTCTCCCTGTTGAGGATCTAAGTGAATTAGTCAAACTACGCTGAAATTCCATCGCAAACCTCACTCTCCCCAATGGTTCACTTTTACCTGTGCAGCTGCTATTGCTTATAGGCACTAAGCCTTTCGCCATTTCAATGTGATGAAGATAAATACATTTTTCTAATGAAAATCATCTTAATTTTAAGCCGTGACTGAGGGGATTAAGCTTCTTATTTTACATAACTTTATTTACCTTGTAGTTATCGATTTTGATTTATTCATAGTTGCATGTTCAGTATCAATGAATAATTTATCTATATAATACTAAAAGTCTATTGTTCTTGTATGTTTGCAATCAGCTTTCAGCTTTCCGGTTTTCAACATCCGGTTGCGCATGCGTAAATAGCATCGTCTTCAATCTGTTATTCCAATTCCGTTATTCTCTATTATGATTAACGAACGCATGACATTTTTCATTCTGGAAATTTTTAAACAATTTCATTTAATTTCATCAAATAGTTTATTTGTTTTCTTCACGGCTAAAAACATTCAACGGGAGGACTTCGTAAAGTCTGTCGCAGTTTCAAAAAAACTCCTCCCTTTTAAAAAACAAAAACAAACAAACAAAAAAACAACATTCATTATTAATATCAGCCATACTAGCGGTCGGTGAACGAAACCACCTCCCACTTTCCCTCTCATAGATTTCACCACTCCTACTCCCTCTGTTTTCGTTACGTACGCGAGAAAGCCTGCTGTACCCCCTTCCTTTCTCAAATCGCCCTAACCAACCACTTATAATTCAGTAACTGTAATTAAAAAAAAACAATTATAATAAACAGAACGACTCATAGAAATCTATCTATATTCTTTTTTCATTTTAATATACTTTCATAGAAATGCTTCTGTTATGTAAAAAAACCCTATTTTCTTTATGCTACAAGTGTCACGCTCATACATGAATTCCATAGCTAATATAACAAACTGACCCAACGGGTCACGGGTGGTCTAGTTCATTATATAATCAGCATTATTGTATTTATTGATTTCATGTTTTTAATTATACAATATAAGATGATACCTATAATCTCCTCGTGGATATCATCTATATTTCTCTTGCTATGCTCAAAATAATGGACAGTGCGTTTTCCGCATAACAGTGATTTTTCTATTAATCTCTTGAGCTATGATCCGGAATAACGACAAAAGTGATCGAAAAAGAAAACATTTTTCTGCGACTAATTAAAGTAAAATGTCAGCATCGACGCTTCACTATGGGCCGTAATTTAAAAAACGTTTTTATTTATTTTAGAAAGAGACTTTACATGTGTTATTGTACTGTACTGTTGTATATTTTGTAATTCATCGGTGCGTTGTGTTACCTGTTTTTGGCTCGTATCCGTGACATCTTCCTCTTCAGTTTCAGAGTTGGGACTTTACTCAACAGTAGCTATCATTTGCAATTCGGTTTACCATTTTATTTTCAGAGTATTCTGATGCGTCCTTAACAACAGGAGCATACTATTTATCTGCTAATAAATGATTTATAGAATTATTTTACTGTTAGCACTCTATAGGTTTTATATAGCTAGCTTATCTTCCCTGTTTATATTCGATTAAGGAAGGATGGGGTTCTCCAGTACTTTCTATTTATTTCATCACCTCGCTTGTTTGAGATTCCGAAGACCATCTCCTCTATATCGGTTATAATGTCTAAGTATGGAATGCGCTCTCTGATTGTCGAGTAGTTGAGCCCTTGATTAAGATTTTGTGAATGACGCAACCGACAGTTTCTGCGGTAGACAACTGCTGTCAGAGGTGACTGGTAGTTTGTATCTTTATGGTCCATATGTCATTCAACTTAATAAGTTTCTTGATTCGGCGTGTCTTCGCCTTTAAATATTCCTGCTTATACGATTAATTCAGATCTAATTGGATTCTCCGCCTGTCTTCTTGGTGAGTTAATTTACTGCGGAAGGCTGTTTGTTCCTTTATGTTTGGTTATTCCTTCTCAAACAAGCATATGTGTGGCCTTTTTAGTGACCCCACGTGCATTCATGAGGACAACTTGTGTTTGCATGGTTAACATCAATATGAGTGTACCGCAGGGGTCAATACTTAGACCTATATTATACCTGATCTTTATAAACTACCTCCCTAATGCAATCACGTCTGAGATGAGTGTATTTGCTGCTGACACAAAGGTTTATACCCGGCATGAAGGTAAATCGAGTGCTCACACAAGCAAAGCAATGCTTAAATACTTGGAAAACGATCTCCTTTAAGTAGTAAAATCGGACCCAAAATGGATGCTCACATTTAATGCTCTCAAGACAAAACTCATGTTTTTTAACAACTATAACAAAAATTTGCACCCACCAGCTGTCATGGTCGATAGCACCCCTGTGTAGGAGTTCGAGGTTTAAACTCCACATCCTGAAATTCTCAGGCAACATGAAGTGGAATAAGTACATACAGTTGCTGCCAAGTCTGCTGACAAAAAAAGTGGGCTTCCTCTACCGGGCTAGAAAACTTCTCACAACTGCCAGTATCCTAAATCTCTATAAAACCACCATTCGCTCGTGCATGGATTACTGTTGCTACATGTAAGCTGGTGCACCAACCACTAACTTCTCTCTCGTGGACAGGGTAGAAAAGAGAATTTCTAAAAAAACGTCTCAACACAGTCAGCTCACATGGACGTGACGTCATATCTTAGCACGTATTGAATGGAATTCTACACTCCCGAGTTCATTTTAACCTTACCTGGAAAATTCTGTTTTAACATTACTTCACACAGCCACATTCTATTTAAGTACATTGCTCATTGCTCATCGAATTTGTTGTCATAATATGTCGGTCATTAGTTTAAGATTTATTTATGTTTTCCTTATATTTAACGAAAGAATACTCATCATTTCATTTCTAAGATTTGCTATTTCCCTGGTTGTTCTCGCCTTCCTCGTTATCCGCCATGTCAATATTTCGTTTACCTTCTCATTTTTCCTCGTTTCTTCTTTCTTCCACTTCCTTGCATGGTCAGTATCACATGAATGCGCCTTTTTTTCCTGATCAACAACAACAACAAAAATAAGCGAAAAAAGTGAGAGCGGCGAAGAAATGACAAAACGAGGAATGCTAATCTGGTTTAATCTCCAACCCTGTTGGCGGCAATCTTTGACATTCCGTTTCAACAAAGGGCACGATCATCCGCCAGGTTCGCATAGCTGAGAGTCACATTCCTATTTTTTCAGCGTTCCTTTATTTACAGTAGAAATCAGCATTGACGACAGCCATGCGTAGTCTCCGATTTTGTATATGTCGAGGCATTAACATTCACACTTTTGGCTAAGATCAGATTGTAGTATCTGTTCCGATGGATGCTACACTCTGTAGACCGGTACCGTCTTGCCATTCTAGCCTTGATTTCGCCGGTCATAAATATTGTGTTGAACAGTTCTAAGAGGTCCAACCTCCCAGGCTTTACCTTATATTTCAGTAGGGGTTAGGTGATTACTAATCGCCCAACGCGCCCCTACCGGGGAATGCCGACGGTGCAGCTCAGGCATTTTTGTAGGCCAGAGCGCGCTAATCCTAGTGCGCTGGTTAACCACATCCGACCTTGTGTCAAACATCCTGGTGAGGATGGATATAGAAATACTTTGACCGTGTATCTAATCTCCTAGAGGTAAATAACTTGACATAGGGAGACTATCTTCCCAGGCATTACCACCTTCTTTGGCAGTGGGAAATTGATTTATTGCCCGTTGCCTGGGAATGCAACATTATTTTATAATAATCAAGAGTGGACCTTTTTGGGGAGCTAGACTCCCCACTATAAACTGGCACCATGTCGAACTTTGCTTGGTATAAGGAGATCATCTTTCCCAGCATTACCACCTTCTTTGGTAGGGGAGGGATTGGTATATTGTTCGTCGCCTGGGAATGACGACAGATTCAATCCACGCTTTTTTATAATCATCCAGAGTGCTCTTTTTGGGGAGGGGGGAGCTATATTTCCCATCATAAACTGACACTTGTTTTACTTTGTTGTAGTAGGAAGTAGGTAAATGTACTTCTTAACAACTAGTAACAGAAACGAAAGAATTCGTTTTCTACTAGTTGTAACCGTATTTTATTGAACATAATCCTAAGAATACACTTTCTTGTTTTCATTCATATTTAAACGCATATACAATATTACGTAAACCACTATTTTAACGTGGATGTTATTTTCACAACGTTTCGACCGATGTGACCCCCGACCGTAATTATGTCCATCTTTTCGAACTTGATAATGTTTGTTTCGAACTCGGGAATCCATACGGCATTTCGAACAGAGCTTTTTATTTAATCCACGTTCCGTCAGCCATGACCGTGTAGAGGTGTTAATTAGTTATGATATTATACTAGGCAATCATTGACTGTAGTAAGGATTGAAGCGTCAGAAAACTTAGAACTGATTGATCATCAACACCTTTGTCCGTTGCGCTCTGTGTCCATGTGTCTATTCTAATATCAACTTTTTGACACCATACACCTGAGGAAAGTTGAAGATGGAATTGGCCGAATCATTGTGAAAATACAAACCATAATGCAAATCATTCAAATTATCGATCTTGTTCTCAAGATTTCGGAAATATACTATTTCAACATTTACGTATTTTGTATATGCTATATGCGAAATGTGTTTAATATGCATGTATATCAAATTTTGAATTTTGATATATTTTTAACAAATGATAAACAGTATACTTACCTATTCACAGATACATGTCATCGCTTACTATTCAAGATTCTCAACAGTCTCAGGTATAAGAATGTGACATTTTTGTAATGAATTTGTAATTTGAGTAAACGTTATTTAATTAATAATAACTTAACATTTCATTGAGATCGGATAATTCTCTGAATTTTCCTGTTTTTATTTCAATCAGAGGCAGTTTTCATTTTTATTTTTCATTTTATATTTTACATTTTTCACATTTTATTTTACATTTTTCATTTAAAATTTTTCATTTAACATTTTTAATCTTTCATTTTGCATTATACATTTTACATATTTCATTTTCATTTTTAAATTTTCATTTTTCAATTTTCGTTTTTTATTTTTCAATTTACATTTTACATTTTACATATTTCATTTTCCTGTTTTCATTTTTCATTTTTCACTTTTCATCTTTCATATTTCTTTTTACATTTTTTATTTTTAGGTTTTCATTTTACATTTTTCATTTTACATTTTTCACTTTTTACTTTTACTTTTTTCATTTTTACATTTTACATTTTTCATTTTTCATTTTTCATTTTTCATTTGACATTTTTCATTTTTCATTTTTCATTTTTCATTTGACATTTTTCATTTAAAATTTTTCATTTTTCATTTTTCATTTAACATTTTATATTTTACATTTTTACATTTTTAACTTTCTATTTTTAACTTTTCATTTTTCATTATACTTTTTCCAATTTTAATTTTTACATTGTTCATTTTTCATTTTTCATTTTTCATTTTTACATTTTTACATTTTACATTTTTGTTTAAAAACCAACATTACTTTCGTTTTCATTGCTCGCCCATTAATATTTTCGTTCGGTGTATATCATTTTGTTTCCTTGTATATCCATCATTTTGGTTTATGTAATTCGAACGAAACTACCTATAAGAAACAATTTGTTTAACACAGGAGGCTAATTCATCCATGACTTGGAGCATGGAGTATTTGTTGCTTTTTCTATGGTATTTCCTTGTTAGTGAACATCATACAGGTGAGGAAATTTGAATGAATCTCATCTCATTTTAGGGTCAATGTAAATAATAATGGAATTAATAATCTGAGCAAATTACTAAACTAAGAATCACCTAATACATCTATATATGGCTCAATCCATAACATCATAGATTGAAAGCATAACTATATTATCTGACGCTTTAGCGTATTTTAATCATTTATTATGTTTATATTATTTTGTATTTATCTCTATTGGTGACACACAAAGTAATACAGCAATTACAATTATCTAAAAAATATTTCTTCTGTTATAACAATCAATCGGTTTGTCAATTTTCAATTTGATGTTAATTACGTTGGAGGGATGCAATAAAGTAGCAATCATTTTGGCCTACAATCTCATCAATGGCCATTACGATATACCTCAAGACCTATTATTCACTCCTGCACCAGAAAGATGGCAACGCGGACGCCGCAAGAAACTATTTCACCACCGATTTCGATTGAACCGGGGGAGAGCCGCTTTCTCAATCAGAATCCCTAGACCTTGTAATAGACTTCCAAGAAATGTGATAAATGCGCCAACAACTCAGAAATTCAAGGTGAATTTGAACATGTGCTGGTCCACTGTATCCTCTTCTGTGTAAATTTCTACCACTCTTTCCCTGCATGGCAACTGAAGCATACTTGTGTTATTGTTTGCACAATTAATTGAATTTAAAAGGAAAAACTTATCATATGAGAAATCCGCAATGCTGGAACGAGAAAGGCATTTATCATATTGATCTTTACGCAATACTAAACACACACACACACACACACAAACATATATATATATATATATATATATATATATATATATATATATATATATATATATATATATATATATATATATATAACATATATATATATATATATATATATATTATTAGAAGTTCCTTTAAGTAAAATTGTCGAGCGCTGTTTTTAAAATTTTTTTTTTAACGTTGTTCACCCCAAACAAGGCAGGCCGCCACTGTAGACGTAAGGGGCTACTGAGAAGAAAGAAAAGGGGAGAAGGTGGGGGCGGGTCAACCTAAACTGAGATCTGCGCAGCGAGATGTCTGTTTACATTAGTTTTACATTTCTGCATTTCAGTACTGTCAGAGAAACAGGGGGCAGGGAGGGAGTTCCAGAGGCCACCAGAACGAGGAAAGAAGCTATTTTAGTAGAAAGCTCTCCGGCATCTGGGGACCGCCACAGTGAATGGATGGGATTTAGTTAATTGTCGAGTTGGTCTAGTGAATTTACGTCGAGGGGGCACCAAAGTAGCCAGTTCATCGGAGCATAATCTATTGAAGTATTTGTAAAACAAGCACAAGGATGCTACATTGCGGCGATGGGACAGGGACTGGAGCTTGGTTGACAGTGAGGGACCTATTAGGTTGGAGACTCTTTTTTGGACCTTGTCAAGGAGGGAGAGAGTAGTAGATGATGAACCAGCCCAGATGTGACAACAATAATCCATGCATGGGCGGATGGTGGCTTTGTAGAGATACAAGATAATGTCAGGTGTAAGGAGTTTACTAGCACGGTAGAGCGAGCCAACCTTCTTTTCGGCAGCCTTGGCAATGTCCTCAATGTATTTGTTCCAATTCATGTTACCTGTGAAGGTTAGGCCAAGGAGTTTGAAAGATGAACTCTCAGGTAGGGTGCTATTTGCCATGACAATCGGTGGTTGGAGAGGTTTCTTGTAGTTATTGAAGGAAAGGAGCTCTATCTTTGCGGCATTAAAAGTTACCAATCATTTATGACCCCAATCCACTACAGCCTGGAGGTCATTTTCTAAGGATTCAGCCATTGCCTCGGATATGATCGCGTCTGTTTTGCCAACATGGCGAGAGTAAAACAACTGTCTACGAAATTCTCGAATGTACACAGGAATCCACAACAATTCGTAAAAAACAAACTTAAAATCACATCACAATAACTGGCTACGCGGTATTCAAACTTACACGGGAAACAACAACAACGTTAAGGGGTTTTCTTGAGAACCTTCAAAAAAGGACAACGACCAGCGACGTGGGATTTCAAATTTCAAACTTACACCACTAAAAGGACTGAGAAAATGATTACAGAAAAGGATTCGAGAGAATCTTAAAATGGACGCCACAACGGGCGACAAAGTATATTAAGAGAAAACCTTAGAAAATAACAAAACTTGAGGAAATCGACTACGAATTCACTAGACAAAAACCTCGTTCTAAAAAAATTGCCTTTGTCGGTAGGAAAAAAACACGTGAAGATCAATATCTTTTCTCTCAATTGAAGAAAGGTCAGTGATTTTTCTTAATTGCTATTCCGACACTGTTGCAAATTTAAACAATAAGGGAATACATGATGTTTTTCTCTCTCCAAAATACTAACACATGGTCTATACCTGATTAACATCATTCCCCCGAAGATGGACCTAGATGGGTCCGAAAGTACTTGGGAGACAAATCCAAATTATGGCAAATTCATCAGCCAATTCCCCCCCGAAACTAAGATCCTAATTCGGACTATTGAAAGGATCTACCAAAGGATATCTACACATGAGTTGTCTTTTATATTTAACAATACTTGCCCCTGCCAGAGAAGATGCTACCTATATATATATATATATATATATATATATATATATATAGAGAGAGAGAGAGAGAGAGAGACGAACTCTAGTTATAGAAAGGAGAATTAATTTTTGTAGGTGTGTTTAAATATTAAAATTTAAGAGTAGTCTTATGAACCAATGACATATATTGACACAAACGTGGTATTAAAGCTTTTGTCTAGATTCATAATGGCATTCACCTTCATATAAAAGACCAGCTACATAGTAATCATATCGTGGAGATTTTTTATTTACAAGATTTTTGCATTTTATTTAATGATGAAAATAATGAGATGCATTACTGTGACGACTGAAAATTGGTCTTCCTAAAAATGAGACTTGACCGAAATGATTTAGAGTGAATTTATTGCCCTTTAAAAGCTATTTATTCCTCTTCTGACTGCGAATTCTGTGTTGTCTTTCGTCACAGATGAACGCCATCACTTTTTCCGATTGATCGTTAATTGGTCTCCCGCTTAAGCAATCTACCAGTACAGCTAGCACATTGCGTATTCTACTCTCATTCAGTAACAGGATTACGTTCGACTCCATCTTTGCACTGGTTCCGCTACGTCTGGTAGTGTGCACGATTCACTATCGTTATCCCGTCGTCAGTTAAACAGTAGGGCGTGTCCGAATAATCCAATTAGTTCCGCTCGGTTGATTACTGTTGCTGCTTTCATGTTGTCAGGGTTTATTAGTTGACTTCGTAAAACACCGAAAAGGCTACGACAAGCTGGAGTTTGAACATTGCTTTAATATAGATTTGTCCTAAAATGAATGTACTGAATAAAATGGTTACTGGAATACATCATGGCACTATTATTTTGGGACAATGTATTTAAGTGAATTTGCTTGTCATATAGAAGAGAAAAGAAATAAATGAGTGGTGAAAAACAGGAACGACTGTGTGCAGTGGCGCGCAGAGAGTGATGTCCAAGTATAAGTCCTAGTAATGAGAAGTATTTTGAGAAAGGGGAGATAGTTTTAATATGATTCGATGTGACAACCTCCTAATCAGGATATTCAAGGTTACTGCCCAGCTCCCCACCCTCTGCAAACGATGACTGTGTGCTGTAGTTAAGTTGAAACAATAAAAAAAATGATCCGAGATGAATAGAACATTATGATTGCTTCGGCTAATTTACTAATCAATAGGTTGGCGGGAAAATACCGTGCTGAGATAATCTGTAGACTCATATGAAAATTAAAACCAAAAATACCAACACTACTACTACTACTACTACTACTAATACTACTACTACTACTACTAATACTAAAACTACTACTACTACTAATACTAATACTAAAACTACTACTACTACTACTAATACTAAAACTACTACTACTACTACTACTACTACTACTACTATTACTACTACTAATACTAAAACTACTACTAATACTAAAACTACTACTACTACTATTACTACTACTACTAATACTAAAACTACTACTACTACTACTAATACTAATACTAAAACTACTACTATTACTACTACTACTACTACTAATAATAATAATAATGTACATGAAAACATTGGATACATGCATGAATGATATATATTTTTGAGAAATAGCCAATATGAGAGGCGTAAAAAATAGGAGTAAATGGTTAAGAGTTTTAAGTGAGTAAAATCAGAATGTTAATTACGCCAAAACGATTTGATCGATCGATTTTGATTTTATTCAGACGAAATCTCAAACCTGTTTTGCAGCAACCAAAAGTTGCAATAAAGTTTAGATCAAATCATACGAAAGTACCAGAAAAAATAACTTTGATATTTCGACGCTGAACATTTGATAAAATTGTCCGTTACTTTACATCAGGCGATAAAGTTTTTTCTTTCGTTTGTTTTACGGCATATCAACCCTTTTCGGGTCATTTAATACCGAATCCGGTCATTTTTGGTAAACGTTTTGTATGCTTCACGTTCTTTATATCTTCAAATATTTATTCATGGTGTTTGGTTTGGTTATTTTGTTTTCGGCTTTGCAGAAAATGATTGAATTGTGCAAATGGAAAGGAAAAAAATAACATCAATGTTTGGTGCATTTTTGTTAAGGAAGCCGGTATCTTCAGACAGTCTGATCTGGTAGCACCAGAAACCAAGTATGAAGCTCAAGTAATATTATTTGGTGTAGTCACAAATAAAATACCTCCATTCTTTTTTCAGACTCGTGAAAAAGTAGTGATGCTGGATATTACTGCGTCTCAGGTTGTTCTGTCTCTCTATGGGTCCATGGCTTAAATAAATGCTCGAATGTGTAATTATGCATCTCATAATACATACTAAAATTTCACGATTCATTCAAGTGAATTTTGAAAGTGAAGAGTCTAATAATTTCTTTGGGCAAAAATGTGCAAAAATCGCCTTTCATGTATTTGATTAGTTCCATATACATTCTTCCGATTTTCACCATCTTTTTTAGTGAGTTCAATCCTACTCTGCAGCATGTAATCATTTATTTTTTAGTTTCTTTAATCATGTTTAGTTTCAATGTATTTATTTATTTATATATTTTTTCTACTTTATTATGCAGGATATCATGATTTGCGTTTCGGAATTTTTTTTAGATGAGGATTGATAGGTTGTATTATTTGTATTATTCAGACTACTGTTATCATCTTGTTTGTTATTCTTGCAACGTTTTGACCGATGTGACCTCTGACCTTCTTCACGTGCATTTTGTCGAAATTTGGAATTTTCATGTCGAACTCGTTGACCTACACGTAATTTCAAACTGAACGTTGTTGTGAAAATAACAACCAAAATAAGAATAGTAGTCTGAATAATCCAAATGATCCAAATAAATCATTTATGTTGGTGGTCCAAATCCATTGTTTAGTTTTTAATTGTGTATTTTATTAGTGCGAATATTTTGATGTGAGAAGAAAAAGATGAAAGGCAAAATAAGGAAAAGTGAGAAATCGTAATTAATAAAGTTTTTTTAATTTGTTCAATTTTTCACGAAATATTGTCAAAGTAAAAAAATAATAAAATAGTTTACAGTCATAAAATTAAAGAAAGGATTTGTAGTGGGAAAGGTAATTATTAAAAGTAATGACAGATAATAAATCCATACATCACATGTTTTATCAACTTGATTTCACATCTTCTTTCAACAAGTAAAAGACAGATGTTTATTTACTCCCCTCCAGGAGTTAGGCACAAGGCCAGTTTTTATCTTACTCCCACAAGTAAGATGTGATCCAAGGTCGGGTCGGGAAAGTGGGGTTTGAAAAGCCAGCGCCCGAGAGGTGAGCACTCTGGTCATTAAAAATTGTCTGGGCAGCCCCGTCGGCATTCCCCGGTAGGGGCGCCTCAGACAGTAAGCAATAAACTTACTCCTCCCCAAAGAGGGGAGGCAAAGCCTGGGAGGGTGGACCTCCTAGAACTGCACAGGACAGCGTGCAGTATCCATCGGAACAGATACTACACTTTGATCTTGGCCAAAATAAGTTATTTACTGAAGTTATCGGATGTTTATGTCTTGACGTAGAAAGTGTTATATTAAAAGTCCAAACGTCAAGACGAAGAAAATGTTATTATAAGTCCGTACGTACGCAGAGAGGGGGTATTCAGTTAAGTCATGAGACGAGCAGAGTTCCTATTATTATTATTATTATTATTATTATTATTATTATTATTATTATTATTATTATTATTGTTGTTGTTGTTGTCGTTGTCGTTGTCGTTGTCGTTGTCGTTGTCGTTGTCGTTGTCGTTATCGTTATCGTTGTTGTTGTTGTTGTTGTTATTATTATTATTATTATTATTATTTTATTTTATTTTTTATTTTTTTACTCACTAGGAGTTATCACACTGGTCATCGTCAGTGGTCACCCACTGTCGACAACCTGTGGTATTCCCTGGAGTCTGAGTGACAACAAGTCTCCTCAGGCCTCCAGTATGCTCCACCTCTTTTCGTTCATCACCGCTGATGACCTTGCGGTAATCGCAACAGCCACCTACCAACGATTTCCCGCTGATAAGGGCCATTGGTCCCCTCTGGGGCCCGAGTGGCAACAAGCCTTCCCAAGGTCCCAGAGCTGTCCGCGCTCTTCCAATGGAGGTCTGGTTTTGCGTTTTCCCTCCTCGACCCTCTGTCCATAATTTTCGTGGCGTCAGCCTATGCTTGCGCCTCTCTCGTGCGGTTGTATTTACCCCGGTTCTGTTGTTTTGTGCTTCCATGTGTTTGTTCTCCATTCGTTGCTTATGTGGGTTGGTTTCCGCATTCGAGGACATTTCTCAGGATTGTAGCTGTTTTGATCATTACTGTCCTTTGTATGGTCTCAGTTATCCCTTTGATTCCTATTTCTCCTAGTCTTTTCTCCATGTTTTTGGGGACTGTTCCTAGTGCTCCTATGATTATTGGCGTTATACTGACTTTCTTCATGTTCCATATTCCTTTCAATTCTCTGGCAAGTTCAGTATATTTGCTTCTCTTTTCCGTCTCTTTGATCTTCACTCTGTGGTCTGCTGGAACGGCAAAGTCCACGATTTGGCAGGATTTTTCTTTCTTGTTGATTATTATCATATCCGGTCTCCTTGCTGTTATGGGTTTGTTTGTTTGTACATTCATATCTCATATGATTTTGTGTTTTTCGTTTTCTAGTACAGTTTCTGGTTTGTGTTTGTACCGTTTTCTTGCATATTCGAAATTCAGTTGTTTGCACATTTCCCGGTGTACTTCTTTCCCCATGCTGTCATGTCTGTTCTTGTATTTCCTTTGTGCTAGCTTGCTGCATTCACTTATTATATGATTTATCGTTTCGTCTCTTTGTCCACACAATCTGCATTTGCTGTTTTCCTGGGTTTTATCTATCTTTGCTTTAATAAAGTTTGTCCTAATCGCATTGTTCTGTGCGGCCGTCAGCAGAGATTCCGTTTCTCTGTTCAGGTTTCCTTTTCTTAGCCATGCCCAGCTGTTTTCATTGCCTTCATCGCTTGTGAGTCTTATAAAGCGTCCATGTAGTTGTTTTTCTTCCCACTTTTCCTTTCTTGTCTTTTTGTTTCTGGGTTCAGTGCTTCCGGGGTTGTTTGTTGGGCTGGTGTCTCTTGCTGTGGTGATCAGTCTTTCCGTGTTCTGGGTTACATATTTCTCCAGCTCTTTTTTGGTGTTTTCCACACAGTCTTCTATACTTACCAGTCCTCTACCTCCTTCATTTCTTTTCACGTAAAGTCTGTCCGTGTTGTCTTTTGGGTGCAAAGCATTGTGCATAGTCATTAGTTTTTTTGTTCTTTGGTCAAGGTGCCTGAGTTCTTCTTTGGTTCAGCCTATGAATGGTCCAGAGTATCTTATTAGTGATACAGCCCATGTGTTTATCCCTTTTACTAGGTTTCTGCTATATAGTTTAGTTTCTAAGAGTTTCCTTGTTCTTCGTAGTTATTCTTTTCCAATCTTCTCTTTCATTTCTGTATATTTGATTGTGTCTGCTTCCAGAACTCCCAGGTATTTGTAGCTATCTTGTTCTCCTAGCGCCCTTATCTCCTCTTGGTTGGGGAGTTCTATACCTTCTGTCGTCTCCAGTTTTCCTTTTTTGATCTCTAGCAGTGCACATTTTTCTATTCCAAACTCCATTTGGATATCCTGGCTGAATATCCTGGTTGTGTTTATCAGCTTTTCCAGTTCTTTTTTGTTTTTTGCAAACAGTTTAAGGTCATCCATGTACATCAGGTGGTTTATTCTTTGTTCTGTATCCGTAAACCTGTATCCGGCATCACACTTATTATTATTATTATTATTATTATTATTATTATTATTATTATTATTATTATTATTATTATTATTACTATTACTATTACTATTATTATTATTATTATTATTATTATTATTATTATTATTATTATTACTACTACTACTACTACTACTTAGAAAGTTTGTGAAACTAGCAGAGTTCATATAATAATTATTAATAGTAACTAAATTCATATGCCCACGCGATACAGGGAACTAATCGAAATTGAGTATTTGAACCAATCAGTGCAAAGCGTTCAAGTCAAGCAAATATGGAAAGATTTAGAAATCGCATCTCTGCGCTGATGTTATAGGGAGTGACTGCTACAGATATTTATGATGGGAAAAGGGAAATAAATGACGAAAAACAAACGCCGTTTTAGAAGGACCGACAATTGAGAAAACATTAAATGAAATAAGCGTATAAAGAAAATAGGCGAAAGTAGAAAACAGAATAAGAAATAGAGATAGATGAAGAAAAAGAAACAAAGAGAGAACAAGAAATGAAGAAAGAAAGGGAAATAGAGGAAGAAAGAGAGAAGAGAAATGGAGGAAAATAGAAAGATAAAAGAAGAGATAGAGTAATACACAGAGATACAGAAAGAAAGAGCAATGGAGGAGGAAAGAGAGATTAAGAAATAAAGAGAAAAGGAGGAAGAACAAGAGACCGTCAAAGAAAGAGAAATAGAGCGAGAAAGAGAGAGAAAGAAAATGAAATAGAGAAATAAAGAGAATTAGAGAAAGAAAGAGGAATGAAAAGATATAGAGGAAGAAAAACAGATAGAGAAGAAAGATAAATAAAGCAAAGAAAAGAAGTATAGGTAGGCAACAGAGACAGAGGAAGAGAGAGGGATGAAAAAGAGATAGAGGGAAAAAGAGAGGTTGAGGAAAAATGAGATATAAAAAAAGGAAAAGAGACGAGAAATAAAAGAGAAATAGAGAGAGGAAAGAGACAGTGACAGAAAAAGAGACCGAGGAAGAAATATAATAAAGAAATACAGATGAAGAAAAAAGAAAAGAGAGAGAAAGAAAGATAGAAGGCGGGATAAAGGGAAGAATAGATATAGATAATGAAAAGGTGGCCTATATTTAGAAAAAAAAAGGTTAGAGAATCTAGATTATATCTAAAAGTGTATTCTTACGTAACATTGACCGGAGAAGATAATGGCAGTATTCCCGAATCTCTAAATGCACTCCTAAGGGGACTATCGGGCAAGCGTTTCGAAATCTACAGCCACAGCTCTTCTCAACAGTCGGAGCTTTAGGAAGTCATTTTTTTCATTCGATTTGTTTTCATTTAGTTTATCATTCATTTTTTCATTCAGTTTTTAGTTTTCATACGTTTTCTATGCATTTTCCATACGTTTTTCCTTTATTTTTCATTCATTTTTTCCATTCAAGTTTCATTCATTTTGTTTATTCAACTTTCCTTCACTTTTAAAAATTTTTTTTCATTCATTTTTTTCATTCACTTTTTCGTTCACTTTTTTGGTTTATTTTTTTTCAGTCACTTTTTTCATTCACTTATTTTAATATTTAAAAAAAATATTTTAATTCATTTTTTAATTCTTTTTTGATTCTTTTTTTATTTCATTCATCTTTTTCGTTCATTTTTCTCGCATTCATTTTTTATATATTCACTATTTTTATTCATTTTTTACATTGAATTTTGATTTAATTTTTTTATTCATATGTATCCATTTTTTCAATCATTTTTTTGATTCACTTTAGCATTCACTTTGTCGTTCATTTTTTTCCTTCATTTCTTTTTCATTGACATATTTTCATTTGTTTATTGATTCATTTTTTTTCATCTATTTTTCTTTCATTATTTTTATTAACATTCTAATTCATATTTTCATTCATTTTCTTCATTAGTTTTTTCATTTATTTTTTTCATTCATTTTTTGTAGTCATTTTTTTCATTCAAATGTTTTCATTCAAATTTTTTCATTCATATGGATATCCTTGATAAAGCAGGTAGTAACCCAAAAGTTATCATACCAGTGCTCAATATCATAGATATACTCGGTGTGTTTAAACGAAATGTTGCCCGGAATAAAGAACTTCAATGTCTTTTTAAAATAATTTTGTATACCCTGGGAGCCATAATTCAAAGTGCTCAATATCTTGGATAGAGCAGATGGTCTTTAACGCAGTGTTGCTCGGGATAAATAACTTCTCTGTCTTTTTTATGATGTTGTATACCGCGGGAGCCATAATCCAAAGTACTTAATATCCTTAACCTTCATATTATTGTGAAATGGGGGGGGGGTATGGAAAATAAATTAGCAATTTACCGTTCTATCAGCATTATCTGGGATCCCAAATTGCAAAATGACGGTATTACTTTCGGTAAGGGATATATAGTAAATCTCTTCGGACTATTGTATTCATCAACATCAATTATCTTGTCAATATGTTGAAATGGAAGAGAGGGGACCATTTTTTCTTATCAGCGTTGATTCACTTTCTACTATTGTATAGCCCCAGGAAACGCCGCGTTGCACTGCTAGTATATATATATATATATATATATATATATATATATATATATATATATATATATATATATATATATATATATATATACTAGCAGTGCAAAAAACGAAAATTTGGATTTAAAAAAAAAATGATTTAATAAATATTTCATTTCAAAATCTCGTGTCATGTTAACTGATTCTTACATTTCTAAGTTATCATTATAACGGCGCTTCTAAAACTGTAGTAACATTAAAATCTCATTATATATATATATATATATATATATATATAGCATGATATAAAATGAAGTATTAAAATAAGGTGCAAATCAAATGTTATTAGAATTCAATGTTCAAGCAAAGTACCTTAAAGTCCTTAACTCATGAGTTTTCAAAGAAAATTCTTCTCCTCAGAGGACCATTACCGCAATGACATTACTGCAGATAATAAAATTAAACTTTTATCCGGATGTTCACTAATTAAAGATATTAGTTGCCTCTTATATCTTTTGCTGGATTAACTTTATATATATATATATATATATATATATATATATATATATATATATATATATATATATATATATATAGTAAGTTATGAAAATATATTCATGGCAATTAAGCTACACACAGGCTTTCGCGTTTCATCCCCGGTGGAATCTTCAAGCTAAAATGCGTATCGAGCACCGTTGAAGTAAATACTGAAAATTGATACACAAAAATATATCTCCTTATAAAATTTTATGTGGATACATGAAATATATTTGAAAAATTATGATATTAAAGAACTTTTTGGAGTAAAAATCAATTTAGTATTACGTACTAAGAGGGGAAAAAGACATTTTCATGTTTTTTTACGTCTTGAGCGATACAAATAAAAACAACGTAAGCCTTCATTTTGTGAAAATCATGCTTTACACATTTCAAACGTGTTTTTCGTTAGATTACATGCATTGTACTAAGTAGATGTTAAGTCGAAATAGTTTCTCATTAAATATTATTTAAAAAAACAACGTGAAACCATTTTTCATCGAATACTATTTACTTTTTCGAACTCATCATTTACAAAAAAGGTTGGAAAAATACGAGGATGGATGACGAAAAGTATTAACATAACAAATACGAACAAAATACAACGCGAAAAAACGGTTCATAGAAGAAATCTAAGAAAACTCGTCTTGGCGCGAGAATTAAAAAAAAGAAGCTATATTTAGTAACAGAAAAATGTAATGAAAGATGGCGGGGAAAAGAAAAGGAAAGTCAATAAAAAATGAACCTTAATGTAATGAAAAAGAAAGATTACCAGAGAATGAAAAATCGACGGGACAAAGAGAATAGGTTTAAGATAATGATGGATGAATAATAACGAGACACATTACTACAAAAGAAAAAAATACGAAAAGGAGGCTTTGAATTTAATGGAATAGTAATCAAAAGGAATTGACAGAAGAGAAAATAAGAACGGCGAACTGAAAAGAAGAAACGAAAAATAAACGTAATCAAATTTGATTCTATGAACTGGAATGAAAGTAACATTAATCGTGTAAAGTAGAGGTTGGCGAATAGAAAGGAATGTACGCTAAGTGTACGGCCGTTTCAAGATGCAATAATGTCATTTTGTGTCAGGGGTCATCTTTCGAAGGCTGGCGTTATAAACGTATCCGTCTCAGGGAGGGACTGGCTAATTACACGACACCTGCTCACCGTACGCCGGTTCGTATCGTTCACCGCGGCTGATTAGAGAAGGCTTCTATTTTCCATTTCAGATTTTCTGAAAAGAAGAAATTACCCGCCTCAGTCAGTCAACTTACCTGTCGTGTGGCGGCTGAGTTTCATTCAATTATTCGTAACAGCTGCAAAGAATCTGGCAAAAGAGGTTGCGGTAGGCATTCATTGTGTCAGCGCTCAACTTCTCCGCCCTTTTTCCTATTTATGATAAGAAAATTGCTATTAAAATAAAAATCGTATCCTTACGCATAATGACTAGCATTTATTTATGTTTTCTTATCAGCGCATCGTATTGCCTCGCATATAAGACACTCGAATGATTAGTTACGTAACAACTTAACCTGAATGTCTTGATCGCAGTTAGTATGCGTCATTCACGTTGATTTGGATTGAGTACAACATGTATATTTTTTCATCCAAATCATAACAGGTTTAATTTGCAATGAGTAAATCTCTCTCTCTATATATATATATGTGTATACGTCTAGAACTTTTCTTTTTTTACAATAAGTTCACCTACTTATCAAGGCCCAACGGCCACGTGAGGATAAGGGTTAAAGAGTTTGACTAGTGGACGGTGGGGCCACATCGCGATCACCGTCATGATGGTTGTAGGAATTGATTATTTACGGGGACGGTTCAACAAGAACTTGTTTACATTGGACTTGAAAACGACCATATTGTATTTTGCTAACGTGGATAACAACTTCTTGGTTTATCACAGATTCAAGCAACTTACTTATGACGCACAGGAGACTGATTGGTCTGTACTGAAATGCAGAGGACCGGTCAACAGTATTTTTAAATATTGGATAGACTGACGAGGGTTTCCAAGGTGTTGGGAAGCACTTCTTCTTTAAGCAACGATTGAACAGCTTTGTAAGAAGAAGAGCTAGTTCAAGTTGCAGTTTTTTGATAACAATGATTGGGACCAGTTGCTTTGCTGGCATCAAGGTTTTGGATAAGTTTGGCAACATCCCGGACAGATATGTGTATGTCGTTCAGGGTGCTTACATTCAGGGGGTAGTCGACCCTGATCGCAACGGGTTGAATTTGATGCAAAGTTCTTTGTCAGACGCTGAGCTCCGTGGGTCTTGTTATTTTGTGTGTCCCAGTGAACACGTAATAACGTCATCGTTTCGTGACGTCATCCATTAAAACAAAGATGGGAATAATTGTGCACCGTTGATGCTGTGCTGAAAGAATGACGTCATCTATTAAGACAGAGAGATGGTGGATAAACCTGTACAGTGGATGACGTCATCAAAACGATAGAGTCATCCATCAAACCAGAGAAAAGGAGAGAGAGAGGGCAAGCTAGAGAGACAGAGTGAGCGAGAGAGAGAAAGAGAGAGAGAGGGGCGTATCCTTTATAACATTTTATATGTAAGACCCGTGATCTGAAGTCTATGGGTTTGTATATTACTAAATCTCTGATGCCTTTGTTATCGAGTCATAGTTGACGCTTTTCGTCAGTGCATGATTAGTTTAATTAGTAGTGGGAAGGGCGAATAACGTGAATAAATGACGAATGATAAGAAATAGGAGGAGGAGAATGAGGTAAATAGTTAAAAGGGGGACATTTTCACAGTCGTGTTGTTCAATCTCCTGGCGATATTCGGTTTTGCTTGACCGAATTCCTGCCATTTTTTCGAAGTTACAACGCCATTAACTTCCTGGTGCTATTCGGCTTATTTACCTCAAATTTCGATGTTCCTTTTACCGTCACGTTGTCATGTTCTTTCTTGAATCCCTTTCGGTCTGACACGTCCGAAATTTTAGTGACATTTTAAAAATAGGTATTATACATCAATTAATAAATATTCCCAAAATTCCAGTTTCTTTGTAGTATTTTAGACTTTTTATGGGGCATAATATGGATGTAACCTACATCTGAAAAATCAAATATTTCAGATTTGCATTGATTTTGATCCATCGGCCACCAATTAAGCAAGATTTCCCGTATCTAAATTTCAGACATTTACTAAAATCAAAATCATGTTATGGATTTTATTCAAAATTGGAATAAGGATTCTAGACAGAAGGCTGGTAAGAATTATATCATTATTTTGATCTACGTAAGAAGACATAATAGTGGTGTAAAACTTTTCTGAATGCGGGATTAATTTTACCCGTCTAGAGTGGGGTTGAGACACTAGCTGGTCTAGCCGCACCAAAGAGCTGTGATACAGCGAAACAGTCTATCTGTGGATGACTATATGCTCCCCTTCTTGGGTAGAGCTCTTGTAAGGAAATCGCCAACTGCCTCTAGCTTGCAAGGCAATGCTCATTGGGAAAAAAACAATTTGAGCTCTCCGGCACTTGACAATATTCACATTGAGATTTCGGTTACATTAACCCAATGTCGCGTAATAGCGCAGAGGTTAGGGTTTGGGCGTCGACAGTTGAGTTTTGATCCCGGCTTAGAGCACTAGCTTGTCTAGCCGCACTGAAGAGCTGTGATACAGATGTTGTAACACTTGTTCCTTCGGGGGACCCGGTAGAATCAAACAAAACACAACGATAGTGTAAGTTGGGTATAATTAAATATTTCTTTGTTAGCAAAAGTCCTTTGCAATTATTTTTCTTTCCCTTGTCTTACGAAGAAACTTCTTTCTTTATCTTGACGGCGGTTGATTTTCGATTTTACCCAACGTAGGTTATTTTCATGAAAACCAGGCAGAGTGATTTACTCTTCAACCTAGTGGGAAACACGACAATACGTTCTGTAGCAATCTGCTCCCGGAATCTAGAGAAGGCTTGTGATCCCCACGCCAGTTGTTTACGGTAGTTCGGCCGTGGGGGGAGGGTACCTCTTTTCGGGGTTGACCCACGACAAGTTTTTCTCTATATCCTCCCAACTCGATCTCTGCTACGTAAGCGCTCTTTTTTGCTTCGTTTAAAACCGCCGTTTTAATTTCTGACTTTGCACTCCGAATGCCTTCTTCTGGCCTCGTGCACCTGACTCTTTTAAAGGTTACCGAGTCGTTTTTTTCCAACGTCATACTCCGAAATGAACTCGTCGATCTCTCATACCTGGGCTCGTTCAAAGGTCACCGAATCATTTCCGTTGTTCTTTTAGCCTAATTGACAATCTATCTAGTCTTTAGCTTTTCTTCATTATTGCGGGGTCATAGCCTTAGCCTCCCCGTGACGTCTTATGCATTACTACTCAACATGTCTGCATGATTATTTGTAAGCTAAGATTTTCCATCCTGGAGCTAATACCAGCGAAATGAAAAGAAAAAAAAGGAGAAAAAGTCTAGCTGTGTTGAAAGCAAGTGTCTTTGCCGAAAGACTTAGTTTACAAAGAAATAAATTTTATTCATTTAAAAAAAAATTGTTTGTGCTTTCTAATTTCTGTAAAGAAATATAAATCTTATATTTTACGAAACAATTTTCTAAAAGATGTGGGCAACTATCCTTTTCCTACTATATATATATATATATATATATATATATATATATATATATATATATATATATATATATATATATATATATATATATATATATATATAAGTCAGGTTTATTTTATATTCCAATAACCATGTTTTTGTTTTTTAAATTTTAATTTTTAACATTTTGAAAAAACATAACATTTCTGTAACATGTATTCTTTACGGACTGTTTAATTTTTCATCATCCAAACAACATTTTTATGTCAATCCCGTATCTGCAACACTACTAGTGAGTTTCCCCACATGTGAGTTTGCTTTTTTCTTTATTTTTTATCTGGTTTCGCCCCAAAATGAACCATTGTATAGTGTAGGTATTTTTGCAATACATTTTAATCCAATAACTTTTTACTCTTTGTGAATGTTTCTGATTAGTTTGTAGTGTTGCAGAGACGATTTTGGCATAAAAATGTTGTTTGGCGTACAGCAAATGAAACGGACTGTAAAATATATCTCAAAGAAATGCTATGTTTTTTGAAAAAAAAATACAAAAAAACATGGTTATTGGAATATAAAAGGAGCCTGACTTATATATGCTCTATTGTTACAGATTGACACTCATCGGGCTGAATCTTTTAAAGAGATTACAAAATAAAAAGGCACTGATAGTATATTATAATACATATATTGTCATAAATAATAATTACATATATATATATATATATATATATATATATATATTGTTAAATTCATACTGATAAGTCTTCAAAAGTCGAAACATGCCTATCCATTGATGAATAAATAATATTTAATTATTTAATTATATATATATATATATATATATATATATATATATATATATATATATATATATATATATTAGTACTTTTTGTATCCACATAAAATATTATAAGGAGATATAATTTTTATGTGTCAGTTTTCAGTATTTACTTCAACAGTGCTCGATACGTAAGTAGAGCTGTGTTAAAATAAATTCACCCACTGTATTGCCAAAACAAAGGGGAACAGTATATAGGAAAATCGATTGTTAACAAAAAATAGGATAAGCATAGGAGCGTCACCAACAAAGCTTTTAATCGCGGGAAGCCCAACGATTGGTTGAGGGAACAACAAATAATCTGATTGGTTAACTAGCAAGCCATGTATATAAAAACACCTGACAAAAATAATTCCATGCATTTAGCCTGACGATTCCCCCGGGGATGAAACACGGGAGCCTCTGTGTAGCTTGATTGCCATATATATTTTCATTCCTTACTATATATATATATATATATATATATATATATATATATATATATATATATATATATATATATATATATATATGTGTGTGTGTGTGTGTGTGTGTATGCGTGTGTGTGCGCGGGTGAAATTTATTTCACATTAATTCTCTTTCAAGAACCAATTACCCATCTTCGCACCCAACTTTTTTGATTTGAGTTCACCTCCACAGGCTGCTGTATAATTATTACCTTGATTCTAACTGTAATACATAAGTATAACATTATATGATATATAATACAAAGTTATTACTATTATGATAGAAACATGTAATTGCACAACCACTTTTAAGGAAACCTTTGACATAAGTTAATTTTTATTGAACATCAAATACTGTTTTATAATGTTATCTTTGCAAATTAAAATGACTGTCTATATAGAAAATTATGGACCCAGTAGATTTATCACGACACACATCAATTAACTTAAATTACGTTTAACCGGTTATCTTTCAAAGTGGCCTTCCATAGTGGCTGCCATTTTTTATCGATTAGTTTTGTCTGTTAGTCAAATTAGTCAACCGTGCATAAGCCTGTCGTATAAAAAAGACACTTTCTTAGGTTGTAGGCGGACATTTTCTGGCTTATTGAGTTTTCAAGAAGAATTATTGTTTTTGTTTTTGATTTTTGCGAATATCTTTTTTATTATTATTATTTTGCAAATATCCCGAATTATGATTAAAGATTAGCGGTTTTCAGTAACTTCAAAACAAACCTCTTTTAACCCTAATCATTTAGCACGGGTAGCACCGCCCCCTAAAAATGATACTACCTAATATAAGCTACCCTCTTTCTTTCGCGGTTTGTTCGGCGTGTTTTTTTCTAGGGAGCGGGATTCTTATCACCCGGACTTAGAGTTAGTGGTCGGGTTAAGGGAAGATATGGTTAGTTTTTTCTTCTGAAAAACATTTTTTTTAAATGAAATAAGTAACATTAATTGTTTTACAAGTTTAAAATATTCTAATAGTTGATCAGTTTGATGGTTTCACGATTATCTTGGTTTGTAATTTAGTAAGCAGCAAATAATAAAATCAAACAGATTTATTAAAAAATTAATTCAAATATATTATAAATTAGACATCATAATACAGAATTTTGCCGAAAGAATTGTATTATATACGACATACATTTGCACAGTGGATTAATTCGACTCGTCACTACTACGAAAAAATAAAATAAGCAAAACTTATCGACAAATATGGAGGACTCTTGGAAGCTTTAATTTTTTAATCAATATAATAAATAACTATTTCAATAGTTTAACAAAGTTTTAATATTTGTATTAAATTAATTTCACAATGATATTTTTTTATTAAATGTAAAAATCATATTTAACATCGTATTACTTTAAGAAAAATGTACTCTCTTACTGATGTTTGTACGAACTCCGCATATTTATACTTTTTCAAGCTTTCGCAAACACACACAAAAAATAACTAAAAAAAAATAAAATAAAAATAAAATAAACCTTTCCGATGATATCACAAGGGATGGGATAAAGATAAAACGTATACATGATATTTACGGCCTATTATTTGATATTATTTGATACCAGATCAAGAATTACGGCATTAAAGAGTTTATAGCGAAGAATATATTCTGGAGATAAAACCGTTCGGCCTGTGGATTATTTGTCATGTTAACGTCGCGCTCGGCATAGTAAACATTTGCTTGTCATATCGATTCTTCTGATAATTTACTCGCGCTAACTTCATTCCCATAAAGATATATAAGGATTCAACGTTCTCTCTTGAATCACTTAACCGTTTTTTTAATGGTACAAAAATCTTACACGTAGAACAATCATAATCAAATAAACTCTCACCAGCAAAACTGGTAGATCTATGCTATACGTGATTTGACTTTTCAAAACAAATGATTATATTTTCTTTCTGACTATCAAGAAACTGTAATTATAACTATTATAATGAATCTGTATTATAAAAGAAAATATGAACGAATTGTATTTTCATGTGCGATATGAAGGAAAAAAAACTCGTTTAACTACAACCACTACAAAGAATCCCCCCCTGTGTACCGAAAACTAAACGGAACGTTCATAAACAAAGTTTATTTTTAAGAACTACGCGTCTCTGGAACACAATACCACGACGTTGCTTACCAGCTAACTACAACATAGTTGTTTTCAAGTCTAATGTAAACAAATTCTTGTCGAGTCGCCCTTTTAAATAAGTCAATTTTGCCCATTTCAACCATCCTTTCCAATCCTCTCATGATGTTGTTCATCGTCCAACTGACAATCTCATTAACCCTTTATCCTCAATTGGCCTTTGGGCCTTGATAAGCGCTGACACACTGATATAGAAAAAAACGATTTATGACTTTTATTTTCCCTTTTATTTTTTATTTTTCTTATCTTTCTGTTTTTGCTGGAGATGGGGCATCCTGCCGGATGCCAGACATTCACCGACTATTTCAGACACTCCAGTTTAGAGATCTTTTTAAGATTCTAACCGTCCTTTTAAGTGTAATTGTTTGCACTCGGTTCACCGGGTATACTCGCCAGATAGCTTTTGAAATTCTTTTTCATTAGTCCTGTTGCTCCTATAATTACTGATATGATGGAGATTTTCCTAAGATTCCAGTTTCTTTTCATGTCGTACATAAGACCTTGATATTTCGTAATCTTTTCCCTTTCTGCTCTGTTCAATCCTGCATGATTAAGGAACACTGACTTCAACTAGGGTTGCTACTTTCTCCCTTTTTCCCATATTACGATGTCAGGTTTAACAGCTCCGTTTTCTAGATATCTAGCTGTAAGGATTACATAGTCATAGTGGATGGTGTACAAATTATTTCGAACTGTTTTTTTCCAATAAATGATCTGGTGTATGCCTATTCAATTTGTCTGAAAGTTCAAATTACATTTGTTTGCATAATTTCCAGTGGACTGCCATTCCGACCAAGTCGATTTATTTTATTTAGGATTTCAAGTGTATATTTTGAAAAATGTCATTTCAAATTTCCAAATATAATTTTTACACGACTTTTAAAATATCATACCTCTCTTAGCTAACCTGGCAAGTCTCGTGCATCTTTCTGCGAGCTACAAATACTCCATTGAATTCACACCCGAATAAACACTACACGATGTGTGAATATAATTCAAGACCATATGAAGTTGGATTCGGTGGAGAAACCATGAAAGGCCCAGAAATAGTCCGGATATTGACACGTTCATGCATTGACAACAAGCCACCTGAAAGAGTGTGCCATAGACATGAAAAAAGGCTCGATGACTGTCTGCTTTGTGACCCAGACTTGTTGAATCACATGCTTGACTGAGATGTGTGTCCGTTTGTTTCCTATAACGACCAAAGGTGAAACAAAGTATCATTGTGCGTAATCAGATTGTTGACGGTCGATGTAGCTATAGTTATGCTTAGATTTGTGAACGAGTGAAACACACGGAGAGAAACAGAGAAAGAGAGAGAGAGGGGGAGAGAGGGGGTGAGAGGGAGAGGGGAGAGAGGGTAATATTTGTGATCGCCTTCAGTGATCGATGTCAAATTAAACACACAAAACACATTCGAATGAATGAATATACATTGATAGTTTCAACTCAGCAATAATGTTTAAAAAAATCATCATTGTCCAAATGGCTTGGACTCTTATCCTAATCTTAGTTGTATTAAAAAAATCGCCAGTTCTACAATTTCACTCTATCTATCTATCTATCTATCTATCTATCTATCTATCTATCTATCTATCTATCTATCTATTTCTATATACATCTATCTATCTATCTATCTATCTATCTATCTATCTCTATATACATCTATCTATCTATCTATCTCTATATACATCTATCTATCTATCTATCTATCTACATCTCTCTCTCTCTCTATCTCTCTCTCTCTCTCTCTCTCTCTCTCTCTCTCTCTATATATATATATATATATATATATATATATATATATATATATATACAGTATCTACAATAAGTGAGTACACCCAACGAATTTTTTACTTTATACTTCATAGAACTTTATTAAAATTTTTCGTAGGATTTAAATGAACATAGCTATATATTTAAATTTAAATATGCATAAGCGTTACGGTTCGAATTTGTTGTTTATTACAAATAATAGGGAAAAAAATCCATAAAGTCACAAAAAATAAATGAGTACACAGTTATGAAAGTCACTTATCATGAATAAATATGTACTCAATTAGCTATAAATAGCAGAACTTTCTGTTGACACCTTTTTATTGTACCCTAATAGATAATCTAAGGCATTTTACCGGCTTTTTGCTTACATTGCGCTGTTATTGCTTGGTTCTATTGCTACCAAAGTTTTTTTCATATTATTCTTGGAAATGGCCCCTCATGGCAATGAATTAGATTGAAAAAACTCGTGAAACTATTGTTAATTTATTCAAGAGTGGTCATTCATATAAGGAAATTAGTGACAATGTAAATCAGCCGAAATACGGTAGCAAAAGTTGTTCAACGATACAAAAAAGCTGGAACCGTCAAAAATGGCCGCCGTCCCGGTCGACCAAATAAGTTTTCTGATCGAACTAAGAGGCCCATCAAACAACTAATAGAGGGAAACAGACGTCGAAGTGCTGCTAGCATCGCAGAAGAAATTTCGCACAGTTTAAACGTAACTGTGAGTGCTCAGACAGTGCGCAACATTCTCCATGAAGACGGGTTTAAAGGCTGCATGCCCCGGAAGAAGCCTCTGCTTAAAACTTCTCACAAAAAGAAGCGCTATGAATTTGCTAATGAACATAAAGACAAAGACATGCAGTTTTGGGAGAAAATCCTTTGGTCTGATGAGACAGAAATAAATCTATTCGGATCAGATGGCGTTAAGCGTGTGTGGCAACGAAAAGGGGAAGCTTACAAGGATAAGTGTGTCGTGCCAACTGTAAAGCATGGAGGTGGGAGCTTAATGATTTGGGGGTGTATGAGTGCCAAAGGAGTTGGAAGACTTGCTTTCATTTCAGATATTGGAGGAAAAATTTTTAACAAGTCTAACAAGTGTTGGAAGACATGGAGTTTTCCAGCAAGATAACGACCCTAAGCACACGTCTCGGGCTACGGTGAATACCTTACCATGGCCGAGTATGTCACCTGATTTGAACCCAATAGAGCATTTGTGGGAGCATCTGAAACGGAAGATTGAAGGGAAAAATCCGAGAAATAATAACGAACTGAAGGAGGTCATCAAATGTGAATGGAACGCAATTCCGGCGGACACATGTCATAAACTAGTCGAATCAATGCCTAGGAGGTTGTCTGCTGTTATTGATAACAATGGAGGCCATACAAAGTATTATAAATAAGAGTATTTGTTTAAAATGCTCATGTGTACTCACTTTTTGTTACTTGTTCCAAATGTTTTCGTTCAATTTTTTTTTGCATTAAAAAGATATTTGTTCCTTCATAGTTTATAAAGCTATTAAACCACTACATGGCTATGTTCACATCGAGTTTCATTTAAATCCTACGAAGAATTAAAGTTCTATGAAGTAAAAAGTAAAAAAATTCGTTGGGTGTACTCACTTATTGTAGATACTGTATATCTACTTCTCTATATAACTATCTCTCTCTCTATCTCTCTCTCTATCTCTCTCTCTATATATACATATATCCATCTATCTATCTATCTATCTATATATCTCTCTCTCGTTATATATATATATATATATATATATATATATATATATATATATATATATATATATATAATTTTTAAGTGGTGAACTAAAAGCGAACTTTTAGGAAAGGTAAAACCTATTGTGAAAAGTATAGAGCTCAATATCCAGGATAGAGCAGATAGATATGTAGAAGGATGAAAAGGAATTAGAAAAGCAAAAGTCAAATCTTTTTTCAATTCAGTTGCTCATAGCAAGGTATATTCCGGAAAAGGCAATTTATTCAAGTTGAATTTTTCCTTAAGCCAGGCTTTTCAAAGATCAAAATCTTATCATCAGAGGAAATCGCTGGGATAGATAAATTGGCAAAGGCCAAGATTTAAAATTTGAAAAAGTAAAATAAAGATTGTAGGGAAAAAACACAAGGCAAAACTCTGCCCGAATGCAAGCAAATGTCCAATTGCAAAAAAGTCCGGTGTCAAAAAGTCCAGCGAAGAAAGTGAAATGTAGATAGGTAGGTCGTTAAAAGGCACGAGAAATGACATGAGAGGATTCAGAGTTAAATTCCAAAAACCACATCTTCAAATGCGGCGAAGATAGATAGAATCCTTTAGCGGAATATACCTTGCTATGAGCAACTGAATTGAAAAAAGATTTGACTTTTGCTTTTCTAATTCCTTTTCATCCCCCCCTCTCTCTCTCTCTCTCTCTCTCTCTATATATATATATATATATATATATATATATATATATATATATATATATTTGTTCTCTAAATCATTGTAGATATAACAAGAAATATAAGTAAAAATAAGTAGCAAGCATTCATCTCAGAACAAAAATCTATTTTTAATTCGTTGAAAGCAAAGTGTTCTTTGATGAACTTATCCAATATTAGTTTTGTATTTTAGAATCCTTAACAGAATGATAAAAGAATAGAGTATAATTACTCAGGAACGAAAGTAGAGAAACGGAGTACGGTCAGATAAGCACAACATATTAGCCTTGCAGCTACCCAGCGTCGCCCGGCCTCCTAATTTCCATAAATTGCGAAGATTACAGAAAAAAAAAGTTAATACTAAAACTAAACAATCTAATTGTAATGTGTAACTTTATTTTTGGACGACACCAGAGCCAAAACGTGAGTTCGAACTGACAACCTCTGCTTCCAAGTGCGGTGCGCTAACTGATTGACCCACGGCGGGAAATTCTAATTCGTGATGTTGTTAAATTTATAAACCGGACCTGTTTGTTTTTTTCTTTCGCTTTTCTCTTCCTACCTCTTTCTCTATAGAGTGAGATTATGTTAGGAAACAGTATATAATTAAAAAAACAACAACTTTATCTTGTTTAATTTATTCTGTGTTATATGGAAGGCAGGCGTAATAGGTGTCAATGTTGGGATAAGTACAACCTGCTTTCATCTATGACTAATAAAAATAAAATATCGGAGATTGATTAAATATGCTATTTTATTTTAATGGAAATCGCTCCAGACAAGGCATGACGCCACTTGATGCAAGGAGCTAACAAGGACAAAAGACGATTATTGCAAAATCACGAGCTTCTTATTTACCTTAGTTTTGAAAATACCAAGTCTATAAAAAATAGGAAAACAGTCAGCAGAAAGAGAGTCAACATTCTTGCAGTTCTTCGAAAGAAGCTAGTAGAATAGGAAGATGTATTGTAATGAATTA
The DNA here is from genome assembly GCA_963556195.1 of Sepiola atlantica. Lineage (NCBI taxonomy): Eukaryota > Metazoa > Mollusca > Cephalopoda > Sepiida > Sepiolidae > Sepiola > Sepiola atlantica. The sequence continues at coordinate 48,310,724 of OY744527.1, read as the reverse complement.
TCAAAACAGCGAATTGGGGCAAACCACTAGACTAACAAGTCAAACGAGCTGGAACAAAGGAAGCAGACAATTTTGAAAAACACATGTCATAATCATATTCATAGAAAAGACTGAGACTAGTAACATTACATCTCTGAGGGAGAGTGTGTAGAGAAGACGAAAGGGTGCGGCCAAACACATTACAAATACGTTTCTGCACATTATCAAGCATCCTCAAATGGGACAGAGATTCACCAGTTCAAATCTAACAACAGTACTCCATGATCTGATAATAAATTTGTAGAGATAGAGAATACTATTAACCAGGCTAAACAATTGAATTTCTTCTTTGTAAGAACACGGAACAATATTTGGAATATAAGACTGATGGAACAGTTTTTTTCATCTACTTTTCGTTAAGAAATCTTTTCCGGTCAAGGAAATAAATAAGCAACGATCTGACTTCACTTTATATGCAAGAATATTGTTTAATTTTCATCAAATATTTCGAAATGTTTATAATTTTAATAAAAATTAAAATAAAAACTTCCAAAAATATAGGACGAGAGCGCTGATCATCGTTGGATGTTATGATGAAGTAAAGTAAATTCGTATGAATCAAAATGGTACAACTTTGTGGGCCGGGTTGATGCTGTTCTGCGCATTTTTTGCAGGAGAGACCACGTAGTTGTTGTCAACATGCCTAAGTGAAAGTGATATTATGGAATCGACTGGATTCGAACTTGGCGTATCCAGGTCGTCAATCCGCGTCGTTATCCACTTAACCACTGTCAGTTTTATGATAAGGCGACTAAACGTTTTATTGTTTATATGTTATTGTATGTCTCTACTGTAGTTATATTTAGATATGGATTAAAAAAGTTAAAGTTAAAATTCGGACTTTTCCATATAAGTTTAACATATAGTAAGGGAATGAACAATTAAATTAGAAGTATAACCAGAGCTACGTGTACATGAAGTTACGTCATGGAAGGAAGTTCAAGGTGATATACAGCAAGGAAGATGAGCTGGTTGGATTTGGCCGCCTTCTTTAAAGGCTCTGTCTTTGTTCTCCCTCTCCCCAGGGAGTGGGAGAGGGCGATGGAAAACTGACGTGTAACACTGCCTTAAGAAAATAACACATATCAGAGCATGAGCCATTGAGCAACAAAGTTGTTGGATTTTTGATTTCATGTTTTGTATTGTTGCAGCTAGCAGGTGAGAAGGTAAGGCAGAAACTTCGACTGCCACATCACCACTGCGACTTCAAAAAGACTACTTCAGTTTGTTCTGTTGACGAAGTGAACTACGGACAAACAGCGTGGAAGGACAAACAACCCGCAGTATGTTATAATCTAATTAAGTGTTGTAGACCCGTGCTAGGGGTCACAAAGATAACAACCACAAATTGTGACAGGTTAAAATATACAATGTATTTATTCATAGCAATACAGTAACGCCACTATATGTGGTAGGAGATGACCGGATTCCTACCATGCGGTAAAACATGAATAGGAATGTCCTCGATATTTAACACCTGCCCACATTAGGAGTATGTGACACAAGGTCGGAAAGTGGGATTTGAAAAGCCAGCGCCCGAGAACGTGAGCGCTTTAGCCATTAAAACTTGCCTGGACAGCCCCGTCGGCATTCCCCGGTAGGGGCGCCTCAGGCAGTAAGCTATCAACTTACTCCTCCCCAAAGAGGAGAGGCAAAGCCTGGGAGGGTGGACCTCCTAGAACTGCACAGGACAGACCCATAGACCGGCAGAATCATGCCCCGAAGGCCAAGACAACACCGGTCTATAGGGTGTAGTATCCATCGGAACAGATACCACACGTGGACACTCACATGAATAGGAGTGTCCTCTGTTTGAGTCTTTTCAACCATGGTATTTATTATAGATGGTTGCTTCCATTAGTTCTTCAATAGGGCTGATTTGTACCCCACAACACCCCCCTCCCGAGCTTTTCATTCCCCTGGAATGATCGTATAGCTCTTTTTCCTGGGATTGATCTCTATGGGATCGATCCTTTTTCTTTTTCTGGAAGACCGGCGTTGTTCGGCTGCTTGTGGTGTTACTAGGTCGAACGTGTCATATATATGGTCCATTACTTCTTGTTCAACAGGAGGTTGTCTGTCGTCATCCGTGACACGTTTCCGAATTTGGTTCAAATGCTTCTTGTGAGTGAATTTTGGACCTTCGATTATGTAAACCATCCGCCCGATCCTCTGCTTAACCTTTCCTAGTTCCCACATCATACTATTATTTTTATGTACCTAGAAAAATACCTTTTCCCCAGGTAAATACATCTTTTTAGGAACTGTAGTATTCGGCGGTTTTACCTGTTTAGGCAAAAGTTTCTCGAAGACCGGCCTAATTTTCCTCACAAACATTAACTCTGCCGGCGACATCTTTGATGGAGCGCTTTCATTTGACAGAATTCGGTACACCTGTAAAAACTGTTGTAACGCCTTTCCTGAGGGCGTTCCTTTAGCTTTTTTCAGGGCTCTTTTTAGCGTGTCCACGAACCTCTCTGCCTGACCGTTCGATCGAGGATGATAGGTTGGCGTTGTTATGTGGTTGACCTGGAAATCCTCGCAGAAACTTTTAAAATCTGCTGACGTGAATTGCGTGCCATTGTCCGACACCAAACAATCGACCACACCAAACCTAGCATACAATTGGTGAAGAGCACTGATTGTAAAATCCGTCGTTGGACTCTTGCATCTAAATACCTCAGGCCATTTTGAAAAGCTATCAACAACTATTAAGTAATAGTTTCCCTCCAATGGACCTGCAAAGTCCACGTGTATCCTTGACCATGGATGGTCAGCTTTAGACCACGGGCTAAATTGTATTGGGGGCGCTTTTGCAGCCAATGCGCATCCCTTACACGACTTTACCATGTCTTCAATATCTTCTGAAGTATACTTCAAACGTTAGGTCTTCCTCGGGAGCATAGCGAAATGTATCAATGGCTGACCAGATCGCATTTTGCGAAAAAGCCGTATTGTTTTCCTGTCCGTTGTCCTTATTCATTAAAACTTGCGTTAACAAATCCATTTTTTTATCTGATTGGTTTTGATGCTCTAAATGTAATTGTTTCAATTCCAATATTTGTTCGTTCATTTCTTTCTTTTCTTCCGCAGCATATTTCATCATTTCTTTTCTTTCTCTTCCCTGTTTTTCCTCGAAGTATTTCATTAAACTTAACTGCTTCTCGTCATTTTGTTTCTGTACTATCAATTGTTCTTCTCGAAACCTTTTTTCAAGTTCTAATTGTTGATTTGGTTGAAGTTTTATAATTTCCAAAATCTGTTTTGAAAAATTCTCCATTTTTTTTTTTATGACAAAAAAAGCGTTTTCAGAAACAAACCAATTCTTTTTCTATAGTACCAACTCTACAAAAAAAACTTTTACAATTTTTGTATCTGGTTATATTGACGAGTATTTCCTTAATTTATTTTTTCCTTGTGTGGCAATTTTTCAGTAGAAAATAAGTCAGCGTTTGTGTTTATACAGAAAAAAGTTTGACCTTTTTTTTTTCTTCAATTTTCTTTTCGTAACGTGTAAGTATTTAGTTCAAATCCTTGTTGAACGTACACTTTTTTTTCTTTTACAAAGAATTAGTTTTTTTTGTGTGAAAAAAAACGAGTTCATAGCATTTATTTAAATATTGGCCATAATTTCCGCTTTAAGTGCGTAACAGAAATATCATATTTTCTCATTAACACAAAGTGTTATGCCGTACCTGCTTGTCGAAAGTGTTTTTTTTTCAACGTGCCAGTCAGTCAGAGAAAAATTTATTTTAATCGGAAAAATCCGACGTAACTTTTTAATTTTGTTTTTCAATGCTAATGCCTTTTTAAGACAATCTTTTTAGAACGAACAATTTTTTTTTTGTACTTACTGAAACTTTGAGTCGTTTTTTTTTTTCAGTTGTCGTAAATCCACGCCATTTATGAGTTCCGTTTTAACTCGTAGTTTAGGATTCTTGTGGCTTTTTTTTTCAACAGCAAGATAAGACTTTTTTGACGACGTCTTTTGTTGTTTGACGTTTTTTTTTGTCGAATGATCCCGTAACTTTCTTGAGTAATCTTGGTAGCCAGTTTGTCGTGACTGGTATAAAATCAAAATCCTCACGTATGTTCTTTACTAAATTTCTCGTCGCCAGTGTTGTAGACCCGTGCTAGGGGTCACAAAGATAACAACCACAAATTGTAACAGGTTAAAATATACAATGTATTTATTCATAGCAATACAGTAACGCCACTAAATGTGGTAGGAGATGACCGGATTCCTACCATGCGGTAAAACATGAATAGAAATGTCCTCTATATTTAACACCTACCCACTATAGGAGTATGTGACACAAGGTCGGAAAGTGGGATTTGAAAAGCCAGCGCCCGAGAGGTGAGCGCTTTAGCCATTAAAAATTGCCTGGGCAGCCCCGTCGGCATTCCCCGGTAGGGGCGCCTCAGGCAGTAAGCTATAAACTTACTCCTCCCCAAAGAGGAGAGGCAAAGCCTGGGAGGGTGGACCTCCTAGAACTGCACAGGACAGACCCATAGACCGGCGGAATCATGCCCCGAAGGCCAAGACAACATCGGTCTATAGGGTGTAGTATCCATCGGAACAGATACCACACGTGGTACGAGGACTCTCATATGATAGGAATGTCCTCTATATTTAACACCTACCCACTATAAGAGTATGTGACACAAGGTCGGAAAGTGGGATTTGAAAAGCCAGCGCCCGAGAACGTGAGCGCTTTAGCCATTAAAAATTGCCTGGACAGCCCCGTCGGCATTCCCCGGTAGGGGCGCCTTAGGCAGTAAGCTATCAACTTACTCCTTCCCAAAGAGGAGAGGCAAAGCCTGGGAGGGTAGACCTCCTAGAACTGCACAGGACAGACCCATAGACCGGCGGAATCATGCCCCGAAGGCCAAGACAACACCGGTCTATATGGTGTAGTATCCATCGGAACAGATACCACACGTGGACACTCACATGATAGGAGTGTCCTCGATATTTAACACCTACCCACTATAGGAGTATGTGACACAAGGTCGGAAAGTGGGATTTGAAAAGCCAGCGCCCGAGAACGTGAGCGCTTTAGCCATTAAAAATTGCCTGGACAGCCCCGTCGGCATTCCCCGGTAGGGGCGCCTCAGGCAGTAAGCTATCAACTTACTCCTCCCCAAAGAGGAGAGGCAAAGCCTGGGAGGGTGGACCTCCTAGAACTGCACAGGACAGACCCATAGACCGGCGGAATCATGCCCCGAAGGCCAAGACAACACCGGTCTATAGGGTGTAGTATCCATCGGAACAGATACCACACGTGGACACTCACATGATAGGAGTGTCATCTGTTTGAGTCTTTGCAACCATGGTATTTATTATAGATGGTTGCTTCCATTAGTTCTTCAATAGGGGTGATTTGTACTCCACAACATTAAGAAAATTAGTTTTGGATTGAAATATTATCGGTTTCATCAAAGTTTTAACATTTTTATGAAATATAATCCAATCATTATTATAAAAAACTCGCAAGAAATTATGCTTGTTTGTTACACGATAAAACCCATTACTTTTCATTAGACAAATCAAAGGAAACGTGACGAGAAAATTAAAAATAAATTATGTCGACAAATTAAGTGGTCACTTCAATATTAGCTTTATATAAAAACACTTGAAGTTGAAAATTATTAATACTAAAACGATTTATTACATAAAAACAAAATAAAAAATAAAACGATAAAATAAAATAAAAATGAAAATAAAATAAATTAATAATAACAAAATACTAATAATTAATAATAATACTTACTAATAATGAAAAATGAATAAGAAAATAAATAATATGAAATAAAATAATATATAATCAAATATAATATATAATAGATAAAATAAAATATAATAAAATAACATAAATTAAAAATATTGTAATATTAAAATAAAATATAGTAAAATAATAATAAATAAATAACACATAACTAAAAAATAATAAAAATATTAAAATAAATAACAATAATAAATAATAAATAATAATGAATAATGAATAATAATAAATAATAATAATAAAATATAAAATATAAATATATAAAATAAACTATAAACTATAATATATAATAAATAACATTGAATATAATAAAATAAAATAAACACATAAAATATTCAAATAAAATAAATATAAAACTAATAATAAATAAATAATAAAAATGAAAAAATAATAAGTTAATAATAATAAATAATAAATAAATAATAATAAATCATAAATAAATATTAAAAAATAAAAAATAAAAAATAATCAATAATAAATTATCAATAATAATAATAAATAATAATAATAAATAATAATAATAATAATAATAATAGTTAATAATAATAATAACAAAAATTATAAATAAATAATAATAAATGATAATAAATAATAAATAAGAATAAAAAAGAATAACTAAGAATATAACAAAAATAATTCAATAAAAAATAATTCAATAAAAAATAAAAGAAATAATGAAACAGTAAAATAAAACAGTAATTATTACATTAAAACAAAAGAAAAAACGGAAAGAGTAAAACAAAGTAAAAAAAGTCAAACAAAGTAAAAAAAATTGTATGGAAATATGAATGAGGACCCATCAGTGTCCGTTTCAACAATCTGTAACATTCGCTTTTACCTCCAATCCCCAAGTCTGTAAATGTAGAATGGGGGAAAAATGAATGATTACATTCAATACTATAGACACAAAAATCATTTCCTTCAAGTCTTATAAGAAACCTTTTCGAACAAGCACTTTTCCCTAGAGAACAACGTTCAAACTCCGCGGTCTAGCATTCATAGATAACATAAATTGGAATGAATAAATAGAAGATACGGACTGACAAATTATCACATCTGTAACATGGACGGCGGCACCGGGGGGCCCAAGCCCCCCCCCCCACCACCACCACACACACACACTTTTTGACTTGCCCCCCCCCCACTTTACGGTCATCAATAATGAAGTTATATATGCATGTGTTTAACCGGCCCCCCCGCTTTTTAGAAGAGCCCCCCCCCCCACACACTTTTATAACTGTGTCGCCGGTCCTGTGTAAGTATCTTACATCTCTATAAAGCCACCATTCGCGAATGCATGTAATATTATTGTTGCCACATCTGGGCTAGCAGCTATTTTAATTTAAATGCAATGTGAACACACATCTTGCTGTGAAACTCACCACTTAGAATGCACTTTATAAATATGGCCCCTAATCACAGTTTCTATTATGTCTCAATGGCGATATGCCTTATTTTGGGGAATAAAAGTAAAATAAATTCCAGTTTTTTTTTTTGCTGCCTTGCTATGAGATGACTACAAAGAAGTGGGGGCAAAATAAATCCATACAAAATAGAATTACTACGATTTGAAAACTACCTCAAAATGTAATTGCACCTATAGAAGTAATTGCACCTATAGAAGTAATTGCACCTATAGAAGTAATTGCTACCTGCAAAAAGACTAATTTAAAACTAACGAGCTTTGAAAAGGAAAGTTGCTTTTCATTTTAAATTAGAAAAACGGGTATATAATTAAGTAATAGTAAATATGCATTAAGATAACGTCATTGAAGGGAGTTAATTATTAAAATTTAAAAAAATCAATTATATTTACTCTAAAATACGAATATTGAAGTTTTAATCATTGTCGAGAATTTCCATGTAAAATGTTTGAAATGGAAACCAGAAAAAACCCCTAACATTTAGACGCAAGTTTGTTTGTTCTGTTTTATGACAATTGTACGTCTATTAGGATTATTTAATCTACAAACGCAATACCTATGTTCAACAGTTCATTGTATACGATACATTAAACACAAGTCGCTATTTAGGCGGAAGATAATCCTTTTCAAACTGTGTTAGTGTGTAAAAAATCACACTACATTATAAACATGTATAGTCGATTCCAGAAGCTGTTATGTTATCCCTGAGGCCAAACACGTGTTATGTCATTTGGAAAACATTGCATTTTCAGTATGTGTACCCAAGACCTATAAATAAACCGTCTTTGTTTTGTTATAAATTCGGTAATCATATAGTATGGTTAACGGAGCAGAAATCGAGAAAAATAAGAAAATATACAACAAGTAACTATTATCAGATGCAATGAAATTTAGTTTTTTACCGACTAGCATAGTTTTAAACTTCTACAAATGTTTAATATTTCATTTAATACATTTCAATATCAGATTCCGTCGGTATCCCGTCTTTTTGAGAGAGTAAAATGGCCGACAATGTGTTGGTGTTGGTGTTTGCTTTCTTAAGAAAATAGTTTTACAAAAGGGCTTACCTTACCCCTTAGTTTGACTGGCAATAATCGGACTTAAGTGTTTCTGGTAGGGTAAGCGTTTTTCCACTATCTTTTACGCCTAAAGTTAGCGACTATGTTCAAAGAAAATCGACCGCTATTTTTATTTACTCGTGTTTGGGTAAGTAAAAGTGATGATAACAAATATAGAGATAATAAATCTTCCTATCACTTTCCACGCTTGGGAATAATACAGGTCGGTAGAAAATCAAATGTTTCTGCTTTTGTTAAAGGTTATGTATTGTATATTTTGTCTCTATGTAATTTTTGCTCTGTTAACGACACTGCATCAATGCCTTAAATGCTCTACATTGCTATGAATGCATGCATTATTACGCACAAATACATCTTTAAACTGAATTTAACTTGTAAGGTTCTAAAATGTGCGAAAGGCATTACAAAAATAAAATAACATTATATATTCAAGTTTAACGTTATTATAGCAATGAACGTGTTGGCGTATCTTCTCCAAGCAAGCGTTCGCCATATTGAATGTGTGTGTTATGTGTGAACACACAAGAGGTAGAAAGTAAACGGCTAAATAAGAGACATGATAAAACATCATGTCTTAGAATTTTTTAGATAAAGATTGATAATTTACATTATTTGGAAAATAAGGTACTAGTTAATAATCAGTTCTAAGTGAAAGTCTACTGGGGGTTGAAGGTTCAATTCTTAGTTCGGGCGATACTAAGAATACAATTACACATTTCTTAAGATGTTTACCCGGTCATTGCTGACGGAACGAAAGTAAGTTATCCCTGTGGATTAAATAAAGAGTTCCATTCGCACAGATTCCCGAGTTCTACAAGATACACCTGATTAAGGTCGGAGGTTACATCGGCTGAAACGTTGTGAGAATAACTTCCATGATGAGAACAGTAGGTCGACTAATCAAAATAATACAGATGATGAGCCCCAAAAACTGCAAAAAATTGTTCTTTTGTGGTTGTATACTAGGTTGGGTCTAGTCTACAACATACTAAAAGTTGGACAAGATTGGAGTAAGGGGGATGTCTAATTTTGAATGTTACTTTTCTTGTTTTCAAGTCATTTTCCATTTACATGTGAAGCACTAATGTGGTCAATTTTCATGATAAATCAATAATCTTGGATTTTTACTCACGTTTTCAGGGTCAATATTCTCCATGAAAGGGTTATCAGCGATGCCAAATAAATCCTTATAGAACATCAAGTGATACCTCATACGCCCATTACCCTTGATTGCATCCACCCTTATTCACTTACGTCACAGTACGTTGTCAAAACTTTTCACTACTCATCATCATCTTCCATTGGATTATTTTTTATATTGTCATAATTTCCGTCTTGGTAATGTCTTCATGCACTGGTACATTCTAGTCCATGCCTCCTTCAGGTGCACCTTCGTGTATTGCATTATTCCGAACAGTTGTAATGGATTATCCTAATCAGTGCATCTGGAGCAAGGCTTTTGTCCGTCTTCACTGAAACAAGTTTGACCCTTTCCACCTTCCACCTTCCACCCCCACTGAGATGGTACCATTTTATCACTACATCCCATCCAGTAGTAAGTCCGCAAAGAATAGAATGTACAGTCAGTGGCCGTTGGCGGGGGTCGTTCTGGCGTAACGAACGTCTAAGCTCTAGCAACTTTCTTGTAGAGCATATTGTATCTAATAGATGACAGAGTCCTTCTGATCGGCATTGATCAAAACTACCATTGCCTTACAAACATTAGTTTCCACAACATCCTGGCTTTGCTTTGGTAGAGAGAATGCTTTTGAACACTCTTTCATTGTCTTTTCTCTCTTGACAGTTCATTGGACCCCCCAAGGTCTTTCCTATTCCGAATACCGTGGACACCGAATCACATCCCGTAAAAGCATGCAGGAACAACAGATCATTAAAAACGGCTTCGTCCAGCATCTTCTTAGGAACCTTGATATTGTAGACGTAAGACTTCGCCTTGTAAGAGTGGAAATAAAGTGCAGTACATTTGGAAACATATGCATGGAACAGCAAGAGAATAAAAATATCCGTCTCTTCTCCAATGAGGGTGGTTTATTTGAAAGCAGACATATTGATGGCTGCCTTTGCAATCTCAACGTCGGCATCTCCTTCCGCTTGAATAAGTTCACAGCCTTTATGCCGCATTCGTTCCATAATCAGCTGGATCAGCGCCTGATTATTTGCCGCATTCGACAAGATGTCCTTTATTTCAGTCACCTCGGTAATGTTCCCCTTCTTGCATTCAGCTTTCGACTTTGCCGCTGATGAGTACAGTCTTTGATATTTTGTCCAACTTCATGACCACCAAACATGACAGTTTCTCTACCATAGTGTTCGACAGTAAATGAGGCATACTCGTGTGCAATCGAGCTGTAGGTACTCCCTTCCTTCCATTTCAGACGGTGAAGAAGAGATCCTTCGTCTAGTACGTTGTGTTCTATGACTGGAAATGTTTGTGTCACAGCACTGCCAGATTTTGTTTCAAAATAATTTCTGAGAGCCGCTGCCAGCTGCGGGTTGTTTGCTTGACATAAAATCTCTTTCCTTCGAACAAAAACATCGGATAGAGACAGAGGTCAACGAAAATGCCATCACCCAGCCTTAGATCACCCGTCTGTGAAACCACGAAGAAACTCTGGAATAAAAGTGTTGAGTCAATGCTAAACTTTGATGTTCTTCCTCAATGCTAGAACCTTTGCCTTCAAACTCCATTTGTGAGAGTAGGAAGAAAACTGAATGTACATATATCTCCTGTACAATGGCTGGTACTCTTAGAGATGACGGACCATGTTTCCGTGACTTCGCGTCGTTAACGTTCGGACATGTTACGGAATCGCCCGAAGGTTGACGAGGGGAAAACTGCCAAACGGTAAATTGAAGACTGGCAGCCGAAAAATTACCAAGATTAAAATAAAACTAAAAAACATATAAAAATAAAGAATGAACAAATCATAGCTAAACAACTGTTCTAAATTAGATGTTTATTTTTTGTCATTAGTTAAATGTTTTTAAATAATGTTTTTTTTCAATGTGTTTTTTACATGTTTTTCAAAAATTCAATTAGTCAATTAGTCCTTCGTGAGATTCAACGAGCTGACAGAGATTATAGAAATTCATTTTTTGTTATTGAACGCGATTAATGTTTTCCCCGAGTTATAGGTTGCTTGCTGTAGCCTGATTGGTTAATAGTTTCGTCAACTTTCGGGCTTTTCCGAGACCTGCCCGAACGTTGACGACGCGAAGTCACGTACACATGGTGCGTTATTTATAAGAGTACCCAATGTCTTTTCCGATCTCGAAAAGATCGTTAACATTGACATCCTCGTTGCTAGTAATACCTGTCATAATATTACGCAACGATGCATCGTCCGAAACGGTTTAAAGCTGTCTAGTTGCTTTGAAACTTTCCCAATGCTTGTCTCACCTCTTCTCATCCGAGAGGCAGACAACTCCTTATATTGTTCGCTTGTTGTGTAACTTCGTGCGGTAAGTTCTTGTATGGCGAGGTTGTAAGCAGATAACACAGTGGACAACCTGTCCTAAACTGTTTTCTGGTGCTCGGACATCCCACTGCTCAGGGTGAGTTCATCTTGGCTTTTGAGTAAGCGTATTAGTGTTTGTTTGATGACAAGATCGGAGCCAAGACCAGCCCAGTATTGGCTACTACGTCTGATTACGTGTAACCCAAACTGGAACTTCTGATATATTGCAGAGTTGTCATCTTTAAAAGCATACATCTTCTGGAGATCTGGAGATATAGATGAGCAGACTTCAGATAATGTGGATGACCAGCAGCTGCGAATATTGGCAGGCAAGCGGAGACGGCACTGAGATGCAGTTTCTATGACCTCATTCGATCAACTGCAACAATTGCCCTAGCAATTCATAGCATGTGCTAATAATTATCCATAGTTTGCTGGTTTGGGAGGCTCTTGTCAGTCTATCCCGTTTCAGAGTTAGACTGTTATAAATCCTACCAATGCAATCTGATTCCAACAATGACTTCAGATCGCATTCACCAGTTTCTATCAACATGTACAGCCGCTCAAGTTCCTCGACTTGGTTCTGAAAACCAAGTTAACCTCGAGGATTTTGGCAAGAATCTGACGTGTGGGACACTGATCCGCCAGCAGGTGGCCACAAAACGCTCGTTTCACTATCTTTCCGCTCATCATGTGTACGACGGTATTTTCACCATATACTGTCTCTATGATCTCCTTGAGTCCACTGCCACCCATCAACGCCCCAATAGCGCCCAACAGATTAACGAAGGTATGGAATCTGCCAAACAATAGTATCACATTCTTAATTGGAGTATCATCTGGAACAGCGTTCACGATTTCAGAAACTTTCCAAAACAGCGGTAGATGAAAGGTAATAACATTCGACATGTTGTGTTATGACGAAAGACCGCATATGTAATCTAGGGTTGATAGGATACAGGTGTTATCTCCTGGATTCATGTCTATCATAGAGAGAAACTTTACTAATGATTTTTCCGAATATTCGCACTCCTTATGTATCAGGTGCATCACGCCTTGCCAGCTGGTTGAAGCGAAAGGACATTTCCCAGAAAAAGTCCACTCTGCGATCACAACGGTTGATATGCGTTGAAAAACGGTAATCTATGATATCAATCTTCGTCATTTCAACAGGTTTGAATACCGCCGCTATTTGTCTTGGTGTGTCATGACTGACTTGTTTCCCTGGTATGATAGCCACAATCAAGCCCATCGAATCGGACAGTTTTAGGTGGGGTAAAACGTGGCCTCTTTGAGGTTTTATGTTGTTTACTCAGGAATCTTATACCATACAGAACAAATCCATGTATATACGGAGGTAAGGGGCCCGATTAATTGAAGAAAGAACTAATCTACCACTGCTACCCATATAAAGATAATCACCCACATGCGGGTTTGTGAACTTGATTGAGTGCAATAAAGGATTCAGGGTATGGGTACCAATGTGGGTTCAACAAGGGGTTTAAGGGTAGAGTGCCCCTAGATATGGTATAAGGAGTTATTTGGCATCATTTGTAACCCTTTTCATGTGAAAGATTGACCTGAGTAAAAATCGAAAATGTATTGATTCATCATGAAAACTGACCGAGTTTTAGACTAGACCCAGCATTACATAAAACCACCCCAAAACAAACATTTTTAGATTTTTTGAGGTAGGGATACTCCGGCAGTATATAGACCTGTCTAGTGTGAACATTACAGAGGTAATTGTCAAAGAAGAAGTCCACGTTGAACGTCAGTACACACAATCGAAATAAACTAAAATAGAAAAGGTATATACATCATTCAGAATACATGAGTTAAATACATACGACTTACTTTGTATTGTATTGTCTGGGAATTATTATCAATACGAATGCTTAGACTAGTAGAAAAAAGACATGGCCGAGACAGATAAAAGAACCATGGTTTAAACTGTGAAAGATAGTTCGGATCCGTAAATAGGAAATCTGGCGCGTCAAGGACGTGAAACTATGACAAAATGGTGAGAAAACAGGAAAATTGTAACCCAGCTAAAATGCCACACAAGAAAAAGAATTATCCTCGGATTTTAATCTTGTATTACGCATGTGCGTGTCTTATTTCCATTTCAAAATTGAAGAGTTCATTCTCCCCTTGGCAAGTAATAATTCAGATATAATTTGAATATTGTTCAATGGAAATAACTCTCGAATATATTGCACCCACAGTTTCACATATATAAGGAAATATAGATTTTCTGATAAATAAAGTGGAACAAAAGCCAACGGATGTTCATTAATTCTTTTATCCACCCTGTTTAATTCAGAAAAAAGGATAATCAACCTTTCAATAATCGCACACGGCGTTTCCCTGAATCAGATAAGAAGTATTATGTACAATTGAAGTAAAATGTGTAGCCACCTTTATCGCGTCTATGATCAAGCATTGTGAAATTTGTTAGGATTTGTAATATTTTTTGATTTTTCAATAGCTTTTTCTTTTCTTCCAAACTGACTGACATCGCGTGTCAAACAGTTGACATTCACACACATTCCTTCTAATCAACACGAACTGAATTCTGACATTGGCCAGTTTTAGTGAGAGAATGTATACGTGAGTTGGTTTTAGTGTTTGTTTGTATGGACAGCAGCAAACAACCTTGGACTTCGTGCGGACTTTATGGATGGAATGTGCAGATTAGGGTAAAGACATTGCTGCCCAGATATATTCAATGCTGATATATATATATATATATATATATATATATATATATATATATATATATATATATATATATATATATATATATATGTGTGTGTGTGTGTGTATGTGTGTGTGTGTGTGCAAGCAAATATGTGACTCGTTGGATCACGCGTTGAGCTAGGGTAAGATTGTTTGACTCAGGAAAAGGTGAGTTTGCAAAGCCAGTTAAATAAAAAAAAATAATGATAACATTCTAAATTAGTCTTTCTGTTCATTATACCCTCCTGCGTTTATCTTTCTTTTGTCTCTCTGGCTATTGCTTAAATAGTATTAATACTTTTAGTGATATTCCCTATTTTTTATATTGTACTCTTGCAATATTCGGTTTTATTGTTAGTTGTATTATTCCATTTGATTGTTGAGATAGAGAGAGAGAGAGAGAGAGAGAGGCGAGTGTGATAAACACTGTATAACATGAGAACGAAATGTCTAACAACATAGAGCGATGGAACGTGAAACTAATAGACTGACACTTAGAAAGTGATGAATAGCTTGGTAATGAAATTATAAATTACGACTAATTAGAACAATAAAAATATCTGTATTTCCAAAGTGAAATCGTTTGCACAGTTCCCAGTGGACTATCATCTCGACTTGTCTACTTTTTCTTGGCTAGTTTATTCCAGTCGCGTTGTTTCGTGTGGTTGACCGTAGCGATTACGTTTCTCTCTTCCAAAATGGAAACGTAACCATGTCAATGTGTTTCGGTGTGCTATTTCGTTGCTCCTTGCAACTGTTTCTCTCTTCATATCGCTTTTATTGCCTTTTCGTTTCCCGTTTTGCTGCATTCCGTGTATTTTCGTATTTTCAGTGTTTCTGGCGGCAGTGGCCAGCCTATCTTTAAATTATGCTAGCATTATTATTATTATTATTATTATTATTATTATTATTATTATTATTATTATTATTATTATTATTATTATTATTATTATTTGTACTCACTAGGAGTTCTCACACAAGTCATCATCACTGATTGCTCACCGACAACAACACCTGGCGTTCCCTGGAGCCTGAGTGACAACAACAAGTCTCCCCATATTTTCAGTATTCTCCACCTCTTTTCGACAGCCACCGCAAATAATCTTGCAGTATCGCCACAGCCGTTTACCATTGATTTCTCGCTGGTGACGACCATTGGTCTTCCCTGGGATTTGGATGGCAATAAGTCTCCCCAAGGTTCCAGCACTCTCTGCACTTCCAGTGGAGGTCTGGTTTGTCCTGTACCTCCTCGGTCTTCTCATCCTACTTGACCCTCTACAAATATTTTGTGTGGTATCAGCCTAGGCTGGCACCGATTATTATTATTATTATTATTATTATTATTATTATTATTATTATTATTATTATTATTATTATTATTATTATTATTATTAGACGTACCCGTTACCCCTTGTGTCACAACTATTACCCCTATTTATTCTATTTTGATTTGATTCGAAAATTAATAAGCTGTGAGATATTATTTAGATATTCTTTTTGCATAACTAAAAATAATAAGTCTCTTTTCTTATTATATTTATATTATTATTGTTATTATTATTACATTTTAGTTGAATATAAAAAGTGAATTGAGCATTGAAAGATAGTACATTCATCTGAAATAGTATAGTCTGTCATTCAGGGGATTGTTCCATAGTCGCCACGCTAGGCACTGCGGGTTCGCGACGCTATTTACCCATAGCTAGGTGTGTGTACGTAGGTGGCCGTTCGCTCAAGAGAGCTTATCTGTCCTTTAGAAGGTTTTGTTTTTAGTCATGTTGGATGCTCACACAACCCTCCATACTGGGCCGATGTCCGGTAGAGGTGTCGCTTTTACTCGTCGTCGACCCAAACCGCATCACCTAGTACTGGGTTATATGGTATAAATAGCATCTTTTATTGAGTACAGTTGGTTTCAAGCTCAGAAGGCGTTAACCATCCGGCTCTCTTCCTTTCGAGAGTCGGATGGTTAACGCCTTCTTAACTTGAAAACAATGGTACTAATGTTGTACTAATTTTCTGTACCAAAAAATAAATAAATATTACGTTTTAATTTTGATTCTCATTTCATCGAGCACTCTGCCATCTTACAAAATAAGTTATGTATATATATATATATATATATATATATATATATATATATCTATATATCTATATATTAATACGCTAAGGTGTACGTACGTGTGTCACGCTTCCGGCAAACGTTCTGCGCATGCGTGCCGCACCTAGATTATTAACAACATTTAATTAGTCTAATTTTTGCATCATATTTTAATTATTTCCCTTTAGCGCAACCGTAAGCGACGTAGTAATTTTGTCTTTGGCCGACTGGTTTATAGTTCGATCCGAACCAACCGCTACGATTTTTTTTCTACATTTCGAGGGGATGGGGAAGAAATAATACATTTTTTTTAATCACCTGGTCAAAAAGTACTTTTTTGTGTTGCTTAAAACTTAAAACTATTTTTTGTTGTTTATTTTGGCGTTTTTAGGGCATGTCTATTATTATTATTTTTTGTTTTGTTTTTTGAACGGACGTTAAGCAATGTTTTTTTTTTCAATGATAGTTTGAACTAAGTATTTATTTTTTATTTGCACCACTTCTTAAAGTGTTAAAACATTTATTTATTATTTTTGGATGGTAAGGGATCAGTATTTATTTTATAAATGTTTTGAACGGACAATAAGCAATGTTTTTTTTGTTTTTTTTTTTTTCTCAGTGAAACACCGAGAGCGTGGTCGAAAGAAAGAGAGAGAGAGTGTGTTCGTAAGAGAGGGAGGGGGGGGGAATAGAGAAAGAGTGAAAACGCAATAAAAACAAATAAATAAATCGCAAAAAGTAAACTTACTAACAAATAGAAGGTGCTTTGTTACATTAGGACCCGCGCTAACTTTGACCCCGTCGTTAGGGTTAGGGTCAGTGAGGGGTTAGGGTTAGCTATAAAGTTCAGGGTCATTGGTGGTTAGGGTTAAAGTTAGGGTCAGGGCCAAAGTTAGCCCAGGTCCCAATGTAACAAACTACCAAATAGAGACGTAAAAAATAAGACAATGACAATGATATTGTATAGTTAACATCTGAGAAGTTAAGTTTCTTATTTTGTGTCACGATCTGACACTCCCATTTAATAAGATTTAGTATTTACTTTTGCCCCTGACAACGGGGGAGGGGAGTCGCGACCGATAGTGATTGCTGAAGAGACAGCTTTTACCCCGACAACCGAGTAATATAATAAATATATATACTTCCATCCCGTCACGCAAAATTTTGGTGAGTAAGATATGTGCATATTTCTAGCCACCGGATAATATTATTAACAGTAAATTATACAGATTGATGTAGAAAACACTGTGGAATTCCTTTTTTTTTTCAGTGAAACACAGAGAGCGTGCACGAAAGAAAGAGAAAGTTTGTGTTCGTAAGAGAAAGATAGAGGGAGAAGATAGAGAGAGAGAGAGAGAGAGAGAGAGAGAGAGAGAGAGAGAGAGAGAATAAACGTAATTGAAAAGTGAAAACGCAATAAAAACAAATAAATAAATCGCAAAAAGTAAAAAAAAAATTAACAAAAACGAAAGTGAGGAAAGTCGTGATTCAAAGCAAAATAAAAAAGAAAATCTAATCGAAAAAAAAAGTAACAAGCATAATTTCGTTTTTATTTCGGAAGCCTGCCAGTTTTTACGGTATATCAACCCTTTTTAGTAGAGCGTCCATCGTACACGCGTTATTTGAATGCAAATTATTAATTTTTTTTAAATATTTCAATCTTATCCGAGGGGTGCTCATAATAAAACAAGCGTAACTTACTAACAAATAGATGGTACTTTGTTAGATTGGGACCCGCGCTAACTTTGACCCCGTCGTTAGGGTTAGGGTCAGGGAGGGGGGTAGGGTTACCTATAAAGTTCAGGGTCATTAGGGGTTAGGGTTAAAGTTAGGGTCAGGGTCAAAGTTAGCCCGGGTCCCAATGTAACAAAGTACCAAATAGATACGTAAAATAAGACAAGGGCAATGATATTGTATAGTTAACATCTGATAAATTAATTTTTTTTATTTCAAATATTTATTTAGTTATATTGTCAAATTCGTCAAACAAAAATGGCGTTCGCTTATTTTAGGTGAGGTGGTCGCTAATTTCAGACTTTATAAAAGGCTAAATTGTCCGATTACAGTAGAGGATCTCTTTACATTAGCGGCTAACCCGAGATGTAGGGGAGGGCGCCACTTTTTCCCCAGGACTGCTTCATTGTCCTTGATCCTGACCTTATAATACTGAGAATTTTAGCAATGTTTGTTTTAGTCTTTGCTATGACTCAACCGAGGATAGAACTCTGGTATCCCGTTTCATTAGCGGAAACGCTTACCAAATAGGCCGATTTCAGGCTTACGGTATGTATTTATTTATTTATTTATTTATTTATTTTATTTTTTAATATTTAAAATTTCTTCTTCTTCTTCTTCTTCTTCTTCTTCTTATTATTATTATTATTTTTATTATCATTATTATTTATATATTAATACGATAGAGTGTGTGTTATTTATTTTGTGTGTCACGATCTGACACTCCTATTTAAGAAGATTTAGTGAAGAGACAGCTTTTGCCCCGGCAACCGAGTAATATAAATAAATATATATACTTCCATTCCGTCAAGCAAAATTTTTGTGAGTAAAATATGTGCATATTTCTAGCCACCGTATAATATTATTAACAGTAAATTATACAGATTGATGTAGAAAACACTGTGGAATTTCCACAGGGTCCCGCTAGTATAATTGAATATAAGAGACAACTTATGTCTGGATATCCTTTGGTAAATCCTTTCAATAGTCCGAATCCGGATCTTAATTTCAGAGGGGAATTGGCTGATGAATTTTCCATAGTTTTGA
>OY744527.1:48276293-48288793 GCA_963556195.1 Sepiola atlantica | reverse complement strand
TATATATATATGTATATATATATATATATATATATATATATATATATATATATATATATATATATATATATATATATATATATTCTAAGCAAGCATGCCTACTTGCATAAATAAGTACTAAGAATAAGCGAACACACATACATTCATTAAAAAAATAGGGACGGCGAGATAAAGTCCGCCATAGGGAATTGATTTTCAAGATTGCTTTACAAGACATTGATAGTTAATTCGATTCTTACTGCGCATCAACGTGATTTAGTCCAACATAAACATAATAAATAAAGAGATAGAACTAAATATATATCGCTACATCACCTTTCTCACAGAAAGGACGTAGCTAGTCTCTCTCTACTCTATCGTTATTTTCATGGAAGCTGTTTGACTGAGATCCGATATCTGGTTTCTTCTGTGTAGGACATTCTCAGCAAGAACTCGTCTCTTACTACAACGAATAAACACTTTTCTTTGCTCTTCCGGATTCCTAGCACCAGGCGGATTTTTTTCCAACAGAGTATCTTAGCAAAGGTTTTTCTCGTCTGTAGAACACATTACTACGAGACTGCTTTTCTTCAGATTACAACATAGTCATCTTCAAATCTAATGACAATAATTCAAACTTGGTTAAATCCATCAATCATTGTTGATCATATCATAAGTTTATTCATCTTCAACCGACAATATTCAGTCTCATGAACACTTGTCCTCGAGTGGCCTTTGATCTACATGAAATGAAAACCATTTACTAGAGAAAATATACAAGCAATAATCACATTTGAAAAAAACAATTTGCTAGCCTGTTTTTTTTTTGTACATCAATTGGTACCTAATTCTTGTATTTATGTCTTGACGTGATATAAAATTACGATTTGCTTTTATATATCTCATATCTCTATGAAGTGTGTATCCCTGCTAACAATGATGATATTCTACACATTTAAAAAAACAAATGATAGATTTATGGAAGACATAAACGCGCGTAACTTATAGTTGATAGTATCAATTTTATTTTAAATATATCGGACGGTCCTTTGATAATGACGGAGTGAATATGAAACTTTTGTGAAAAACAAGACATTTTAAACTTTGTACAAAGCTAATTTCAAACGGCTTTTAATAGCGTTTCTGTGCTTTCATGCGTATGTCGGCTTCGCGTGAACTTGTACGTTTGAATCGAAAAGAGAATCTCTTTTTTGTTACTATATAGTTTTCACTAACTCCTCCCTCTCTCTCTCTCTCTCTCTCTCTCTCTCTCTCTCTCTATATATATATATATATATAGTGAATGCTTTTATTCAAACATGTACAAGGTCTGCTACACTGGCACGTCGATGTTATCGATCTACAGCTCTCAAGAACTGAGGTCTCATCAGGCAGAGAATTATTTTTTGATCCAACCTGGTTGCTGAATTCCAGGGAGAATGAAGTTAGCATTTTCCCTGGAATTCAGCAACCAGGTTGGATCAAAAAATAATTCTCTGCCTGATGAGACCTCAGCCCTTGAGAGCTGTAGATCGATAACATCGACGTGCCAGTGTAGCAGACCTTGTACATGTTTGAATAAAAGCATTCACAATACAGCTCTATATTTTTTTATTGAGCACTCTTTTATAAACCCGGTTTGATTCCCTTTGGATTTCTACCCTGTGGATTTTACCCTACTTGGATTACTATATATATATATATATATATATATATATATATATATATATATATATATATGGATAGATAGAGAGAGAGAAAGAGAGAGAAAGAGAGAGAAAGAGTAAAAATGGAAGAGATAGAGAGAGTAATCGAAAGAAAAAGAGAATTAGTTTAAATAATGCTAAAATTTTATTTCTAACATAGATACAATAATACATCTTTTAATTCTGTTTTGAGTTGCATGATTCAATCTCGATAATTTCAGTAAATATTCAAAAATATACATCATAAAAAAATATTTGCATCAAGGATAGTCCAATAGAACGACGACTCGAGAAGTCGCTCGGGGTATCACATGCTAAGGGCCACCACATTAACAGTTTTAGATCTAGACGCTCTGTTTTGTATTTAAATATACATTTAGATATTATACCAAGAGCATTGACATAGTTTTCGGTGCTCTTCCAATATGTGATCTACCGAATGTTTTTTTTTAACCCTAACTAACCATAACTCTAAAACCTCGGTAGATCACATATTAGAAACGCACGTAGTTTTCTTGATAAGATCATCTGAATAGTGAATATTTAAAGGAAAGTATGATAGTGAGTCTGCAAAAGAGGTAACAGAATATCGTCATTCTGGAATAGCATGTTACAAACAAATTTGGAACAATATTATCGAACTTCTAAGAGGTCCAAAAGTTTGCCTTTTCACCCTTTGAGAAGAGGTTAGTTTATTGCTAATCGCCTGATGCGCCTCTACCGGTAAATGTCGACGGGGCTGCCCAGGAATTATTTGTAGGTCATAGTGCTCTTCTAGGGCACTGGCTTTTCAATCCCACTTTCCGACCCTTTGTCACATCTTACCGCTGTTGGAGGGAGATAAAAAAGTAAAAATAAATAAATAAATAAATAAAGCCAAACGATTGCATGCGTTAAGTAGCACAGTTTAAACAAGATACAACGGAATACGCACGTGATTATCATCGATAGAAAACTATTTAAATAGTGTCTTCCATTTTACATGAGCGAAAACATTTACTTTCCAAATATCAAATAAAATTAGTTTCAGTGGCAAAAAATAGCAGAAGCCATGTAAAAAGACAACAGAAAGTTGCATCAATATACGGTGTGAATATTTCTCCAAAACTACTTTGAACCTGGATATGGTAGGTACGGCACGACCCGCTCCATAATCAGCTGGAAAGAAGATGACGACATTCGAAGGAAATAAATTGATTTGTATGGACAAGTTGAAACTAAAATAATGATAAGAGAGGCAAAGAAATGATGGCAGATTAAGAAAAAAGAACTTTATTTAGACAATCAAAAATCAAGACAAAACAAATTGATTAATAGAAATAAGACTAATATGTCTACCATACTATAAGTAGATAAAAAAAAACTCGAAACGTTAATCGAATAAGAGATATCTGAACAGCACCAGACACCTCTTTTATGCAGCCAAAAAGAGACAGAAAGTTTCCGGCCGGAAGTCACGTGGTTTGATCGACTTCCGCCGGGGTCACCTCTGACCTTTATGATGTCACTCGATGTTTTCTGTTTAAACACGACCATCGTTATGTAACAATTGACACGGATCTCAACTATATCGTGACTCGCCAAGACACGTGACAGAGATTAACTTTAGTTTCGTAAAAATAGTCAAATAACAAAATAAAAAAATAAAAAAATCAACAATCTTTGCGTTTTTTATCAGCATGTTTTTAATTGCATGAAGATTTATTATGGTAACAACGCGATGAGAACATCGCATACCCAGTCAATCATTGTGGTAGGCAGGCATATTACCCCAGGCGGGTAAATGTTAACATCTACAGAAGACGGGATTTCAAAAGAATCTGGAACGTACACAATACTTGAAGCTTGAGATCATCATTCCCACGCATGAGCAGCGGAAAAAAGCGCGAAATTTAAATACGAAATCGCTACAAAATGTTTCGCGTAAGCTTTACGTAATTTCCCTATTTGCTTCTTCAGATTAAAACCATACAGAAAAAAACAAAAACAATTTCAAACATGAGTCATCTATTTTCAAGCTGTTTCAAAAGTATATCTGAAAATGCACCAAAAAGATCTTGTGATTATCGAACACAATTTTATACTCCTTAACTGCCATGAAATATTCGAAATGAATTGCTTAAAAGTCACACGTGTTGGTTATTTTCTAATGAAAACTTACCTATGAAATTATTTCAGTGATTTTTAGATAAATGACGAGAGTAACTTCCTCCATAGATAAGAACTATATATGGTCAGCACTTGCAGAAACACCATTATTATTAATAAAAAAAACAATATTTTAGGATTTACAATAATATATAATTATATAGCTTTGGAATTGGCGACAGATGGTGCGACTGGTCAGTCAAAGTCTCAATCTACTAACAACGCATCAGCCGGATAACGCAGATAAAAAATAGATATAGCTTTGGAATGTGTTTTTTTTTTTACATACGCAAACTTCTGTGTTATTTGTTCTTCGACTTTTCAGACTTGTTCTATTTCGAAACTAAGAAAGATTGACCTGCAAGATTTTCATAATTTAGTAATATTATTACGTTGAAAATGTATAGTATATGTAATGATTATTGTTTTAAAATACCCCTATCTCTCTCGCTAAGTTCTGCATTTTCTTATCTGGATCTTGCCGCACGTTTTTGCAACTTCTCGACGAATTTAGTTGTGCGGAAACAGTTGGACCGCCTTCTTGCTAGCAGCTGCTTTTAAATCTCGGTCGCAATTATCATCATGCATGTCAATCTCTTCTCATAGGCTAGTGGTTTCCAGTCATCCATGGTCTTAAACACTCATACCCACTAACCCTAACCCTAACCCTAACTCTAACCCGAACCCGAACCCGAACCCAAACCCGAACCGAAACCGAACCCTAACCCACCAATAGTACACACAAACATCTATCAATTGCATTTTTTAATCTTCTTCCAACAGCGGTAAGATGTGACACAAGGTAGGAAAGTGGGATTGAAAAGCCAGCGCCGTTGAGGATGAGCACCCTTGCCTACAATAAAAATTTTGTGCAAAGTTTTAACTGATTTGGTTTATTGGTTTTTGAGTTATTGATCAAAGAAATGAGATTTCCAGCATAGGCCATTCGTGAAGTCTATTAAGGGATAGAGCGCTCTCGCGCCTCCCTTGATTAAGAATAAATAAAAGAATGTAAACAATTTATCAAATCTGTCTTAATAACAGCACACCCACAACCTCATACCCCCACACCTGAACCCCATATAAATATTTTATTCAATCTTTCACTAAGTTATACTTAGTATTGTACTTTTGCTTAAGCATCGCATTTATACATAACATTTAAACGTTAGTATTATTGCATACTTACGAAAAATCATCCTAACAGAAACTTAGTTGGAGACGAAAATTTGCTTTTTGTTGAGGTGGAGACGGAGGGTAATTAATTATTTCTATACACTAACACAGGAAGTAAGGTTATGTTTGATATGAATGGAAAACAAAATACACGCTCTTCATAAACCCTATCACTAACCCTAAGTCCAGAAGGAAATATGGAAAAATAAATATTAAACAATAACCGATAAAAGACAATTAAGCCCCCAAATATTCTGGGCGGTCCTGTCGATTTCCACACGGATAAGACGACATTAAGAGACACGCAATACCCACCATCCGAAAAGAAGTGGTAATGCCTGATAGGATACACTAACGTTACCCTCGCAGTTCTGGTGAATTCTAAATAACACAATATCACTGTGCTTCGTTATATCCTAACACTAACACTAAGTCCGGGAGGCAAAAGAAAAAAAAGAAAAAAGGCAACAGTGCGCGCGCAGTGGCATAAGAGAGCTTTTAAAAGTAAAAATCGCACCCAAAAATGTCCTTGTCGGTCGCGTTGGCACTCACAAACTCTTCCATTTTCCAAAAGAAGGTGTAGGGTGAATTCGTAATACCATATATCCTAACAATAACTTTTTGTTGAGTTCATTGCCTGTCGTCTGTGGTCCTTAATTGTGTAAGGGGGTGCCAACGAGCCAGGCCTGGACATTTTCAGAAGAAGTTTAATTTTTTCGGTCAGTCACCCCCCTTACACAATTAAGGACCACAGACGACAGGCAATGAACTCATAAACCTCCGAAAAGAGGAGGGTAATGCCTGGGAAGGTAAAACCCCGTTACTCTTGAACGTTTTAATGAATTTGAAATGATACAGAAGAACTGTGTTTCTTTATATCCTAACAGCAATCGTAAGTTCAGGTCACAGTATAAGAAAACGAAGAAAAAAAACCGGAAACGATAGACGCGCAAAAGTCGTACAGGAACCGGTAAAAGTCAATTTCACCCCAAAATTACTTGGTTGATCCTGTCGCTAATCCCTCAGCAAACAGATAATAAACGCCCCACGGACCGAGAAAATTGAACTTCTCCCGAGAATGTCCTGATCGGGCTCGTCGGCACTCCCTCACACAATTAAGGACCGCAAACAGCAGGCAATACACTCATCACCTTCCAAAAGGAGGTGGTAATGCCTCGGAAGATGAACTCTTGTTATTAATGTTCTTCTTTTACCTGTCAAATTTTGAGTTAGTAAATAAGATATCAACATTAATTTTCCTCTCCTCAATTGACCAGTTAATTATGTTATAGTATATTCTTCTTGTGGTCTATTCGTCTTAACGGATTCCAGGACAAGAATCTATCTAGTCTGGTGGAGTATCCAGCTAAGTGCTGTTACTTGAGGTAACATGACTTGGAGAAGATGCACCATGAGTCCGTTTATAGCCGTGTGAAAGGAATTTTATTTGGGCTTTGAATTCTATGCTATTTTGAATATTTGGTCAAGGTTTACTTGTAAGGTGAAGTATCCTAATGTCAGATGATACTGACAAACCCTTGTACAAAGAGACCGAAGCCACTCGAGGATGCTGTCTAGTAGGTAATTCAAATATGTGTGTGCGTGTGTGTGCGTGTGCCTTGATACCTTGTCTTGTCTTTGATCCAGAATTGATTTAAGATCGATTCTATACCAAACTGCTACCTATATTTTAAGGTTTCGGAATTAATGACACAATTTTGATTAATATCGTACTTCAATAAAACAAATGTTTCCTATACTATATGTGTTATATATACCGGCCTTCACAGTTTATCTAGATCGATATTCACTAGGTCAAGCTCTATTTTCATTCCTGATTTAGTTGAAATCAATTTAGTGCGTTCAATCGATACAAGAGACAAACACTGAGACGTACAGTTCGAGAAACACCCAATCTATCATATATTGTATTTGTTTTTAAAAGTTCTTTTCACGCCTTTGGCGGATTCTCAATTTTGGCAGCTATATTTCTGACATTTGTCCTCAAGGGCGGTGTCTACAACTGACGACACGCTTTATTTCAACAGACCACCGTCGAAGATATGCACCATCAAGAATACTGCGATCTTGTTGAACGGGTCTCTTTTATTTCACTCATGCTTTAGAGTGAGAGTGCCATGCTGTTATCTTAATTAACTTTCTTATTCTTTCTGTAAAGAAGAAAGAAGCGGAAATTATTTAATTTCATGAATTGGGGCTGTGCCAAAATTGTAAAAAATATAGTTATATCAAAACTAAGACATCAAAAAGATTTTTTTTCTTCGCCTTTATCCCCTATAATAAACTAGCGGGGCTCGTGCACAGGCGTTGCCAGGGAAAATCGAGGAAACCAAGAAACTTATCCTCCCACTTTGAACTCCATATAAATAATTTTACTTTATTTTTTTTTTTACTTAGCTATAAATATTATTTGAAGTGTTAAGTATTTTATTCACACGTAACATTTAAACGTTAGTATCATTTTATAATTACTAAAAGAGAAAAAAGGTTTATGAGTGAGTATCTATACACAAACGCTGTCAGGAATGTAATGTTTGATAGGTGAGAAAATAACATGCCCTGCAGTAACCATATTATTAGCCCTAAATCCAGTCAGAAATTAAAAAAAAAATGAAAATAATGCACGCGCAGTTTGCTTAACGAAACGTTAGAAAATCAATTTATTGTCTTAGGGACCGTTAAAAGTCAATTTCCCACAAAAATATCCTGGTCGGTCCCGTCGATACACCCTCATTGAAAAGACCTCCGCTGATTACGTGCAAGCCACCCCCATCCGAAAGAGTGTGATTAGCCTGGGAGGATGTCTTCTATTTACCTTTCAAGGTCGTGGTAAATTCGAAATAACGCAAACGTGCTGTATTTTTTTGTATCATAACCCTAACCCTACGGTTGGGTGGCAATATAATAATGAAGAAAATTAAGACAAAGAAGTTGTGCGTGCAGTGAGCATAACGGTTCAGTTAAAAGTCAATTAATAGAACGAAACAAACTAAACCCATCCCATTTTCGAAAGGAGATGCCCATGAATAGACTCCCGTCACCTTTAAATGTTGTCATGAATTCAAAATAACAGAACGCTTTGTATCCTAACAATAAGCAAAAGTTCGTGTGGCAATATAAGAAAAAGAAAAAAGACTGAAACGGTACGCGCGCAGCGGTCGTAACAGAATTGTAAAAAAAATCAATTTATAGTTTAAAGAATTGAAGAAAATAACTTTCGCCCGAAAATGTCCTTATTGGAGTTGTCACTTCTATTCGGATTAGAACGACTAATGTAACAGGCTATACACCTCCCCCAATAAGATTTCCATGCTTTATTCTTTTTATTTAGCATATTCCATTGAGAGGGAATATTTTCTCTATGATCTACAATGCAAAACTTGACAAATCAAAAAGGACTAACTGCAGTAATAATAAATTATATAAGAATCGGGGAAGTATTCAGAGTTACTGTGTCTGTTCACGATATGATGGGGAAAACAAAAATAAGCTACAATCAGTTCAATCGCTCATCTTTTGCCGACATTGGCCCATATTTACTTACCTCCCTACAGGAGCAGAGTTAGACACAAGGTCGGTTTTAATGTGGGTAAAGTCTAGTTGTCCCTAAGAGGCACTCTGGACAAGGACAAATATAACGAATGCCTCAGTCTGGAAAGATTTCTTTATTCACTGACCGGGAAGGAAAAAAGCTGAAGTGTTGTATAAGAACAGATACTACACCTTGATCTTAGTTAAAAGGCGAATGAGTGTCGATATCAGTCACATCCAATCCTATTCTGACATATGAACTTTTGATTTCAAAGTTTTGATTGTGAAAATATAAGGTGTTTCTTTTTATCTGCTTCTCTGTTACCTGGCCAACATCACTATTGTTGAGAAAATCGTTTTTTATGAAGGAACCTATTCATGCATATCATTGCTACAAGAGTATATGCAACGTTGACAGGAAGTAATCGGACATTTATCAACACAAAGACCAATTGTTGCGACTGAGACGAACACTATAACCAGCACTTGCATTCATAACTACAACGGTTAATGTTGGCCAAACCAGTTTTGTAAGGACACTAACGTTTCGCCTATTGAGACAGCAAATAACGAATAGTCATCAAGTAAAGAACAAGTTCTACTAACAATACTTATTTACTTAAACATAGACCCCATTCCATTGTTATAACAATTTTGAACTCTGATCACTAACTGCAAGGAGGACTATTAAACAAGACCAAGCCGAGTTATATTTCCTAAGAGATAGTTTCTAGTTTCGATAACCTTCACCAAGGGTGGCATTTAAACTAGGTGAAGCCTTGAGAAACCACCCACATTTATCAAATCCATACAGGTTGTTCTGCTAAGATAAGCTGAGACATTTCACACACTGAGTGAATATAGATATGTTAATATATCTTGCCTCTGAATAGGATCTTTGCCTTTTGGCTAAGATCAAAGTGTAGTATCTGTTCCGATGGATACTGCACGCCTGTCCTGTGCAGTTCTAGGAGGTCCACCCTCCCAGGCTTTGCCTACCCTCTTTGGGGAGGAGTAAGTTTATTGCTTACTGTCTGAGGCGCCTCTACCGGGGAATGCCGACGGGGCTGCCCAGGCAATTTTTAAATGACCAGAGTGCTCACCTCTCGAGCACTGGCTTTTCAAACTCCACTTTCCCGACCCGATCTTGGGTCACATCTTACTTGTGGGAGTAAGATAAAACTGGCCTTGTGCCTAACTCCTGGGGAGGAGTAAATAAAACCCTTAAAAGTATGTACTGGCTATAAGAAAAACGGATAATATACAACTTCTCCGCATCTGTTGCACTATGGCGCCCAATGCTTTCATCCTCGAAGACGATCAGGAACGACGGCGTCTCATCACGTAGACATTTTGAGTCTTGTTGGTAGACGACATGCAACAGTAACTCATGCCAGCTTCTTATAGACCTATTCTTTCTTGTAAACGTCATTATAAAAGAAACGGTACACATTTACTTGGGATGTATATATCTTTTGGAGTTTTATTTTTTCTTGATAGTACACATGTATACACATATAATAACCTAAACCACTTCCCCATGGGAGGGAGCAGATATCCGAAATTCAACATCTCTTTCTCAATTACAATGAAAATAGGATGACATCCTCTGCTTATTCGCCCCGTCACACTAGCGACTTTCTATCTGTTACGTAACTCCCGGGATACATAGCTCTCACTCGACTTCTAATGTTAAAATACCACTTTACTTAATTCTAAACTTAGGTGGAGATTTCTCATTCCGAACTTATTTTTACACACCTGCACTTAGATAGTATTACACATCTTGTCGCCTAAATACGCACAACCAGTCGAGTTGGACATGCATACTATGTTGCGCCTAAATGACCCCTCTCGTCACACTTGATGTATTTCTCGTCGACTTGTCGACAGATGTGCCTCATACGATTTTCCCACTTTCTCAACTCAAATCCAGTTCTTTTTCATTAAAATGTTATGTTTTTAAATTTTCTTTTTTTTTACCTAGTTCACCCCAAACAAGGCAGGACGCCACTGTAGACGTAAGGGGCTACTGAGAAAAAAGGGAGAAGGTTTGAGGGGTCAACCGTAATTGGGAGCTGTGCAGCGAGATATCTGTTTACATTAGTTTTTAATTTCTGCATGTCAGTACCGTCGGGGAAACAGGGGGCAGGGAGGGAGTTCCACAGGCCAGCAGCACGAGGAAAGAAGCTATTGGAGTAGAAAGCTCTGCGGCATCTGGGAGCATCCACAGTGACTGGATGGAATTTAGCTGATTGTCGAGTTGGTCTAGTGAATTTACGTCGAGGGGGCACCAGAGTAGCCAGTTCATCGGAGCTTAATCAATTGAAGTATTTGTAAAGCAAGCACAAGGATGCTGCATTGCGGCGATGGGACATGGACTGGAGCTTGGTTGACAGCGAGGGACCTATTAGGTTGTCGACTCTTTCTTGGACCTTCTCAAGGAGGGAAAGATTAGTAGATGATGCACCAGCTCAGATGTGGCAACACTACTCCATGCATGGGTGGATGGTGGCTTTGTAGAGATACAGGATAATGTCAGGTGTAAGGAGTTTACTAATACGGTAGAGGGAGCCCATCTTCTTTGCTGCAGCCTTGGCAATGTCTTCAATGTATTTGTTATTATCACGATTCTACTAAGAATACGCATGATGTGCATGTCGACTAATTATCACCTTTAGATTAAAACAGTGTATTCTTTATTGAAAAATTGAAATCTCAGGATTTCTACGTTGGATGATTACACAATGTATACATGGGCGATAGCTGTTATTTTATGCTCCTTTAGAACCAACAAAATATTTTGCTTTCCCTGATCAAATAAAATACAGTGCATGTCTTTTATATCTGCTAATCTGATAACATTTATGTCTAATTTGCGTATTAAATTACAATACTTAGAAATTTGATATATCTCTTTATATATACAGTAAGGTATGTGTATATATTTATATGTTTCTAAGTACAGAATAATTTCCTTAATTAAGGATCGGATCATTGTGAATGTTGTAATATATATTCTAGGCAGCACGGTGAGTTACATGGGAACATTATTGTCTTTGTAAACATTAACATTTAGAGAGTGCTAGTATATAAAGTTATGGATGTGTATATGTTTCTGATTTATATATATAAATATTTCGGTGTAAACGATAAACTCCTAATGAAACGATTATTATCAAGTTTGGAATATATATTGTCGGCAACATTATTTTTTGTAACTTATAAGATTTAGGGGGTATATGTATATACAGTTAGGTATGTGTATATGTTTATATATTTATATGTAAAGGATTCACCCCTAAACTAATTACTTGATCATTTTTAATTTCGGAACACAACTTCTATGCGTAAGTGTAGTTAATGTGTACCATATTTAGTTTAACTTAGTTTTATGCAAAGGGGGTGAAGAGGGAGTGGGAGACGTTTGTAAAAATTCACATACCTTCGATTATGGTGAAATTTAAACAACACGTATTAGAGATCAATTAATAAATGTTCCACCAATTTCAGTTTATCTGAAGTATTTAAAAATGATTTTAGAGTACATCATATCGACACTACCTCTCATTTGAAAATTTAAATATTTCAACTTTGCATTGAATTTGATCCATAGTCATTAGAAACCGATTAACCAAGATTCCATTAATTTCAATTTCTTTTTGAGACACCTTATTTTTAACCGATAACCATTTTCTAGAATTAAAATAATATATTAGATTTTGATCATAATTGGCATAAGGATTCTAAACTTACGGTCTACTATCATTATATCCTCATATCTTGATTTTATTTTTCGTAAGGTGCCATGTTAGTTCGTGGAATTATTTTAACACGGATATTTTTTTTAGTTTATTATAATTTGATTATAAAGCTATTAACTTATAACTAATTTTATTTACTTAAAAACAATTGTTAGTTAATTGATGGTATATATAT
>OY744527.1:48266293-48271293 GCA_963556195.1 Sepiola atlantica | reverse complement strand
AAAGAGAGAAGTTGTAATTCAGAAGGGTTGCATTCAGAATATATTTCCGCCTGGGTCATCCACTGTTTTTTTCCGTCTTACGCTTCTCTGGTTTCGCCCTTTGTCCAGCACAGTGGTTACGATTACACACTGAAAACAACGAGAATACGAACCTATTTTCTGGGATATTATTATTGGAAATAATTTGCAATTTTCAGACATAGCATTGCCTCTATCATTATGGAGATAACTAACAATATATAAAAAAACAACATTACATTGAAGTAATAAAATGGATTTCTATATTAGGCGCTATTAAGAAAGATCTGCTATAGAGATTTTTATATTGCAATCTTCTGGATTTTACACACACACGTACATATACTTTACCGTTAATTTAGAGTATAAATAAAATTCAATAGAAGATTTTATACAATGTACTTCAAGAAAATGGTAATCTCTAGAGTAATAAATTAACTATATTGCATATTTTACACCTCCACACCCACACCCACACACCCACACACGTACACGCGCACTTTAGGCTGGTTTATAAATATTAGTATCTTGAGGTAAAGGAAATAGAAACACTTGAGAAGAGGAAGATTTCCCCGAAATATAGTGATTTTTCAGCTTCACGTATACGACTCTAATGAACAAAGTGAAAACTAGAAGCAAGTAAGATTAACAAATAAATAAAATAAATAAATATAAGAGTTAAATAAATCGTTTTTTCTCAGTATTCCTTCTTATAACACGGTATGTTTCGGAATTATTATTAGATTTCTCTCTCCCTTCCCCTCTCTCTATATGTCACTCCCCTCTCTCTCTCTCTCTTTATATATATATATATATATATATATATATATATATATATATATATATATATTACACACACTGCTTCAAGCAAACTAAATTACCCTCTTATTCAAGTTCTGTAGGACCTAACAAAATATGCTAACATAAAACATCGCTCTATTGAGTTCAAAATAACCAATTTAACATATATTTGTTTACTTACCGTTTCTTCAGATATAATAAAGTGAATGAAACAAAAATCCAGTTATTTTGTGACGTCACGTTTGCGTTTTAAATTGAAAAAAAAAATCGTTACAAAAGTAGCAATTTTAGTTTCCTTACTCAAGAAATAGAGTAGCACAAGTTCCTTAAAGGTTTTTTTTAGCTCTTATTTTTTCGGCCATGTAATGTGTAACTATGTTTGTTTATTTATTTGATTATACGACCAATCGTTACCAAACTTAGTCAACACATCGATCATGGTCTAACTTAGAATTGCTTTAATTTTGAAATATCAAGGTCAAAGGTCAAGTGTCATAAAAAGTAGATGTCACAATGTTGGTGCTAACAT
Organism: Sepiola atlantica; assembly: GCA_963556195.1. Lineage (NCBI taxonomy): Eukaryota > Metazoa > Mollusca > Cephalopoda > Sepiida > Sepiolidae > Sepiola > Sepiola atlantica. The sequence goes on along the minus strand of OY744527.1, from coordinate 48,269,945 downwards.
CGGTTCTGCTCATCGTAAAGACTCGAACTTGGCCCATATTGAAGTCAACGAAGCCTTGTATTTTATATGACCTTGACCTTGAAAGTTCGATTTAGTTTTACATTTTGACAAAAGTTGAACTTACATTGTCAGGCGGAGGTATGCAGTCTCGCGATTGACTTTTGTCCTTGTTTCAGATGATTTTATTTTTCCATTTTAACTATCGAATAAATATATTGACGTTGTTTATTTATCTAGTTTATTTTAATACACAATTCGATTTATGTATATATACCAAGAACTCATTTTGAGCTCTTTTTATTTCTGCTTTTGATCCTTCGCCGACTTCGGTTCCTGTCTCAGTCGATTTGTTTGTCTATCGAACTGTTTTCTGCTGAGCTCCCCAAGCGTCAGTTCTTTTATTTAAAACGTTCGCTTGGGACGAGTTATGCGATTCACTAACCAATCACAAATCGTGTCGCATACTCTGTTCCCTTGCGATTGTTCCGTCAATGAGAACCCCTTTTATACCCCAAAATGTGGATTCTTGCGCCAAGTATCAGAATGTAATTTGGGTGTGATTTTAAGAATAACAGCCTTTAGTATTTGCTAACAGGTAAATATATTTATAATATATGGAAAGTGCACTCTCGTTCTTTTTTTAATTTACAAACATAATAAATAATGCTTTCTGAAAATTATTTCTTGATAACTCAGTAAAGTTCAAAGAGATAATTTTCTACCAGTGTTGATCCAATCCGAAACATATAACCTTTCAAATTGTAAACACTATTTAGTTTGAATACCTTTTTCCGTTGTCATTTTAGACACGGGAAATACAATCTCTCAAAATTAAGATTTTTCTTCCAAAAATGTCCACTTTCGTTATTTCATAATAAAAACCGATGTTTTCCGTTTTCATTCCAAAATAAATGACTTTTGAATAAAATTGGATGCTTTGTTACTTTGGTACCCGTGCTTAAAGTCACTCGGCGTCGGTGCTTTCCAGATGTTTGCGTTAAACGCCGGAGAGTGCCGAATGAAGAAGCCGTTGACTTACCTGCCTTGAATAAAAAGCACAAACGAGGTTGGATTTACAACCTGGACAATTAATCCATGGTCCTGACAGAAATGTATTGTTCCTTCGGGAGTATCGACAGCCAGTGCTACCATGTAAAAATTCATGTTTAAATGTAAACTCGCGTTTCGACCAGTTTGCACGTTCAGCGTCATTCACTTCGACTGCTTAGATGTCGTTTGCTTACTCGTCTCGCTTCGGGGCTTTTCGTCAGTTTACCGTAAACCGCCGGAAAGCAGCGACGCCGAGTGACTTTTAGCGCAGGTCTCAAAGTACCTAAAATTGTTCTTTAAATAAAATCTGGCGATACTCGTCGCCCCCAAAATGTGTTGACCATGAATTAAAAAAAGAAATCCTTCCATAAATAAATCAACTGAATGAATCAATTAATATTGCACCTTTAAAATGATCTCATCATCTAAGTGGCCAGAACGTCGGTGTTGCCTGGGAATGAAAGTGAACATCTGTGTACTCTTGCCCCCAGCCTTGAAACCATATTCCATTTGTATTCGTATTTTTTTAATTTTTTATAATACAGTAAAACGTTTTCTTTGATGTATATAGACACCTGGTGAAAATGTATACGGCGTTCATATGATTCAAATCGCAACTCAAATACCTACTAAAGTTAATACAACAGTACACTATTAACAGACGTAATAATATAGTTTCGGTCCAGTCTCCATTAGTAATACTAGTAAATAAATACTCCCTCCGGTCGCATATTTTTGCTAGGCTGCCGCGTCAGAAATTAATGCTCACCCGTAAACCGATGGAGCCCCAGTCATATTTCTTGGGTGGTTAGACATTGATAATTACAGTTTGTAAATGAAAGCTTTACGGCGTAAAAGGTGAAGCCGAAATTCTAAACACACTTAAGGTCGTTAGAAAATGATAATATTGGAAGTTTTTCAAATCGGAGAAAAGGTGTACCTAAAATAAAACAGTAAAAAAAAAATCAAATACAGCGAACACGAGTAGTTATGTAAATGCTCTCGAGAAAAAGTTTACCTAAATTAAATTAATTAGAATGTGTGCGTGTGTTTTTTAAATAGTAATTTTTAAATCAATTATTATTTTAATTAAACAATTTGATTCAATAAATTTGTTTAAATCCACAATTTAATAATCTAAATACAGCGAACAGTATTTTTTAAATCGGAAGAAAAGGTGTACCTAAAATAAAACATTAAAAAATCTGTACTCTTTTACTGTAGGACCCGCGCTAACTTTGACCATGACCCTAACCCTAACTCTAAACCCTAACCCTAACCCCCACTTTGACCCTGACCCTAACCTTAACCACGAGATCAAAGTTAGCGCAGGGCCTACAGTGAAAAAGGCCCCCAAAATCAAATACAGTGAACGCGATTAGTTATTTAAATGCTCTCAGAAAGAAAGTTTACCTAAATTAAATTCATTATAATGTGTGTGTTTATGTGTGTGTGTACGTGTTTTTGTTAAATGACCTTTTAGGGTTAGGGTTAGGGTTAGTGGGCTGTGCAGTATTGAGTTCTACTGCCAACTCACGAGTGCTTAGACGAGGATCATACTCCACTAACGTGTTTATAACATCTTCATCAATGTCAGATGGGCTTATCTTCCAAGTTCGAATCTCCGGAACAGAACATTGTAAAAAAATGTCTTATTTGTCGATCAGTTATGAAATCTTGGCCATATATGCGGCATATTTTCCTCGCTGTCTCTACAGCAATATGCTTTTGTTTAAACTTCGACAACATATCATATCAAATATGCAGCTGCAGTCCTTCCATATTAAGGGTTATAAATTTATAATTGTACTGCAATACAAGTGATAAAACAGTCTTGAAAAATCGAGAGAGACCTTTTATAAAAATGTAATCTAGTAAATCAAAATGTAAGGTGTTTTAAAATGACCAAAAAACGCTTCTAAATTGCATCCCAACCCTAACCCTAACCCTAACCAAAAAACGCTTCTAAATTGCATCCCAACCCTAACCCTAACCCTAACCAAAAAACGCTTCTAAATTGCATCCCAACCCTAACCCTAACCCTAACCAAAAAACGCTTCTAAATTGCATCCCAACCCTAACCCTAACCCTAACCAAAAAACGCTTCTAAATTGCATCCCAACCCTAACCCTAACCCTAACCAAAAAACGCTTCTAAATTGCATCCCAACCCTAACCCTAACCCTAACCAAAAAACGCTTCTAAATTGCATCCCAACCCTAACCCTAACCCTAACCAAAAAACGCTTCTAAATTGCATCCCAACCCTAACCCTAACCCTAACCAAAAAACGCTTCTAAATTGCATCCCAACCCTAACCCTAACCCTAACCAAAAAACGCTTCTAAATTGCATCCCAACCCTAACCCTAACCCTAACCAAAAAACGCTTCTAAATTGCATCCCAACCCTAACCCTAACCCTAACCAAAAAACGCTTCTAAATTGCATCCCAACCCTAACCCTAACCCTAACCAAAAAACGCTTCTAAATTGCATCCCAACCCTAACCCTAACCCTAACCAAAAAACGCTTCTAAATTGCATCCCAACCCTAACCCTAACCCTAACCAAAAAACGCTTCTAAATTGCATCCCAACCCTAACCCT
>OY744527.1:48248793-48261293 GCA_963556195.1 Sepiola atlantica | reverse complement strand
AGTTGTAAAAACATTTAGTTAACTGCCCTAAAAGGTTAGAATGGCCATCATTTTACGTTAAATTTATACCAGCAACTTATCCCTACTCAAAATTTAAAGAATAATTGTTTTCAGCGTGTTCACATGTAATCGCCTAAAAATGTAGAATCCCATTTTTTTCAGGGAGATGGGTTACTTTTATATTTTCCCTTTACATATTGTATCCAAGATTTTGATAAATTCATTGTGAGATTTTCATACAAATTTTTTTTACTTGCACCATTTACAATTTGTTATCAAGTTGTGCCAGTTTTACCGGTGCCATTTTAACTAAATTCAGTGAAAATAGCGATTTAAGAGATAGTTTAGCAGTCTTGAGTTTTAAAATTCCCATTATTTGAAAATTGATTTAATTTTTATAAGTGAAAGAAATGTTAACACTTTTAAGAAATGCTGAATTAAGTCAGCATTTTATTGACGATGAATCATGTTTTTAAAAGTAACACCCTTAAAATATACCACCCATGGAATAGTTGTCATGATACCATTCTTCCAGTGATGACACCCTCTTTACTTTGGTCGATGGGTGGTAGTGTAGTATCTGTTCTCTGATTATGACAATTCACCAGGCATTACCGCCTTCTTTGTCCGGTTGTTATGAGTCCATCGTTCCATGTTTCCCCTTTAGGGAGTAGTGTAGTATATGTTCGTTTGTCATGATACCATCTTCCCAGGCATTACCTCCTCCTTTGGGGTGCAGTGTAATATATGTTCGTTTGTCATGATACCATCTTCCCAGGCATTAGAATGGTTGACAATTCAATTTCTACTTTTTACGAGCACCTGCACACAATCGCCATTATTATTTTTAAAATGTTCTGTCTTGTACATTTGTTTTCTTGTCTTTTATAAATATCACAGTATTTTTAATACGGTGTTTTTAATACATTTTATGATTCGTTCGGCTTGAAACAGCCCGCTTACAATAACAATCGTCAATGAAATAACAGCGTTTTCTAATATAAGAGTGAGAAATGTGTGTGAGTTAAAAAAAGGTGAGGATTGTCTAGAAAGCACAATGCCGCCCATAAAAGTGAGCAGCCTTTCGTTCGGGGTCAAAACCTGGCAGTTGTTGGATACCGGACAGGAATGCTCTTTAGTTAATGAGCGTTAGAAAGAGAAAGTGTAGAAAGAGATCGAGTATGTGAGTATGTGTGTGCATGAGAGAGAGAGAGAGAGAGAGAGAGAGAGAGAAAGAGAATGAGAGGGAGAAAGATAGATGTATAGATAGATAGATAGATAGGTAAAGAGAGAGAATTAGAGAGAGAGAGAAAGAGAGAGAGAGAAAGGGAGAGGAGGAAAGATAGATAGAAAGATAGATAGGTAAAAAGAGAGAGAGAAAGAGAGAGGGGAGAGAAAGAAAGATAGATAATTAGATAGGTAAAGAGAGAGAGATGGAGAGAAAGATAGATAGAAAGATAGATAGGTAAAGAGAGAGAGAAAGAGAGAGAAAGAGAGAGAAAGAGAGAGGTAGATAGATAGATAGATAGATAGATAGGTAAAGAGAGAGAGAGAAAGAGAGAGACAGAGAGAGAGTGTGTAAGGAGAGAGATAGAGGGAGAGAGAGAAGGATAAAGAAAGAAAGATAGATACTTAGATAGGTAAATATATATATATATATATATATATATATAGAGAGAGAGAGAGAGAGAGAAAGCGAGAGGGAGAGAAAGCGAGAGAGAGAGAGAAAGCGAGAGAGAGAGAGAAAGCGAGAGAGAGAGAGAGCGAGATAACATGGACTCCATTCTATTAATATCTGATTTCTCTATACAGGGCGTTTCTTTCTATTAAAGAGATACAAACGTGCTGATATATGTGACCGAACATATTTGTTGTTTGTACGTATTTGTGAGCAGTATTCAATTGATATTCACCAACAAGAATACAGAAGGTCGGCCAACATGAAGCTCACTTGAGAGCGAGACGTTTTCAATGAATATGAATGAGGAAAAAGTCATTATTAAAGAACATTTTGGTGGTGGAAGAAGGTTTAACGATTTTACATGGAATTATAAAAAGGGAAAGTAAGAAACACACACACACACACACACACACACACACACACACACACACACACATATATATATATATATATATATATATATATATATATATATAAAGGCTGAAGAAAGGTAATAAAATAGATAGAAATAAAAAAAAAGACGAGGTTCGGTGTAAACAATAAAAAGGTAGACTGATGACACGTGGAAACGAAATGAGGTTGGAAAGGGGTCGAGTTCGTCGATGAGGAAGATGTTTTATCTGAACAAAGGTTCATGGACTTGTTTTATTCTTGTTCACCCGGCCACCCGACACACAATCAAATTACCCATCTCAAAACTTGCAAATCTTGCCCTCGGCTAAGCTACCCCTAATGCTTAGTGTGTGCTTTTTTCTTTCCGCTTTTATAATAGTTGACCCCGTTTCGACTCCTTTAAATGATAAGGGGCGTTCTTATTCGACTTGGTGATTACGGGCCAGTAAACACGAATGCAGGAAGAAAGTTTTAAAACCCCTCTCGTCGGCAACGTCTCGTATACGTACGACCAGGTGTCATGAGAGCAATATGCATCGAGGGAATTGTATATTATAAAGTACTAACGTATTTATTCAGGTGAAATTTGATTTAAATGATTTTTCTCTTAGCTTATAATGTGTATGCACGCCTTTTTATATGCATCTCACAATTCAAATTAAAGATTACATATGTTCACATATTGTCCTTTTGTATCAAAATGAAATAAAATGAGAATTGATAAAACTTGTTTCGGATTTTTTAGATGAGGACACATAGATTTTATTATTTAGATTTTTGGGTCTACTGTTCTCATATCGTTTTTTTTTATTACAGACTATGCTAACTAAGAAAACAATAAACGCCATTACAGGATGATTGAACTCAGTGGGTGTACTATTACTTAAGAGTAACTGATTATCCAAGAGGACGACTCAACAAGTATTTGCTTACATTAGACTTGAAAACGATCATGTTGTAGTCGTTTGGGAAGCAGCCTTGTGGTATCGTGATATGTATATTCATATTTTATACTCTCTACACACACACACAAACACACACACACACACACACACACATATATATATATATATATATATATATATATATTGTGTTAAAGTGAATAGTTTTCGGTAGGAAATCCGAGTAAGAGAGCTCAATGTAGAAAACAGAGCAAGAATAGAATATAGAAAGAAAAAAAATTACATACACATTGTAACTGTCGGCATTATAATTTATTTCGACCTCCTGACCTCTTCAGAATGTTAACGGGACAGCTACGTATTGGAAATTTCTAATATGTAGCTGTCCCGTTAGCATACTGAAGAGGCCAGGAGGTCTGAATAAATTATAATGCCGACAGTTACAATGTGTATGTGAATGTTTTCTTTCTATCTCTCTCTCTCTCTCTCTATATATATATATATATATACAGGGTGGGCCAAAATAATGGTCCTATCTTTAAATTTGAATAACTTGAATTTGAATAACTTCCACAAAATAAAAGTTAAACTCACCAAACTTTATGTGTGTGTAGACTGAGCCTTCCGAGATTTTTTGAAATAAACAAAACAAATTTTAGCCGAAAAACACTTCTTAAAACTTACAAAAACTAAAGTATTGTTTTTTACACTGTTTTGAGTTTTTTAAGCAAAAATAATGTTTTCTAAATGAGGGTACGTTCCTTAGGGCTAATACGGCTCATGCTTGCTTCGGAAGGGGTCCTTTACTTATTCTAAAAATAAAAAATAAAAAAATCAATAAATAAAAAAGTTATGAATTTTTAAAAATAGGACCCTTATTTTTGCCCACCCTGTATATATATATATATATATATATATATATATATATATATATATATATATATATAGAGAGAGAGAGAGAGAGAGAGAGAGAGAGAGAGAGAAAAAGAGCGATGATCCGGCTTTTAATTTTTTTATATTTCATTGTATGACTTAAAATTTAACACTGCCTTGAAACAGCTGTAAAACTAATATAATTATTAATACTCTTGATTTGGAATATGCATTGAACAATTATTTAAGTCGTCGCAAATACACACATACACTCACTTATACAAGAGTTTGAATTACCTACTAGACAGCACCCTCGAGTGTCTTCGGTCTCTCTGTACAAGGTTTTGTCAAGATAACCTGACATGAGGATACATCCACTACAAGTAAACCCTGACTAAATATTCAAAATAACATAGTATTCGAAGCCCAAATAAGATCCATTCGACGCGGCTATACATTGGCTCATATGAGGAATGCTGCGCCTTTTCCAAGTGGTGTTACCTTAAGTAACAGCGCTTAGCTGGATACTCCAGCAGACTAGATGAATTCTTGTCCTAGAATCCGGTAAGACAAAAAGACCACAAGAAGATATATTACAACATAGTTCACGAGTCAATTGGGGAGAGGAAAATTAATGTTCTTAACTTCTTTACTAAATCAACGTTCGACTGGTAAAGGAGAATGTTAATCGAATATTCGAATATATGCATATCTCATATAGAGATCAAGTGTTAGCCCCAGAAATGGGCCCATTGATTTCTGAGAACTTCGACTCAAGTAAAATTAAACTAAAGAGAAAATATATATAATCAAACGTAGGCAGACTAAGGAAGCTTAACTCGTTTAATTGTAGTAATACTAATTAGGACCCCTTCGAAAACCTATAAGTAAGAGACTGACACGACCTAAATACGAGCAACTATATAGACCAATGAATACGGAATCACAACACTCACTGAGAAAGAACAAGCAGAGGTTAAACATCAAAGAAATTAAGACAGAGGATAAGACAAGACTCCCATCCCAAGGGAACGAAGAATGGAAGAAATTACAATTAGAAAGAGAATAGGTAGACATACTTTTTTAAAAATAAATATCAACATATACTATTGCATACCTTAACAACATTATTTATGCAAGGGACAAATCAGTGAGTATGAGATTTAAAAAAGAAACAAAACCTCGTCAAAGGAAGGGTTCAGCACAGCTCGGATGTGGAACGAGATTTGAAACCCAGATCAACAAACTACAATAATAATTTAAAAAATAACCCCAGAAAACTATGGAAGAGAAAATATGTCTGATAAAGAAGAAGAAAAACTAAACAAGGAATATGAATGACTAAAACAAAGAATACTAGTAAAAGCGGGAAGACTGAAACGATAAAGTGTTGTGGCCCTGTTAAAGGGGCCGAAATGAAGACACGAACACGGTATAAAGTAGAAACAAGTGTATTAAGAAAATAGAGTACAGAGGGAAGAAATATACGCCTGGTAAGTAGAGTTCGACTATCTTACTGGATTCCGGCGAGAGTTAATTGCCGTTGGCATTTATTGGGCAAAGAAAAAGAGTCCATGCTGTACATAGGAAAGTCACCATAATAACCCTCCCAAGTATTACCTCCACAGGAGAATTAATAGCGTTTTCCTTTCGGGTCTATTACGATCAGATCCGTTAGTCTTCGCTTCCTTTTTGATTGTCTTGGTTCCGGAGCTGCCTGGGGGATCTCAATGTCAAAAGTGCCATATATGGTGTCTATAATTTCTTCTTCTCCATGGGGAGCGCTGTCGGTGTCGTCCGGTAGTCGTTTTCTTAATTGATTTAAATGTCTCTTATTGGAGAACTTAGGGCCTTGAATTATGTATACCATATTTCCAATCCGCTTCTCAATTGTCTCCAGTTTCTAGAACGATTTATTATTTTTAAACATTTAAAAAAATATTTTTTCGCCTGGGACGTAACGTTTTCTTGGTAATGCATTTGTTCGTCCCGGTTTTGTCTGTTTTGGCAGCAGTTTGTCAAAAACAGATCTTATCTTGCGCGCAAACATTACTCCAGCAGGGGATAATCAAGATGGTGTATTCGTGTTTGGCGTGATCCTGTACACCTGAAGGAACTGTTGTAGGGCTTTTTCCGTAGGAGTGTCTCTAGCTTCTTCGGGGCTCTTTTCAGTGTATCGACAAAACGCTCTGCTTGGCCATTTGATCTCGGGTGGTATGCTGGGGTCGTAATATGTTCTATTTGGAACGTATCACAGAATTCCTTGAATTCAGAGGATGTGAACTGTGTTCCGTTGTCGCTGACTAAACAATCCACCACCCCGAAACGGGCGAACAATTCGTGGAGGAAGTTTATGCTTACTTCTGTCGTTGGACTTTTGCATCGGCACACTTCGGGCCATTTTGTGAAATTATCTACTATAATTAAATAGTTGAAACCGTCTAATGGGTCTGCGAAATCTATATGGATCCTAGACCATGATCGGTCCGTTTTTGGCCAACGACTGTATTTGATCGGAGGTGCCTTTGCTGCCAATGCACAACCTTTGCACGTCTTTACGATTTTCTCCATATCCTGTTCCATGTTAGGCCAGTACACGTAGCTCTTCATCAGGCACTTCATTCTTGTAATCCCTGGGTGGCCAATATGGAAATCCTTCAGAATTCTCCTTTGAAGAGTTTTGGGAACGACGACTCTCTCACTATACAAGAGTACCTCATCGCATAGGGAGAAAATTTCTGAAGTTTTTTGGTCCTTTTCAATTAATTTAGTCTTGGTCATCTTAATAAACTCGTCACCGACGGCTTCCATTTTTATTTCGTGCAGTGACACGGGGAGTTCCTTTACTGTGTTCCGTAATGCCGAGTTAATTTCTCCTTCTGTTCGAAGGGAGGCAATCACAGTGTCTTCCAGGGGTTCACTACGTTTTGGGATGAGTCTTGGCAATCCGTCAGCGTGACAGATTTCTTTCGAGGGGAGGTATTCCATCTAAAAATTATAGTTTAAAAGGATTGTTCCCCACCTCTGCAGTCTGTTAGCTGTGTGTACGGGCAGACCATATTTTTACCCAAAAATTGTGAGTAAAGGTTTATGATCCGTTTGTAAAGTGGAAAATCTACCGTGTATGTAACGGTGGAATTTCGAGACTGCAAATATGATCCCTAAAGACTCCTTTTCTATCTGGGAGTAGTTCTTTTCTGCTGGTAGCAGTGTCCTCGATGCGTGAGCTATTGGTTTGTGAGTCCCGTCTGGCATTTTGTGTAAAATGCATGTCCCGATACCATATGAGCTTGCGTCGCTAGCGACAATAATCTCTAAGTCTGGATTATAGTGAGTTAGAAAAAGATCGGATGTTAGGACTTTTTTCGTTTTCTCGGATGCCTCCTGGCATTCAGCTATCCATTCCCACTCTTTGTCTTATTTCAGAAGTTCATTCATTGGAGCACGGAGGTTATGCATATTAGGTATGAAAACTTGATAGTAGTTAGCCAGTCCGAGAAAACTTTGTAAAGATGCGATATTTTCAGTGGCCGGCATGTCCTGAATTGCAGTAGCTCGTTCTGGGTTTGGTCTTCTGCCATCTTTGTCAATAATGTGGCCCAGATATTTGATTTTCTTCATAAAAAATCCTATTTGGCTTCTTTGAGTTTGAAACCGTACTCTTGGATTCGCGAGACAACTTTGTGGACGTGTTCACGGTGTTGTTCTTTGGTATGACGAGTCATTAAAATGTCGTCTAGGTATGCTATCGCGAATTCCAGTCCGTTTAACATAGTATCCATTACCTGCTGGAATATGGCTGGTGCGACCTTGACACCGACAGCGAGTTTCTCGAATTTGTATAACCCGCGATGGGTGTTAATACATAGTAGTTTCGAGCTTTCTTCTTCCACGGGTATCTGTAAATATGCGGTAAGAGGATAATGGTAATCCTTTAGTGATGCATTTAATCCAGTCGAAAAATCGACGCAGACGCGGATCTCTTTAGTTTTCTTTTTAACATAGACAGTCGGAGCAGCCCATTGGCTATATTCAATTTTAGAAAGAATGCCGGTCTTAACTAGTATGTCTAGTTCTTCATTTATTTTCTCGAGTGAGGCGAAAGATACATTCCTTTTCTTTTTAAATACGGGTTGGATGTTTTCATTTAATTCAAATTTTGCCGCCATCTCTTTGCATCGACCCAGTCCATTTGAAAAAACTTCTGGGGAGTTTTTTCAAATCTTCTTTTAATTTATCTGCTTCGGTTGTCAGGCTTTCTATTTTTTGGCAAAAAGCGTTAATGGGTAAATCCCATAGATTAAAATGGCTCATCCACTCTGTCCCAAATAGATTGCAAGTGTTTCTTAACACGAAAATTTTTATTTTTTGTTTTTTCCGTTAAACTTAACGTTAGTTATAATCTCACATTCGAATTTTATTTTTTCCCCAGTCACCGACCTGGCTACTTTGTTTGATTTTAACATGGTTGGTTTACCCAATCTTTTCCATGTCTGCAGGTTGATGATAGTTAAATCAGACCCGGAGTCTAATTGTAACTTTATTCTTTCGTTAAGGATTTGTACTTGAACGTACGTCCTTATGTTTATGCTATCCTGTTCGTCTGATCTTGCGATTTTTATCCGGCTTTTAAATCCTTTATTTGCTCTACAACGGGAGCTCTTGTGTCCGATTTTGTTACAAATTAAACAAGTTTTACACCGGTAGGGGCAATCCATATATCAATGAAGAGCACCACAGCGCGAACAGGGGCTAGGTGGTAATTTGTCTTGTTTTTTCTAGGGGAAATTTGCTTTTTGCGAAAAGTGAGAATAGCCACTCTTTTTGGATTGACTTGATTTTGAAGGAAAGTTAGGATATGATTTTTGTCGTACCGTTCTTATTTGTGCTATGCCCGATTCTTCTATGTCCTTCGAGTCTTGCTTCACGCTTACAAATCTCTCGCAGTCCTCTGCGACTTTTGTAAGGTTATATTCGGCTCATTTTCTAGCTTATTCAGAACTCTGCGTCTTACTTCAGCGTCTTTAACTGATATCAGTCCTTGCACAAAAATTAAACATTTGAAATCATCTGCGCTTGAAATCGTCACAGTGTTTATTTACTACGGATGCGAAAGTCGTGTAATTCTCGCAATCTTTTCTCGTTAAATTTATGCACTTCCATCTTATTTTAAAAAGGGAAATTTTTGGGCTAAACAACTCCGTCAATAACTTAACCGCTCCCGAGAAAGTTAAATCGCTGGTCTTACGGGGTAATATGTAGTCAACGAACTTTGTATGTTCGATGGTCCCTAATTTACGAAGAAATAGCGTCTGCCCAATTTTCGCAATCTATTCATACCTTCTAAAATATGAAGCGAATGTGCTATCGTTGTCTGGAGAATAAGAAAAATTGTCAATTGTACTCCAAACAGTATTTTGGGAAAATGCGTATTCGTTCTCGGTATTTTGACCCTATTCGATATTGTTTGTAGCAATAGTTGTTCAAACTTTTGCTGTTTTTCGTCAGCTTTTCGTCGTTGTTCGTCGGCTTTTTGTTGTTGGACAAGCAATTTTTCTTGAAACCTAGCTTCCATTTGAGCCTGTTGTTCGGTTTGGAATTTAACGAGTTCTAACATCATAGCTCTGTAATCTTCCATGTTTACCGTTGTGTCTTTATACAATACAGCTTTTTTCTGTTATATCACGCTGCTAACACAATTAGTTCTTCAACCAGAAAAAAAATAAAAGTCAACCCTTTTTTTTTTTTTTTGCTTGACAAAAAAAAAAAGGTTTTTAATTTCGGCGGTAGTATTTTTCTTTTTTCTCTTTGGAGAGAGAAAAAGAATTGTATTATATTCCTTTGTTAAAAATCTTAACTCAGTACCGGAATAAAATAATGACTCACGAGTGTCCTTTTAGAAAAAATAACTTAGTTGATATTTTTTCGTAAGAGACGAAGAACAAAAAAAAATCACGTGAATTTACTTGCCTAAAAAATCCGATTTCCGAGATTTCTTTTTCTTTGTCCGCCGGATGAGCTTGTTTTAAAACTTTGATGCTTGTGTAGCTTTCTCCACGTTCGTCTTTAATTTCCTCGTGCATTTGACGCTGGATCTTTTTTTCATTCGAAAAACTTTTCGTTTGTTCAAAGATGAGTACGTAAGAAATATTTGACGTAATTCCAGATTGCCAGTTGTTGTCTGGTGGTTAGAACATGGAGAAAGAGAGTAGATCTTCGAATCCTTCGTCGCCAAGTTGTTGTGGCCCTGTTAAAGGGACCGAAATGAAGACACGAACACGGTATAAAATAGAAACAAGTGTATTAAGAAAATAGAGTACAGAGCGAAGAAATATGCGCCTGGTAAGTAGAGTTCTACTATCTTACTGGATTACGGCGAGAGTTAATTGCCGTTGGCATTTATTGAGCAAAGAAGAAAGGTCCATGTTGTACATAGGTAAGTCACCATAACATAAATATACCAATCTAAACAGTACAAATAAAATAATACCTTTGAAAACAATAAAAAACAGTTTTACGAACCCCAAACATAGGAAGAACAAAAATCCGGACAGAAACAAAGCACATCTGAAGCAATATATAGTTAAAGCGACAAGAACACAACATGAACGCCGAATAGTTAAACAACAAAAAAGAAACGCGTCATGAAATCGAAAAAGGAACAACAACTGAATTAAATAAAGAAAAACTTAAGACGATCCTAAGAAAAATGGCAAATTGGAAAGCGTCAGGCTAAAACGAAATACATGCATACTGATTTTAAAAAATCTCGACCTTGCAGGAAAGGCTACCGCAAAACTTGAGAAGAGGTATACATGAAACAAACATACCATAATGGATAACAAAAGGAAAAATTACATTAATACAAAAAGACAACGTAAAAGCGAACGACACCAAGCAATTACAGGCCAATAACGTGCGCATCAACACCGTTGAAAATCTTAACGGCAGTACTGCGAGAACAAAGTACCACTTCCTTAATAACCGTAGACTACTCTCCGAAGAACAGAAAAGATACAGAAAATCGATAAGAGGCACACGTGATCGACTATACATCGATCAAAAGAAACTAGAGGAGGTAAAACACGAACAAAATGAACATAACCATGGCATGGATTGAGTACAGCAAAACTCCCGACAGAATCACTCAAGCATGCATAACTGAATTGTCAATCTCATAGAGAAAGTAATGCAAACAGGAAGAATGACAGGTTGAAAACAACGCCTAACAGAGATAAGAATACAGCGAGGCATTTTCCAGGGATACTTTCTATTACCACTACTATTTATCATAACCATGATTCCAGCCAACAACATTCTCAGGAACTGCAACGCCGGATACAAGTTCATGGACATAGAAGAAATAATAAACCGCCCCATGCATATGGAAAGCTGAATCTATTTGAAAAAAAATCAACCTGAAACTATTTGCGAAAGAAAGGAACTACAAAAGCGGAAGAATACACTCAGAATTTTCAGCCAAGTAATTAGAATGGAATTCGGAATTTAGAAATGTACACTATTAGAGATAGTGGAGGGTACTACCTTACCAAGTGGAGGTGAGGGTACTACCTTACCAAGTGGAGGTGAGGGCACTTGGCGATCATGATACATATCTGAGAGTTCTTGAAGCAGACACCAATAGAAATAAAAGTGAAAATATTACCCGAGAAGAACAAGAAAACACTTAGAAGCCAAATTATATATAAAAGAAACATACCTTGGCAGTATCCATAGTAAGATATTCTGGACCACTCAAAGGCTCGAGGAGAAGAAAAAACTCGGTCACCTGGACCATAAGGTTTAACAGTTAATGACTATGCACAATGCACTACGCTGGAAGGGTGATACTGGTCGAATTTAAGTAAAAAAAGGAGAGCCGGGCGAAGAGGATTGGTAAGTAGTGAAAACTGTGTGGATAACTATAAAAGAACTAGATAAAGACGTAACATAAAATACAGATAAGTTTATACTCACTGAAAGAGTGAAAACAGGGCGGACAAGAAACATAGGAAAAGAATCACATTGATATAGCTACAAAAAGAAAACTTGAATAGGAAAACGCAATCACTAGTTAGAGCCGGACAGAAAAACTCGATCAGAACGAATTATATAAAACTCTAAATGGAAAAACTCAGAAAAAGAGTAAATGTAGACTCTGTGGACAAAGAGACGAAACGGTAAATAACATAACAAGTGACTGCAGCAAACTCTCTAAAAACGTATCCACAAACATACATGGCTGCGTTTTGAAGACAGTCAAGTTCGAACTATGCAAACGCACTTAGCCACTTAGCGAGAATTCAATGGTAAACAGCTGTTACTTGAATGCAACATGATTTGTAACGGTTATTTGAAAGAAGCGCAGAGCACTTGACATCTGGGGAAATCTGTGATGCACACTTCAGGTGACACGAGCTGATTTTCTGCTAGTGAACGACCACTGGTAATGACTCATATGACAACTCCGACTGAATATGAAATAATAATAATAATAATAACAATAATAATAATAATAATAATAATAATAATAATAATAATAATAATAATAATAATAATAACAACAACAACAACGTATAAATGATCTACTTACTTTTTATTTGTGCAATCGTAAAAGACCGGTGTAAACTGTGCATCTATCGAATTTTATT
>OY744527.1:48228793-48246293 GCA_963556195.1 Sepiola atlantica | reverse complement strand
ATTAATACATCCTAACATTTTGTTTGCTAAATTTGTCATATTATCTGAAGCACGTTAAGAGCTTAGCAGTGAAATTAAGGATTTCTTTTTTTTCTGCGAATCGATTTTCATAAAAAATCATAGCAATTCGTTGTAACGTCGCGCACTCTGTTTCAGTTTTGTTAGTTTTTGAGTGAAGTACCGATCAAGTTCACCAGCTGCGGATATGCGCGAACCGAGAAAAGAACTTCCGGTCTGTGAGACAAAATTTAACCTACGCAGCAAAATGAGGTAAACCTTTCGAATATTTACTCATTCATCTTGACAAATCTACAAGCCTAGAATTATAGACACAACTGAGACTTCTTGATGAGCTTAACACTGGAAATTTCCGATCTGGACAAAGTTTGGAAAAAAGAAAGATAACAATACATATTAAGTATATCTTGAACGTATATATATATATATATATATATATATATATATATATATATATATATGACATAAATGATCATAATATAATCATATTCATTGATAAAATACTTTATTTGGCCACACGAGTACAATTTAAAAAAATGATTTCAAAATGTCTGTTAGTCATGGAATTTGCCAATTTTCTTCATAGTAGCCTATTTGACTGACTTTGGTGCATTTTTGTCTACAAAGTATCGTAAGACCTACATTTATATTCATCAGCATTAGAATCTTGTTTAATGATGCACCAAACATTTTTGATATATAACTGAGATTAAACTAGACTGGAGAACAAATCAGCAACATTTCATCTTCTACGCCGTAAGAGACTAGGAATGCCTGACTGGTCCTGGCAGTTCTTTTGCATTAATACTAAAGTTCTTACAAGTAACAGTGGTATGTCTTCTACCCAAGGTTACAAGAATCCTCTTAATGAGATTGCAGTAAGCAGTTGCGGTCAATTTGACCTTTTCTGGCACTCTGAAATCTGTCACCAATAACACTAGCCAACATGTTCCCTCTACCATGTCCTTGTAAGAGTTGGTGACGCTCATGTCACAAAAGATGTTTGTCAACCGAAAAGACTCTTAAGGATCGCGCTGCGCTCGTGATTCAATAGAATGCAACTCATATGCCATGTTATCCATATGCAATCTAATCGACCTATTGAAATCTGAAATTCTAATAATGATTCATTAAAAGAGAAAATTTCAAGAAACATCTCAGCACACCTATTTTCGTAAAGATGAAGTTTACGTTTACGGTATTTGAATGAAGTCCAATGGCGGTGAAAATGTCTTTTCATGTATGTCCGAGTTTACTACGTAATGTTTGGCTAATAGTCTTAAAATCCCTATGCAAATAAGTATTGAGAGTCTTACAATCGGAGTCTCCCTAGCTTAACGACGAATCTTTCAAGGATCGTCTAACCTAGTGTAAAAGATGGCGCTCAACGGCAGCACAATCACGTCTCGAAACGTGAAAAAATCATCCTTTCTCTGACCGGACTTTCACATAGTTTCCCTCTATCTCTCTCTCACTCTCTCTCTCTATATATACTGCGTTTTTCATATGTGCCCTCATCTGTAGAAGCACCCGTGTTTCATCTCTGAACGCATATATCATGCACTGGACAAGGCGGGTGAGGCTAGGGCAGTAGCGCTTGATATATCTAAGGCCTTTGACAAGGTCTGGTATAAACGGCTTCTCCTAAAAATACGCTCATATATATCATGGTATAACTGGGCAAATATTTAATATAATTAGATCCTTCCTAACCAAAAGAAAGATCCAGGTTGTCCTTGATGGCCGTTCATCTAAGCAACATGACATAAATGCTGGTGTACCCCAGGGATCTATCCTTGGACCTTTATTGTTCCTGATCTTCATAAACGACCTCCCTGATAACATTGAGTCTGAGATAGGTAGTATATTTGCTGACGACACCACCCTTTACTCTCGTCATGTGGACAAAACGGACGTGACTATATCTGAGGCAATGACTGAATCCTTAGAAAATGACCTCCAAGCTGTAGTAGATTGGGATCATAAATAGTTGATAACTTTTAATACCGCGAAGACAAAGCTGCTTTCCTTCAACCACCGATTGCCATGGCAAATCACACCCTACCCGAGAGTTCAACATTCAAACTCCTCGGCCCAACCTTCACAGGTAACATAGATTGGAACACATACATTGAAAACATTGCCTAGGCTGCAGCAAAGAAGGTGGTCTCTCTATTGTGCTAGTAAACTCCTCACACCTGACATTATTCTGTATCTCTACAAAGCCACCACCCGCCCATGCATGGAGTATTGTTACCACATCTGTGTTGTAGACAAGGTCCAAAAAAGAGTCGCCAACTTAATAGGTCCCTCGCTATCCACCTAGCTCCAGCCCCTGTCCCATCATCGCAATGTTGCATCTTTGTGCTTGTTTTACAAATACTTTAATAGATTGTGCTCCGATGAACTGGCTGCTCTGGTGCCCCCTCGACGTAAATACACTCGACAATCAGCAAAATCCCAGCCATTTACAGTGGAGGTCTACAGATGCCGGAGAGACTTCTATTCCAATAGCTTCTTTCCTCGTGCTGCCGGCCTCTGGAACTCTCTCCCTGTTTCCCCGACTGTACTGACATGCAGAGGTTTAAAACTAATGTAAACAGACATCTCACTACACACCTCCCAACTTAGAATGACACCCAAAACCTACACCCTAATTCTCAGTAACCCCTTACGTCTACAGTGGTGGCCTGCCTTGTTTGGTGTGAAATATGTTAAATATATATATATATATATATATATATATATATATATATATATATATATATATATATAGTTATGAAAATATATTTATGGCAATTAAGCTACACAGAGGCTTCCGCGTTTTATCCCCGTAGGGAATCAGAATGCTAAAATGCCCTACGGAGATAAAACGCGGAAGCCTCGGAGTAGTTTAATTGCCATGAATATATTTTCATAACTTACTACCTAGCTCTACTCACGTATGGAGCATTGTTCAAGTAAATACTGAAAATTGATGCATAAAATATTATATCTCCTTATAACATTGTATGTGGATACATAAAATAATAATAATAATAATAATAATAATAATAATAATAATAATAATAATAATAATAATAATATGTATACATATATATTAATGTAAATATACAAATATTAGGTATTGTGAAAGAGGGGTTTCTTATTTGAATAAAAATTTGATGGCAATGTCACAATATATATATATATATATATATATATATATATATATAGTGACGGATGACAATTTCCGTTATTATATATATATATATATATATATATATATATATATATATATATATATATATATATATATATATATTTATATAGTGACGGAAATTGCCATTTATAATTTTCTAAATATCGTACTACTCTTTCTTGAAATACAGAGTTTTGATACTTTATTGTAATACAGCTTTCCAGTAGCTTATTTCCAAGTACTTCAGCTTTGTGGAACTCTCCGTCTGCTGACTGTATTTCTCCTGTCCTGGTCTGTTCAGGACTAACACCAATAGACATCCCTCTGGCTTTACGATAATCATCTTACCTTCTTGTTAGATCTTTACATCTAGGTATTCAAGCTTTGTCTAAAGCGAGAAAAATACCTGTAAAAACTCATGAATGGCTTTTTCAGGAGGTTACCCGTTCCTTTTTAAAGTTCGTTTTTAACGTATCCACAAACCGTTCTACCTGACCATAGCTTTTCGCATGGTAGGTAGCGATTGTGATATGCCATACGACAAATGCTTACAAAATAGTTTTAACCTGCTAGACGTGAATTGCGTTCCGTTGGCTGATACAATACAGTAAACGACCCCGAGCTATGCGAACAATTCATATCAACATCTAATGGTTACTTCCGTGGTTAGTTCCTTACACTTTAATATTTCCGGCCATTTCAGGAGACTACCCGCTACTATTAGATAATAATAATAATCACCCAGTAGGCCAGCAAAATCTATGTGGATTCTAGACCACTAAGGTCGTAACTTTATAGATTTAATCACTGCTAAACACAACCTTTGCATAGTTTCACCGCATTTTCAATGTCTTTGTCTATACTTGTCTAATATACTTTACTTCTCATAAGAGTTGTTATTTTCAAAATTCCAAGGTGACCGACATGAATTTCTTTTAGTATTCATTTCGGTAATGCTGAAAAAATAACCATTCGATCGTTGTACATAACTACTCATCACATATTGAATACACTTCCGACATTTGTCAGTGTTTTTCTTTTTATGTTTAAACAAAAGGTTGTCAGCTTACGCTTTTCTTTTTATTTCTTCGAGTCTAACCGGAAGCTCTCCAATGGCGTTACATAATGTAATTTTACTTCTTATAAAAGTTGTTTCTTTAAATGTTTTCCACGATTGAAAATTTATTATTGACAGATCCGAGCGGGAATCAAGTTGTAATTTAATATTTATATTTAATATTTTACCTGCATGAATTTCATGATATTTTCAGCTTCGTCACCTTTAGCAATGTCAATAAAGTTTTTAACATTTTATTTTGAACTCTGCAGTCTGTACTTTTGTGTCCCATGTAATTGCAATTCAAACACTTTTTAAATTTATAAGGACAATCTTTGGACCAAAGCAATTGCCTGCAAACAAAATGCGGTTTAGGAGGTAAATTATTTTTTGGTTGTTGATAAAATGTAGCCGATGAATTATATTTTTTGTCACGTATTTCTGTGATATGTGACACTCTGCTTTGCTAAAAGTTTCTCGAATCTCGGCGAACACTACTAAATATTGGTAATCTTCTGCAATATGTTGAAGCGTTAACTCAGGTCAATTCTCGAGTTTATCAAGAACTCTTTTTCTGATTTCTGCATCCGTATTTGATACGAAACTTTCTGCAAGGATTAGACATTTTAAGTTGTAATCCTTCGTTGTAGTCTTCGTTGTCTTTCCCTGTGAGATTAATACACGTTCACGTCTTGTGAAAAAGAGCCCTTTTAGGGCTAAACAATTTAGTTAATAATTATACCTCATTTAAAAAAAATTATAAGGTTGCTGCTTTTTGTAGCAATATATAATTGACGATTTTAGCACAGTTTACTATACCCAACATTTTAAGCAGCAAACGAACCTTTTTAAAATCAGTTAAATTCGCACAGCGTGTATTATAAAGATTTTCATAAAAACGAAGAAAACGTAATTTCGTTTTCAGAGTCGTAAGTAAAATTACTCTTAGCACCCCAATGAATGTTTTGTGAGAATATACGTTAAAAATGGTGACCCTTATTCGATAATTCGTATAATTTTTTCTTGTTCTTGTTGTGTATGAAGAAATATTTCCTCAAATTTTGTCATTTGCTCCATTTGTTTTTCTTGAACTTTCTCTAATTTTTATTGAAATTTCTCGTCTTAGACGAAGCTTTTCTGTTTCCATTTTATTTTGATATCCCATTTGTTCTATTTGTTTTTCTTGGAATTTCTTTTTTAGTCAAAGTTGTTGTTCATGTTGGACATCATTAAACAAATGATGTCCAACATGGCACTTTTAAATTCTTTATTTTCGTCACTTAAAAAGAGTATCTACTTTGTCATGTTTTTTTTACACGGTTGAAAATTTTCCCACTGGAAGATACATTTTTCACTTCTTAGCGAGAGAAATCTCAATCAGCTTGTTCAAACATATTTACGTGTTCCTGATTATGTAATGAAAACATAAGTCGTAATAACTTTGAGTTCCTCGTCGCCAGTATTGTGACATGTAAAGCCCGATAATAAATGAGATAACACGTGATATATTTACAAAAGTTTGTATTTACAGAAGTACAGGATAGAATGTTACAGAAAGGCTGCTCGTCATTCGTCGTAGGCTCCCCTATACATAATGTCTAGAAGAGTCCATATAGTAACGAAATAGGGCAAATCACAATCACACAACAATATATATAAATATATATATATATATATATATATATATATATATATATATATATATATATATATATATATATATATTACACAACATTTCGCGGTGATACCCCTTTTTCAATTAATTGAGGACATGTTTTTTTTTGTCGTTTTGCATATCCATATTAGCGTGTCTATTGTTTTTGAATATCCGGTATAGCACGTGATAACAATTCCGCGTCTTAAAAGTTAATTTTCTCCGATTAATCTTTTCTAGAAACAATTTTTCCAAGATTACAGTAAACCAGATTTCGTTAAGCGCATGCATAATAATGGGTTATGGTTTATTCGAGGCATTGTATAAAGTGGAATCATTATATTTTCTGAAAGAGATATCATTGCTTATTTCGAAAATAATAACCGTTAACAAATTGTTATTATTTTTTATAAAACAATGTTTCGTGCTAACATCCCTATTTCATGTAATTTAAAATACATTTTGTTTTGTGTTTCATATTAATTTCTCCGTATCTATTGCCGTTGGATATCCGGTCGGGTACGTGGTAAAAAAATTCGTTGATTTTTTTCTGTTTCATCTTTTGTTAAAAGAATACTGAGAAAACGTCAGTATACCACCTTTGGCTCGGCATATGGAAGATAAATGTTCTGGACTATTAAAAGAATATGGAAATTGGCATTTTATATTGCATCTGTGTACATATATACGAGGTGTGTCTGTAAATCTATAGAACTTGTGTTACGAATATTTTATTTAAAAATCAAATAACAAATTACTTGTTTTCCATTCCAAATAATCCCCTTGAGTCTCACGAACTTTATCATCTTTATTTTAGACTCGTATGTGGAATACCGGAAGGATTATTTTGGTATGTCCTTCGCGACAGCCGTCTTTCAAACGTATCGTTGAAGATTCCTTTAAGCTTCAAGAAAAGAAAAAACTGTCACGGTACAAAATCAGACGAATTATTCCAGTACTGCGGTAGTCTTGTTATTCGTTGATCGATGTTCAGCATTCATTCGACAGTATTTATATCTGAACGACCTACAAAAAAAGTAAAAAAGTTGTTATATATACATATATATATATATATATATATATATATATATATATATATATATATATATATATATATAGTCATCCACAGACATACTGTTTCGGTGTATCACAGCTCTCTACTATAGCTCTCACACTGTAATCGAAACTTTGCAGTCTCGTTGACAGTCGGCGCTGCTAACCATTCGTTAGTCACTAACCGTGAGTAGGCAAACTCTCAATTTTTATATGAAAACTCGCCAATTGCCAACGAGTGCATAATTTGTTTTTACAAAGAGTTTTGCATTTTCACAAATGGCAGTTGACAACTTCACTTAACACAGTGTTTAACCAAAGAAGAGGACATATATATATATATATATATATATATATGTATGTATATATATATATATATATATATATATGAGAGAGAAAGAGAAAGAGAAAGAGATAGACAGACAGAGACAAAGAGAGAGAGAGAGAGAGAGAGAGAGAGAGAGAAAGAGAGAGTGTTCGTGAGAGAGAAAGAGAATATATTTACATGGAACAGATGAACACAAACAAAGAACATACTAACATTTTTGGACTGGCATTTACGACACAGATTTTCTAAAATTAATTAATTTATTTTGCAAATGAATATAGATGAAGCGTCATATTTAACCTTTGACTTTCCACGATTTAAAAAAAAAATAGGATTTTAAACAACTTAAATGAAAATGGCCAAATGTACGTCAAATTAACGGACAAACGGATCCAGAAATCAAAGTATAAAAAAGCTACGTGTTCAAAAATACCACCTGAAAACTTGGTCTTTAATCGATAGTATTCCAAAGAATTAAAGAAAGAATCGGTAAAATTCACGTGAGAAAATTACATTAAAAAACGTAGCTTAAATGGAAATGGCCAGATTAACGTAGCTATTAAATTCACCGATTTTTACATTCACAACTTTTACATTTTACCATCTCCGCCTCTCCTGTTTACATACTATTACTTTCCCCTCTCTATCTTAATACTAGCTTTTCAAACTTCTTCTTGATTTACTTTGACGTTTTTCTGTATAAAACCACCTTCGTTCTCAATCAAATCCCTTTTTACCACATATTAATGTGCGTATGTGATTTTGTGTATGTGTTTATCTCATATTATTGTGGTGAAGTGATGGCTACCAGCGCGGAAACAAGGTTCGGCGTGCCGTGTTCGATTTCTGTCGAGGCACCTGTGAAATTTATGAATGCATATCCTTCGTCTAGGGAAAACTAGATTCTCACACCTTGGTACAACAACCCGTTTATGAAAAAGACAAATCCGATATAACACCTCCTACCGTGTAGTTCTTTTTCATGTAGCACACGCTGGTTGAGTGAAATACCTCTCTTATAGGTTAAATATATTCCTGTTTACTTATATCTACTCTTAAGCCTGAAAAATAATAATAAACACTGTCAGCGTTAATAAAAATTCCGAACATTTTTTGCCCCCCCCCCATGTTTTTTTTACCCTCCCCATACATAGTAATGTTTTTAGTTTTAAAAATAAAAAATAATTTTTTTTTGCCACCTCCCCGCCCCCCATTTTTTTACCCTCCTCCATACATAGTAATAGTTTCAGTTAAACAAAAAAAAAATGTTTGCACCCCCCCTCCAATTTTTTTTTACCCTCCCCCATACATAAGAATATTTTTAGTTTAAAATTTTTTTTTTAGGACAAATTATGACCGATCTGAATCTTGTTTTCTTTTTAGAAATTGCTTTATGTAAACGA
Source organism: Sepiola atlantica (assembly GCA_963556195.1). Taxonomy (NCBI): domain Eukaryota; kingdom Metazoa; phylum Mollusca; class Cephalopoda; order Sepiida; family Sepiolidae; genus Sepiola; species Sepiola atlantica. The sequence goes on along the minus strand of OY744527.1, from coordinate 48,237,599 downwards.
AGCTTTGAACTTAGGATGCAAATGAAATGGATTAGTTTCGTCTGCTGACTCAATCTAAACCTCAACTATTACCTGAATGCACAAGAAGTGCAAACACTGCCCCCATTATTATGGCTGGCACCCGCCATTAATCACGCTAGAAAATTAAAGGGGGCTAATTGCAAACCTATCAATACTTGTCGAATCGTTGATACATCGGAGAGGAGGGAATGGGAGCGCAATTCGGACAATACGGAGCAAATGGGAATCGTATTACAATAGTGGTGATGGGCATTTCAGTAATAATTATATTTGTTACTGGCGTTCATCATTTGTGTCCGGTGTTAAGTGCTGACGGAATTCAAAGCTTAGGATTAGCGAGTTTCGTAATATGTGTTCATTCATTGCGATGAGATCGACAAATGAAACCGATCATCGGACATTCTCGATATCTCATCATTGATTATTATAAGTTTACAGCTGCAACTAGCCAAACACTGACGTCGATTAATTTGTACTGTGACATAATAGAAAAGGCAACCACCGTTTTCTATTTACATTAGTTAGGACAAATAGAAAGGAATAAATATGCAAGTTGTGATTAAATCAAATACTGCAACACATGTATATAGACATTTGGTCATAATTTCCTCTTACACATCTTACTATAGATTCCACTCCGAATATGCGTATGCACCTCCATTAATTATTATGTGTTAAAGAATATTGTTTTTAATATCGACATTACTATGTTTTAACTTAACCATAAATTTACACTATGGCTATATGCAACTATATATACCACCGGCCGTATTATTCAAACCGGACCTCAGTCACTACTGACTCTCAGGATTCAACGCTTTAACCAATATGGCCGCCATGACAACCGTATGAAATGAAAGAGAAATACATTCTATTTGCCATTAAGAATATGGCAAGTCTTAAAAAGTGTTCCATACCGAAACGAAATAACTTATGTGTGTGTATTTTTGTAAAATAGTTTCTTTTTAAACATTTTTGCATACATTCGAATAATAACATATTTTTATATTAGTTGTTTTATAACGGCGAGTTTTCTTCCGTAAACGAGTCAACCGAATAGTTCGCCAACTCACTATGTATTCCAATAACTTCTCTAATTATATTCTGAAACTATGTACCACTAAACACCAGCTGTATACATAGATGTACAATCCGTGGCGTCATTTAGAAAGAGAAGCTCTAACAAACATTTCAAATCTGAAGACAATATGCGAAGGGGAAAGGAACAAAATACCAATTAGAAATATTGGCGTCGAAGTAAGCGCTGGATTTTCACTACTCATTATGCAAGAGTCGCAAGGATCACTTACTTCGTATTTCCTGGGTATCAGATGTACATAGGTCACGTGGTCTCTTATTTATTTCCTATGGCATTTCCACATAAGTTTATAACATAGACGCAACTTTAACGCTACGCAGTGTAATGTCGATTCCAATCGGTATGTGTTAGGTTGCCTCTAATGATTATGTGTCATTGATCATCCAGAACACAACGACGACTCGAAACAACTTTCAACGCTACGTAGTGTAATGTCGATTCCAATCGGTATGTGTTAAGTTGCATCTAATGATTATGTGTCATTGATCATCCAGAACACAACGACGACTCGAAACAACTTTCAACGCTACGTAGTGTAATGTCGATTCCAATCGGTATGTGTTAAGTTGCATCTAATGATTATGTGTCATTGATCATCCAGAACACAACGACGACTCGAAACAACTTTCAACGCTACGTAGTGTAATGTCGAATCCAATCGGTATGTGTTAGGTTGCCTCAAAAATGATTATGTGTCATTGATCATCCAGAACACAACGACGACTCGAAACAACTTTCAACGCTACGTAGTGTAATGTCGATTCCAATCGGTATGTGTAAGGTTGCCTTTAATGATTATGTGTCATTGATCATCCAGAACACAACGACGACTCGAAACAACTTTCAACGCTACGTAGTGTAATGTCGATTCCAATCGGTATGTGTTAGGTTGCCTCTAATGATTATGTGTCATTGATCATCCAGAACACAACGACGACTCGAAACAACTTTCAATGCTACGTAGTGTAATGTCGATTCCAATCGGTATGTGTTAGGTTGCCTCTAATGATTATGTGTCATTGATCATCCAGAACACAACGACGACTCGAAACAACTTTCAACGCTACGTTATGTAATGTCGATTCCAATCGGTATGTGTTAGGTTGCCTCTAATGATTATGTGTCATTGATCATCCAGAACACAACGACGACTCGAAACAACTTTCAACGCTACGTAGTGTAATGTCGATTCCAATCGGTATGTGTTAAGTTGCCTCTAATGATTATGTGTCATTGATCATCCAGAACACAACGACGACTCGAAACAACTTTCAACGCTACGTAGTGTAATGTCGATTCCAATCGGTATGTGTTAGGTTGCCTCTAATGATTATGTGTCATTGATCATCCAGAACACAACGACGACTCGAAACAACTTTCAAAGCTACGTAGTGTAATGTCGATTCCAATCGGTATGTGTTAGGTTGCCTCTAATGATTATGTGTCATTGATCATCCAGAACACAACGACGACTCGAAACAACTTTCAACGCTACGTAGTGTAATGTCGATTCCAATCGGTATGTGTTAGGTTGCCTCTAATGATTATGTGTCATTGATCATCCAGAACACAACGACGACTCGAAACAACTTTCAACGCTACGTAGTGTAATGTCGATTCCAATCGGTATGTGTAAGGTTGCCTCAAAAATGATTATGTGTCATTGATCATCCAGAACACAACGACGACTCGAAACAACTTTCAACGCTACGTAGTGTAATGTCGATTCCAATCGGTATGTGTTAGATTGCCTCTAATGATTATGTGTCATTGATCATCCAGAACACAACGACGACTCGAAACAACTTTCAACGCTACGTTATGTAATGTCGATTCCAATCGGTATGTGTTAGGTTGCCTGTAATGATTATGTGTCATTGGTCATCCAGAACACAACGACGACTCGAAACAACTTTCAACGCTACGTAGTGTAATGTCGATTCCAATCGGTATGTGTTAGGTTGCCTCTAATGATTATGTGTCATTGATCATCCAGAATACAACGACGACTCGAAACAACTTTCAAAGCTACGTAGTGTAATGTCGATTCCAATCGGTATGTGTTAGGTCGCCTCTAATGATTATGTGTCATTGATCATCCAGAACACAACGACGACTCGAAACAACTTTCAACGCTACGTAGTGTAATGTCGATTCCAATCGGTATGTGTTAAGTTGCATCTAATGATTATGTGTCATTGATCATCCAGAACACAACGACGACTCGAAACAACTTTCAACGCTACGTAGTGTAATGTCGATTCCAATCGGTATGTGTTAAGTTGCATCTAATGATTATGTGTCATTGATCATCCAGAACACAACGACGACTCGAAACAACTTTCAACGCTACGTAGTGTAATGTCGAATCCAATCGGTATGTGTTAGGTTGCCTCAAAAATGATTATGTGTCATTGATCATCCAGAACACAACGACGACTCGAAACAACTTTCAACGCTACGTAGTGTAATGTCGATTCCAATCGGTATGTGTAAGGTTGCCTTTAATGATTATGTGTCATTGATCATCCAGAACACAACGACGACTCGAAACAACTTTCAACGCTACGTAGTGTAATGTCGATTCCAATCGGTATGTGTTAGGTTGCCTCTAATGATTATGTGTCATTGATCATCCAGAACACAACGACGACTCGAAACAACTTTCAATGCTACGTAGTGTAATGTCGATTCCAATCGGTATGTGTTAGGTTGCCTCTAATGATTATGTGTCATTGATCATCCAGAACACAACGACGACTCGAAACAACTTTCAACGCTACGTTATGTAATGTCGATTCCAATCGGTATGTGTTAGGTTGCCTCTAATGATTATGTGTCATTGATCATCCAGAACACAACGACGACTCGAAACAACTTTCAACGCTACGTAGTGTAATGTCGATTCCAATCGGTATGTGTTAAGTTGCCTCTAATGATTATGTGTCATTGATCATCCAGAACACAACGACGACTCGAAACAACTTTCAACGCTACGTAGTGTAATGTCGATTCCAATCGGTATGTGTTAGGTTGCCTCTAATGATTATGTGTCATTGATCATCCAGAACACAACGACGACTCGAAACAACTTTCAAAGCTACGTAGTGTAATGTCGATTCCAATCGGTATGTGTTAGGTTGCCTCTAATGATTATGTGTCATTGATCATCCAGAACACAACGACGACTCGAAACAACTTTCAACGCTACGTAGTGTAATGTCGATTCCAATCGGTATGTGTTAGGTTGCCTCTAATGATTATGTGTCATTGATCATCCAGAACACAACGACGACTCGAAACAACTTTCAACGCTACGTAGTGTAATGTCGATTCCAATCGGTATGTGTTAGGTTGCCTAAAAAATGATTATGTGTCATTGATCATCCAGAACACAACGACGACTCGAAACAACTTTCAACGCTACGTAGTGTAATGTCGATTCCAATCGGTATGTGTTAGATTGCCTCTAATGATTATGTGTCATTGATCATCCAGAACACAACGACGACTCGAAACAACTTTCAACGCTACGTTATGTAATGTCGATTCCAATCGGTATGTGTTAGGTTGCCTGTAATGATTATGTGTCATTGGTCATCCAGAACACAACGACGACTCGAAACAACTTTCAACGCTACGTAGTGTAATGTCGATTCCAATCGGTATGTGTTAGGTTGCCTCTAATGATTATGTGTCATTGATCATCCAGAATACAACGACGACTCGAAACAACTTTCAAAGCTACGTAGTGTAATGTCGATTCCAATCGGTATGTGTTAGGTCGCCTCTAATGATTATGTGTCATTGATCATCCAGAACACAACGACGACTCGAAACAACTTTCAACGCTACGTAGTGTAATGTCGATTCCAATCGGTATGTGTTAGGTTGCCTCTAATGATTATGTGTCATTGATCATCCAGAACACAACGACGACTCGAAACAACTTTCAACGCTACGTAGTGTAATGTCGATTCCAATCGGTATGTGTTAGGTTGCCTCAAAAATGATTATGTGTCATTGATCATCCAGAACACAACGACGACTCGAAACAACTTTCAACGCTACGTAGTGTAATGTCGATTCCAATCGGTATGTGTTAGGTTGCCTCTAATGATTATGTGTCATTGATCATCCAGAACACAACGACGACTCGAAACAACTTTCAACGCTACGTAGTGTAATGTCGATTCCAATCGGTATGTGTTAGGTTGCCTCAAAAATGATTATGTGTCATTGATCATCTGGACGTTTTGGTCGACATTTTATCCAGAACACAAAGAAGACTCGAAACAACGAAAAGGGTATTTCACGTTGCTTAACTTTTATTCTTTACTCTTACATTCATTTCACTATTTACAGCGGACCCCGAACAGAGACGCACGGGACGTCTGCACTCATCTATACTAAGTAATCCTTTACCAGTTTTTTTTTAATCAGCTCACCGTATTTATTAAAATCTATTTTTATTTTTCAAATTCTTTATAACAAAACACAATTGTTGATTCTAATACTTGATCTTCCGTATTTAATTAGTAACGAGGTGTCAAAAAACAAACGAAACTGTCTTGGATACCAGAGTATATCACCTACAATTCCATTTTACAACTTTGTATTGTATAACCTACTTTCTGAAGAAATATATCATCATCATCATCATCATCATCATCATCATCATCGTTAGTATTCACATCAATATCATCATTCTGTATATTGTTCTTATTCTTCTTACTGTTATTAGTAGTAGTGTTACATGATGAATACGGTCTATAATTTAGTAACCAGTAAATAACGATTAAAGTGACTCCTAAAAAGCATTCAAATGAAACCTAAAAATGATCACTAATACATTTGTAATTGTTACATGAATGTAAAAAGTTTTAAAGTCACATAATGATTAAATACCTTTTTATTGTTCAAAATAATTCACTTCTCACGTAGTTACCCTTAAATAACATACACAACTTATTTCACACTAGAGTTAGCTAAGAGCGTCAAATAAGTCATATAATGCATTTTCTACTGCTTACTGATCGAGGTCCCGCCTACATAGCATTATGCAAGTAATGAAACACAGATTCGATTTTACTTGAGCCCAGCAATTAAACATTAATATTCTCTCTAAATTTTATCACTAAGATATTTTAGAATGATCTCCTTGGACATCTCACAGAATGTGTTAATTTGTCAAAACTTAATGAAAATTACCTGTGCAATATAAAGCCAAACATCGAATATTTGAAAAAAAAGTGGTCTGATCGCATAACAAAAACGGTAAACGAATAATACTTTAAAACTGAAAACTGTTCACATAATCGCAGTTAACTTTATCCTTTAACTTTTATGAAAGCAAGTTATTCAACATTTTATCAAGTTGGAAGTTTCAATCTGGAAATTCAGTTTTATTTTATTGTTTCAAGATTTGACGTTAGCGCAGAAACGTACGAACACTGCCAATACCATCTTGACGGTTTCTTTCGGTTCCCGGAATAATATGAGAAACGGCGCAATTCGAGATGCCTTGGTAATATTACACAAAACAAGCAAAATAGCTGAAAATGGGAACAGAATAACAATCAAGAAAGAAACCATATGCGAATAGTATTATGACAATAACTTATTCTTGAAATACGATACACTCTAATATAAACAGTGAATCAGAACGCAATGTTTCTTCACTGAGTTGATAATGTTTTTGTCTTGCGTAAACTCTCATATGAATACATGCATAGTTCATAAGTGGGCGAATATAAGGAGAAAGAATAAGAATAAGAATAAGAAGAAGAAGAAGAAGAAGAAGGAGGAAGGGGTGGATGCTTAAGAGGCAAATAAGAGGAAGAAGGAGAAGGAGGAAGAGAAGAAGGAAGAAATGAAGAACGTGGAGGAATAGAAATACAATAAGGGGGAAGGAGTTGGAGGAGGAGGAGGAGGAGGAGGAGGAGGAGGAGGAGACAAAGGATGAGGAGAAGATGAAGATGCAGAAAGAGCTAAAAAAAGGGACAGAGTAAGAGACGAAAAAACAGAAAAAAAAGAATACGGATGAAGAAAAAGAAGAAAAAGGGAAAGAAGGGGAGAGAAAAAAAGAAAGCGAAGATGGGGAGGAGGAGAGGAAGAAACAGGAGAAAAAAAGAGAACGAGATTATGAAGAAGAAAGAGGAGAAGTAAGAGACGAAAGAGAAGAAGAATGTGAGGATAGAGAAAAAGAAGAGTTAAAGACGGAAAACGGGGCGAGGAGAAGAAAAGGGTAGGAGAAGGATAATAGAAGGGGAAGTCAAAAAAAGAAAAGGAAGGAAAAAGGAGAAAAGAAGAAGAAGAAGAAGAAGAAAAGTATGAGTTCTTTTACTTGCTATATATTTATAATTATGATAATTGTTTGACATTCTTTATTTCATTTATTTTTGGGGTTATATTTTATTTTTATTTTCGTCTTGAAGGGTGTGTCTTTTTATTTGCTTCGTTGGTTTCAATGCCGGAAATTAATTAAAGAAAGAGAGACATAAATAAAGTGCGCGAGGAAGAGAATATAGAACAAGAAATAGTCAGCGGAGAAAGAATGTTAGTGGGGGAGGGGACAGGTAGTCAAATAAATAAATTCATGTAAAGAGCTAACAATTATTTTCAGATGAGAACTTCAAAGAGTTGCAAGTAGATGCACACACATAAAGTTGTTTTGACGGCCAACATTAGACGGTTTACACTTTTATTTTGCTTATTTAATCAAAAATGAAATGCATATTCATTCTTTTGCATTTTAAATACTATTAACACATCTTTGTTGATTATTTAATAACCAACTAAATATTCGGTCTTACGACTGATAATAAGTATCTTTATTATAGCAATTGATTGTAAGACGCCAATTTCATATTCTACCAACAAGATTACGAAGCCTAGGAAGTTGGGTTGCAGGTCTACACTGTTTCAAGTTAGATAATCTTTGGCTTTTGATTCTTCCATTGCCCAAGATTTAGCTGATAATGCTTGCTGTGCCAGTAATAAAAAAAATAGGGTGATTCAACGTATTGAATAGCGTGGATTCCTTCCGCTTCTTGGAGTGGTGGAAATAATTTTGAACGCGAGAGTCGTCTAATCAGTCTTTGATTTTTAATACCAGTCGATAATACGTTCTACACAATCAGTTCGGCAGAGACTTGCCATTTAAGTAGCGCTTATCTGTTGGACTGGGTTATCCTAGGAGATCAAACCTTCCAGGCCTTGCCTCCCCTTTTTGGGAAGAGGTCGGTTTATTGAACATTGCCTGAAATGCGCCTAATGGGTTATACCCTGCTTGACTCTGTCTCTGAAAGCTTACATAGAGCACTCTTACTCGAATGCTCAAATACATATATTTGGGGATTTAAATGCACACCACCGTGACTGGTTGGGATTTACCACCGTTACTGATGCAGCTGGGAACTCTACGTTTAATTTCTCCTCAGCTCACGACCTCTCACAGACTGTCACTTTCCGACCCGCTTTCGTGATTGTGCGGACCAGCAAGCCTCACTTCTCGACCTGTTCTTGACCTCACTACCCGAGGCTTGTGTGTCGAATGCCCTATAGCTCGCTCGGAAACTCTGATCACGTTGTGGTAATGATACTTATCACCTTAAAAACTCGTCCAAAAGCTGAAGACCCGTTGCTCAAAACGACGAGAAACTATGAGCAGGCTGATTTTGAATC
>OY744527.1:48188793-48223793 GCA_963556195.1 Sepiola atlantica | reverse complement strand
AACTATTATTCATGGAGGAAAGGTGATCAAAATACTTCAGAAAAATCAATCAGTCCCAAACAAATTTTACGAAGTACAATAAATGTCAAAAAGATTTAATTCAACAGATCATGAAATTATTTAGGATATCCGACCAGGATGTAACATGCATAATTACATGATTTTTAGAATATTTGAAAAAAAAAATCTCTCATCTAATATTACGGACAATACAAGTTTATAATTCAACCAATACATTTTTTAAAGAGAATGCTAAAAATGTTTTATTTGTAGAGAAATCTATTAAGTAATCGAGAAGTGTTGTCATGTCAAACATGAAAGTTATTTGTTAGTCTTATGATATAGGAGACGAAATTTGATTGTTTGATGGCATTGTTCAACACTGGATCCGTAGAAAAGCCTCTTTTAGCGATCTAAAAGACAAAAACTTAATACTGGCAGCACATCTTGAGTTAAGTCTATACATAACTACACATATCTATCCATTTCAAAAAGATCATTGCGTATTCGGTCACTCAAGGAAGTCAATAAATCTGTTTAATAGAGAAAAAGAGAGAGAGAGAAAGAAAGAGAAGGAACGATAGAGAGAGTGAGAGACTCCGTTCAGTCTCAAAAGGCAGAGAATATGCCTTGCAACGATTCCTGCGCATGAAGTCTATCGTTTGCGCAATCCCCAACTACATCTCTCCTGAACCGGCATTACTTGAGTCCTGTAGCACGGTGAATGTCAAGACGACTATTAACAACGTCGGCATAAGCAGAGAGCTTCCCCACATACAACACCTGGTATTCCGAAATTGTCACACATTTAGTATTGACCGTCACTTAACATTAATCATCTAACGCAAACCGATCTGTCACCGTGATTTTGCCGTTTAATAACCGACGGAAACTTTGACGAATCCCAAGACATAGATACATCTGATATGTCCGAAGAGAAAAGTGATGACGAAAGTGACTTTACCTCCAATATCTAAAGATGTTTCTTTAAATTAAATTTAAAAAAACAAGAAAAAAATGGAGCCAAAGTCAAACAAATGATGAGATAATGAATGCAGTGAAACTTTAATAATATATTAAATCACCAAGCATATTTATTTAATGAATATACAAAAAATGATTAAAATCATTTTCGGTGGGTGTGACAGGACCGGATTTCCCACAAGGCAATGCTTTAGGGCCAGGCAAAAAGCTTTAGGGCCAGGCAAAAATCCAGGCCAAACCTGCAGGTCACAAAAAATGATGGAAGTATTTTTGGCCGTACACAGAGAGTGAAAAAAGTGCACAAGTTTGTATCTATAATAAAAGAAAGGAATTACAGCATTTGTTTTAACAATCCAATTCCACTTGCCTACTAATATCTTATATTTCTGCACGTATTTCAATTTGATCAGAATTTTCATAATAAGGTATATATTGATGTCGCTGTTAAAAGATTGGTTACTGAGTATTCAAAAAAAAACTTTTTTCTGATTTTCCAGCATAATGTAAACAATTTATGTGCTGGTATAAAGAACAGAGATACAATGATGAAGGATCAAGTGCTCAGAAAATGTTTGAAATGCTGCTGATTTCTGGTGTCTATCAAGCATTTCCAAATACTGAACTAGCTCTGCGTATTTACTTATGTCTGATTGCAACCAATTGTTCAGGAGAATGCTCATTTTCACAATTGAAAATAATTAAAGATGTAAAACAATCGACAATGGGTCAACAGCGTTTTGGTGTACTGTCACTTTTTTGCATTGAAATGATTTGCCCAAGAAGGTTAACTTCAAAAAGCTAATTGACAAATTTGCAGTTGTACAAGCGGGTAAAGTAGTAAAGTAATTTTTGCCTAATAAATATTCTATTTTAAATTTGACTTTTCTTTTTTTTTGTCGATAAGTCCAAAATACCTATATTATCACTATTTCAGGCCACTTGTTAAAAATTTGTCTTAGGGCCAGCAATGACTTACCTGAGCACTAGGTTGTGGTTACATGAAACGAATTTTTTCATCATGGTATATTTTGCTAGACAGTATCTTCCGTTGAAAGTGAAAGGTTATTGAGATTTGGAGAGAAATATTTACTAATCCCCAAGAAATCGATTTGGAATAATGTTTTAACCTTAGAAATTAAGACTTTTGGACTTTAATATGAATAGGTATTTTCATCGATTTACTTAACGAAATGGTTCGTTTTATTGTCTGAATTAGTTTCTCTAACAATATATACGAGTTTACTTCATAAGAATATGGTTTCTTTTACTAGTGAATCACCGGTTATCAAAGCTAAAAGCCACCCAGGATAAGATTACTGCAGATGATAAGTTGCCTTTTTATGACAAGGAATAATATCAGAGAATCAAAAATGATTAATTATATAGACAAATCTCAATTCTTTATGAAGACGGTTTATGAAAAGTATTTGTTTACATTGGATTTGAAGACAACCATATTGTAGCCTTCAGGGAAGTCCAACTTAAATTATGTACCTGGTTCTTCAAGTGTTTGTTTCTTAAATAAACTACAGGTTTGAAAATAACCATGAAATCATTACAGGCAAGGTAATTGGAATTCGGATATATATCTGGACCGAAATTTTGCCGCGGTGTCGAAACTCATATTAGAATTCTCAAAAGTTTCCGTATCGTCCCGTCACTAGTTATTATTAATAAAACTTGATCCAAACGAAAGAAAAATAATTTACTGCGGATAGTTTGTTTAAAATAATACTAGCAAACAATGTTTACTAGGGTTCGTTTACTAAGAAAATTATTTTAAGGAGAAATTTAACCGATCCGTCTATAGATTACTGGTAGCGTTTTCGATTAACCACACATATTTCGCAGCTGGACATATTGATTATTAATTACAATTAAAGTAAACAGGAAGATCCCAAAAATCTACCAACATTCAAACATTTATCGCAATCTAATCGAATTATCGGTACGTATCTAATAACGTAATATTCTTATGTTTTTTGTGTTTAACTAGATTAATAAACAGTGTAAATCTTTTAGAGATAATGTTAATCAAAATCAAATTGAATGTATTTAATTATTAATGATATCTAAATTAATTCATCTCAATATGCACTTCAGCTTTTGTGAATGATTATATGTTAGTTAACTTATTGAAATACTTTCGTAACTTTATTATTTCATCATCAGTTTTATTTTTCTCACTTAAATAATGTTGTAATATTTTTATTAATGAAAGCTAAGAGAAAACATGTAATACTAATAATGAAATAGTGCTATGAACAAAAAATCATACACAAATTTAAATTATATAGTAATTTATTTGGAGGTTTCATCTAATTTATCTATCCCCACAAGGTAAGATGTGACACAAGGTTGGGAAAGTGGGATTAGAAAAGCCAGCGCCCGAGAAGGTGGGCACTCTGGCCATTTAAAAAATTGCCTGAGCAGCCCCGTCGGCATTCCCCGATAGGGGCGCCTCAAGTAGTAAGCAATAAACTTACTCCTCCCCAAAGAGGGGAGGCAAAGCCTGGGAGGGTGGACCTCCTAGAACTGCACAGGACTGTCACATAGACCGGCGTAAATCAAGCCCCGAAGGCCAAGACTATACCAGTCTATGGAGTGCAGTATCCATCGGAACAAATACTACACTTTCATCTTAGCCAAAAGTCCAAGATGAGCTTTCATATTATATTCATTTCAACAACACAACAACATGATTTCCTTATATACTTCTAAATAAATTCAACAAATAAAACGAATGAATAAATGGAGGCAAGTAATACCAGAAATGCTGTTATGATTATTTTGTTCCGACTATGCTGTTGCATTAAACCTTGTTTCTGGAGCAGGTTCAACGCCGTGTAACATATTTGTCAAAAAGGTTTACAGTGATCTGTTCAAAGTGCATTATACACTTCGTCACTCATTGATAACAAAGTAGGTGCATTTAATTGTGACATTTCACATTTATAGTAAATTCTTCCCTCCGATGTCACGTAAATCTTTGTTAAAAATCAATGATGATTCCTAGCTCAATTTCGAGAACCATTGCAAATCTATCCTTTTTAATTGCAGTTATATTTTGAACAATGACATATGTATCCATCATATTTATCCATCATATTTATCCATCATATTTATCCATCAATCAGGAAAATTAACGGACGGAGAATATAGTTTTTTTTTAGTATACCAGCAGGGATGGAGTGTTCTCCGATCACAACGGTACGTCCAATTCGTCGATGGGACTCGTTGGTCATATGTCTGTGGTTATGGGGCAGTAAATGTTTCCATCTTCTGTTCTGTCTGTCCTCTTCTTCTTCTTCTTCTTCTTCTTCTTCTTCTTCCTTCTTCCCCTCCTCCTTCTTCTCCTCTTTCTTCTTCCCCCCCCTCCTCCTCCTTCTTTTTCTTCTTCTTCTTCTTCTTCTTCTGTAACATTATTAATAAATAAACATCGACACATACAACTTCGTTTTGAAAATCTCTTTGAGCTTTTATGTTTATTTATACATGTATAGGCATAAAACCCCAAACTTCGGCTCAATCCAAACGCACTACTTTCTTTCCTCGCTTGTTCAGTCGAAAGAGCAAGATCTGTCATGATCATTCGCCATGTAAGACTGGCGGCTTCCGTTCCGTGTGACGTCAATGCTGAGACACATAGCCCTCCGAATTCCAATTGAAAAACTCCACTTTACTTAATGTGTATCCTTACGTGTAAATTTACCATACTAAACACCCGCCTCTTATCTTGCTTCAATTAAACAAAATGATTTCCATATTAGAAAAAAATATATTCTTATAAGAAGTTTGAGGAATTCTGATATCATAGCTGACGATCACATGTCGTAGTTTTTATGTAGTATTCAGAATTCGGTGTTTACTTAATAAACAAGCACGACATTTTCGTGTGATTTTATGAGAGGCACCAGTTTAGTTTCTACATTAAAGACCCCACATAATATATGTTGAGGCCGCTATTAAAACAAAACAATTCTGTCAGCGGGAAATATTTGTTTGTATCATACTATCCGATCAAGAACTCATGTACCTAACGATGCTGTGATGCTTAAAATACTTTTGAAAGTCTTAACTAACTGTTACCAAAACACTAATTAACAACTACGAAGGTTTACTTTAACTCAACATTCTGATGAGTTAATCTAAAAAATATTTCAAGAATCTACAATATAATACACAAGGCGGTCAGCTAATCTTTTAAATATTTAATACAAAATAGTGTAATACTTAACTATTTCTGTTTCTTGTTCATAAACATTGCGTATCTTTACCTGTTACGTATAACAAAAGTGATAACGTATGGCCCCGAACAAGTACATGTGTAATTGTGATACTAAAAAAGACGTTCACTTTCAAAACAGGACGTGAGATAAAGGTTCTCTATGAAACGCTACCCTATTACTGGTGGTGTGTGCATCTGTACATGTCCGAACATACCATCTCAGTCTACGACCGAAATTCATGAGTTCTAAGCAATAAAATATCTGGAACTCTTCAATCGTAGCATGAACCAGGAAGAGAAGCACTTAACGTCCGATCAAACCAAATCGAGAAGAAAGTCAGTATTTGGCTGTTTTTACACTGTAAGAGACTAAATTGTCTCTATCCCTATGCCCCCTTTATCTGTAAACTGTAAACTCGTCCATAGGTTTATTTAATAACACTATTTGGTTAGTTTGTGTTCTATCTAATTCATCTATTATTAGCAGTAGCAGTTGTTCTAGTATTCGCGTTAAAATCTATAGTAACTCGTGTCTTTTTATTCCAGGAAAGTGATTCTTATTTCGAGTGCGTGTAACAGCCTTACAACGGTCTTGTTCATAATGTAGCATGTTCCAATGTCCTTATTTTATCTGATACCGTAGATAATATTATAACCTTTGCGTAAATTCAACGTTATGTGTGTTTTCATTTTCTGTAATTGAGTCATTCTTTGAAATATTGGCAAATTAATTTAGTTCAATTTTAGGAAAAAAAAACCCAAAAAAACAAAAACCGTTTTAGAAAAAATGACGCGAGGAAATGTAAAAGTTTTAAATATTGTAACAGGTTATAAACTTTGAAAAATAGATATATAGGGAATGTTTCATATTAAGGGGGTAACAGAATGCCCCAAGACTGTAAGAAGAACGTGTGACGATGACATCAAACGTGAAGGAGAAAATCGTTCTATTTCGGCGTGTAAGCTTCGACAAGTCATACGGAAGACGAAAATGTACATGCATGTAAGCATTACATAATATAATCATTTTATGGTAAATATATATCAATGTAGAAAGTGAACTTTCGGTTTTCTTTCGACAGCCTCGTAACTCTCGCTTCCCTTATTTTGTCTTTTAGTCCTCACATTTCATGAGCGATGTTTCTGACAAAGGAGGAAGAATTGCTGTTTTATGGGTTGAAATCTATCTGTCTAACACTTATCGTTGGTTAGTTTTTGACCTTGAAGTAGTTTTTTTAGTTTCTTACATCAAGTGGCTTTATGCCTTGTCTGGAGCGATTTCCATTAAAAAAAGTAAAATCACGGTAAAATAAAATGAAATCATTATTATAATAAAATAATTAAATATTGTTACATGTTAAACGTTTCAAAACCAAACTATATAATTATTTTATTAACTACACATTCCCCGCTTAAGCCTAACGTTTTTAACTTATGCAACCTTTACTTCATGTTTACTGCCACCAGCTTTCTATTTTTCTCAGTGTGAATATGAACAATTGCAGCTTTCTCATCCCCTTCCACTTATATAAATTTATCAAGTACTCATATTTAAAGGGACATTCATTAATAAAACAAACGATAGAAAAATGTTACACATAAAAAAGAAATTAATTTTAAGACATATACAATATGTTTAAAATACATATAAATACTAAAACACAACTGACAATTAACATTTGAAAATATTCACAGTTTACACGAATTCTTTTTTTTTTTCATTGGAAAAAAATAGTAGAAAAAATCGCGGTAAAGCTCGACACGGCGTCTCTGATGCCGAAACAATGAAGCGCGGAAAATACAGCTCGCTCACTGACCGTTTCGTCTTCCAACCAATTTCAGTGGAAACGTCGGGTGTGCTTGGCCCCGACACTGTTACATTTTTTCAGGACATTGGACGGAGGATTTCAACGTTTAGACACGAGCCCCGTGAGTCAGCCTGGTTGTTCCAACGCATCTCCCTGGCCATCGTTCGTGGCAACGCTATGTCAGTAACGGCGGCGTCACTTCCGTTCTAATCGTCATCTGTTGTCTCTCTCTCTCTTTCTTTCTCCCCCTCTCTATCTACCTATGTCTGTATTTGTCTCTTTGCTTCTCTTTCTCTCACATTATTGTTTTATATTAAAAAAAATTCAGAATAAACTTATCCAATTCGGTAAAAAAAAAAAAAAAGCTTAAAGATTGTAAGCCAAATTTTATTTAATATCAATTTTACTTAATATACATTTTATTTAGTATCAATTGTAGTTAGTATAAATTTTAGTTAGTATTAATTTTAGTTAGTATTAATTTTATTTAATATCAATTTTATTTAGTATCAATTGTAGTTAGTATTAATTTTAGTCAGTATTAATTTTAGTCAGTATTACTTTTAGTTAGTATCAATTTTAGTTAGTATCAATTTTAGTTAGTATCAATTTTAGTTAGTATTAATTTTAGTTAGTATCAATTTTAGTTAGTATTAATTTTAGTTAGTGTTAATTTTAGTTAGTATACTTGTCGATTTTTACCCTCTGGTAGCGAGGGTTGCAGAGGAGAGTATCGTTTTCTTGAACTGACCGTTCTTCCTTTGTGACGGCGCGTGGATGTAATGATTGACAAATCTCTAATGCTGACAATGTTGCTTGCGTGTTATCGTGCACACATACATGAATGTGAGAGGAAGGGCGAATAACGTTGATTAAATCGAAAAAGGTAAGAGAAGTTGCGAGATAAATGGATTGATGTAAATAATTAAAATATGAGAGCGAAAAAAAGAGAGGAAGAGCGCAAGAGTGAACAAGAGACAACATATATTATGACATCACAATGCATTCTGATTTTGTGAAATTCTTTGTCTTTTTAATCCCTATCTAAACATGATAATCAACCAATGTCAAAATAAAGAAATTATATGTTTAAAATAATAATAATAATATATATATATGTATATATATATATATATATATTTATATTAATTTTAAGTAAATAATATTAAATTATTTTTACCTACATACGCCAGCGTTTCAAGCTTTCGCTCTCGTCAGTGTAGGGAATGATAATTTCAGCCGGTCACACGGTTCGAACCCCTGCCACAGAATCAACCTAGACTCCGCAAGCAAACGTCATAACCATTAAGGTAACGAGAAATTACCGCGCAAAGAAGGGAATTTAAGTTCTATTTATTGAAGGGCGGAATATCTAGAACGACTGACTAGAGATTCTAAGAACGTTGTCGGAATATGCCTTATAGCTACATGTCAATCTATTTGTATCTTCCTTGAACAGGGCTCAACTTCATTCTTATTAAAGGGGCTTACAACAATATTAATTTTAAGTAAATAATATTAAATTATTTTTACCTACATACGCCAGCGTTTCAAGCTTTATACACACACACATATATATATATATATATATATATATATATATATATATATATATATATATATATATATATATATATATATAAAGTGATCTGATATCATTTAAATTATTCCATTTTCGTATATCATAATCCGTGTTTGTAAAATCTGGTCAAATTTAAACTTCAATAGACCCAAAAGTTTCACGACGCAAACAGTTGAAAACCTATCAGATGTATCATTTTCAGCCATCAGTCTCATTTTGAAACTCTTTCTCCCAAGCCCTAGATAAATAGATGTTCGTTTCCATTCAATTATGTTTAGTACGATAAGTACAGTTTATTAAGTCAGCAATGAAAACGAGGCCACATACTATGTAACTAATAAATAAAATTAAATAATCATTTCACAAAAACCAGAAACACAAACATCTTAGAAGATATTAATGGCGAATTTCCAAAACGCATATTCACTAAAATATTTATAAATTCATGAACTATCTTCCACTGATTTTAAATTCAGCAAGAACCTTAACCCTAACCCCGGATAAAAATGTTTCAAGTCAATCCAACAGGTTAGGATTAGGGTTAGGGTTCCCCACCACACCGGTATGCAGTGAATTCACATTAAATTGTCCTCAACATTTCTCATGCGAATTAATTAGAGATGGAATGTAAGTAATGGCCAAAACAATGAACGTACTGGTGAGAACAAATTCTGCGCTCTTAAGAAGGTGCCATGTTTAAATCCTTCAAACACGTAATTATAAAAAAAGAATTTGACAAGCAATGGCCGTCTCGTCACAGGTAGGTTTTCTTTTCACGTCGAATGTTTTCTTGTGGGTCTCATTCTGTTAAACAAATTCAACATGCATTCAAAAAATAACAAACTAACCACGTGTTCATTCTTTCTTCCTTTCCCTATACCTTTATTTGTAACACAAATATTTGAATGAGATTCTACCAATACTTTTCTTTGCTCACGCCCAGTTATGTTTACTTACTATTTTATTCACATTTTTTGTCAAAATGATTGTTCTTCCTTTGTATTATCTATTGTATTATTTTCCACGGTTTTATGTTCGATTTGTTATCTTTTTTAGGCATTCTTTCTCTTTTTTCTAAACTGTTCTCCTTGTTTTAATGTCTCTTTAACTTCGTTAAGTCTTTAAAAACACTTGAGGGGAGCTAGAGAAGCGATGCGGACGAACATGAACAGTTCCCTGATTGTATAAGCTACTCTCTTTCTTTCTCCTTTCGTTTAGTTTTTCTATTTTCTTTTGGCTGACGCCGAATAAGAAAATACAAGTTAACATAAATGTGTTAACTAACTCAACATTTTCGACCAATGAAAATGATCCCCGCTCGTTCGAAACGACAAAGTTATCGAGTTAGTGCGAAATACCAAATCCTAATAAAAACAGAGAACTGAACACTAAGAAGAGTAGATGAAGTCCGACGGAGCCCGCAAACATTACGTCTACCCCATGCATTTCTGGACCAGGAGAGGAGAGTGAATACTCAACTCACGCACTCAGAAGCAAACGACTACCCCGCTTACACACACATTTACGCACTAACAAACGGCAACACATTCACACACTGACAAAGGCTGCATGCCCAAGAATGTCGCATGAACACACACACGCAGACACACAAATATTCACACTGACAGAAAACAAACATACGCAAATCAGCTTCTTACACTTCTGCTTGCTTACAGTTGGCGAATATTCTACAAACAAGAAAACTTATAACTTATCTGAGACAACAATCTCTCACTCAAAATATCTTTCTTGTAAGTTTATATATATATATATATATATATATATATATATATATATACATATATATATACATATATATAATATATCTATATATCTATCTATCTATATATATATATCTGCTGATGAATGTGACACTTGCTAATCACCGTTTTATTAATTTATTCAACATTTGTGTTTTAATCCATTTTTCTCCTTTGTCATTTTATAACCTTTATTAATTGTCAGCATGGATTCTAATACACTTTCAAAGACGCGAACGTCGTCTATCTTCTATTCAAGCCAATATCTACGCTATAATTTTAAATTATTATTTTCCTTTGTAAAATATATATTAACTTCTTGTTGTAGCACGTTGCCATGGGTTCTAAGAATTATTTGTCGGCGTCCAATTCATTCAGATTTTCATTTATTTTTTAGTTAATGTGATTCGATTTATTTATCTACAAAAATCAAATAGCCCATTTCTACCAGATGTGACACAATGGCCACACCACCAGATGTGACACAATGGCCACACCACCAGATGTAACACAATGGCTACACCACCAGATGTAACACAATGCCCACACCACCAGATGTAACACAATGGCCACACCACCAGATGTGACACAATGGCCACACCACCAGATGTGACAAAAGTGTTGTGATGGTTACATTTAAATGAAAAAAATCGCATAACTTATAGTAAGTATTTGTTGTCTGGAAAATCAGTGATCGATCTTTGCTGTAAGATAACTAATCGAACCAACACGAAGAGGACTGTTATGGGGCTGTTTAGATGTAATCAAAATTGGAATCACGGAAGTAAAAAAACGGAAATGTAAAAAAAAACCCGGAAGTAACTATTGATTGTTGACACAAATAGCAGAACTACCGCAACTGCTAATAATAGATGAACAGAAGAACACAAATGATCAAATAGTTTTATTAAATATATCGAGAGAAGAGTTTACAATTTACATATTAAGAGGAGATAGAGATACAGAACATTCAGTGTCTCAAACCCTAACCCTAACCCTAACCCTAATACCATATTAAAAGTAACCGACTTACTTCATCATGTTGTCCGGTCGCGTGTGGAGTGTGTCTTTTCCTGATCAACTTACAACACGCAACAAGTGAGAGGTTTCAGATATTTTATTGCTCAGAACTCTTGAATTTCGGGCCTGGACTAAGATAGTATGTTCTGGCATGTACAGATACACACACTACCCGTAATAGAGTGGGGCTTGATAGAGAGAACCATTATTGTGATTTTATAAGATTCATCGTTTTCCGTTCTCCATTTAAGACCACCCTTTACAAAAAAGTGAGCAGCTGTATACACGAAAACAATTATCCTAATGCTGTATGGATACATGAGATAAGAAACATCAACATTTTAGTTAACGACATCATCTCATTGCGTCGATTAGTCTATTGAGTGGCATTGTGACGACATCTCAAATCCTTGAAATATTTCATGGTGCCGAGTTGTAAACAGAAAACAAATTTTGATTTTTAACTTTAACATCTTCATTCTGATCAGCATATCCCAACATAGTTTCTCCAGCCCCACAGGTCAATACACGAAGTCACCCCCAGATCAAACCTTCTGTTTTTATATTCGATTTAGATACCTCTTAAGACTATTGATCTTATGTTGTGATATCGTTGCATAATTTCGATATACGCGTTCGTTGTTAGGACTCTGCGTGTCGTCTTTTCCATTGACCGATAACAGGACACAAGTCTAATTTTAATGGAGGTTTTATTCGTATGAGAAACATGTGTAGAAATAAATTACAGGCAATCAAATATATATATATATATGTATATAAAAAAAAAAAAATATATATATATAGAGAGAAGGATATATATATATATATATATATATATATATATATATATATATATATATATATATATATATATATATAATTAGACATGTAATTCAGAGAGAGAGAGAGAGAGAGAGAGAAAGAGAAAAAGATGGGAGGAGAGAGAAGAAGAATTAAGTCACAATTATGCTTGACTATTCCATTACTTGCCCTACCCCTCACGTTGCACTGACAGCTATTTTCACGTGTCCGATCTCTATCGAATCCAGTTGGAGAAAATACCATACTCTGACTTCACACCTTTCAATCATTGAGCGAGTTTGTCGCTTATTCTTGGATCTTTTCAATTAATAAGCTATTCTTCCCATTCCATAACGACAGACTTCGGCTCTGACTCTGCAACACTTACATAAGAACTATTAACGCAAAGTGACTATAAGTAAAAAAAACAAAAACTTAGCAAATATAAACAACAAACTACGCATAGAATAAAAGAGACAAGGAAAGACTAAATTATTTTATGATAAAATCAAATAATTGTCTTTTGAATTCTAAGTTTTGCTTTAGAATTTTTAGCGCACACATGATTGTTATACAGTTATAACCTATAGCTTTCCAAAAGAGTTTCTTGTTTCCCAACTAATACGCAAATATCTATTTGAATTGTAATATTTTCTTTTATAAAACATGTCTACTCAAATATTATTCTTTTAATATGTTTCGGAATTGTTCAGATGAGAATTGCTTATTTGGATTATTCAGACTACTCCCCACTCTTGGTTGTCACGTTTCGGCCGATTTAAACTCCGCCTCCTTCAGGGTCATCTTTCCGAACTCGAGAATCTTCATGCCGAACTCGGGTATTTATACGGACGAGGTAGATTGTTCTCGTCTCGTCAGCCCTGACCGGGAAGACGTGTTTACTAATTCGCATTATGTGGCTACTTCGTCCTACTATTCTCGTCTTGGTTGTCACTTTCACAACGTTTCAGACGATATAGCACCCAACCTTCTTTATGCTCATATGAACAAAATAGTTAACACTTCTACCCGGTCATGACGGAGGGAACGGGAACAGTCTACCCCCATTGATTAAATGAAGAGTTCAATTCGAAATTCTGTGTAAACTTTCTAGTCCGACATAAAGATTGCTGATTTAAAAAAATATGCACTTGAAGAAGGTCGGATGATACATCGGCTGAAATGTTATGAAAATATCAACCAAGATGAAACTAGTAGTCTGAATAATCTAAATTGTGTTTTTTTTATATTTTCATCTACGCTCTACAATAATAGTAATTTAAATTCCCATCGCACTTCGTTAAATAGATGAGGTGGTTTTTATGTACCGACTCGAAGTCATGATATCCTTTACTTAAAATGAATGCAATATAAATGTTAGCGGCCATTAGAGAAAAAAAACTAATTTCTAAACGATGGGATCTGAGGAATTTTATTTCAATTTAATCAATCAAATAATATTTTCCTTTTACGAGTCTATTTACGATATATTCATGCACTTAGCAAAAGTGAGAACTTTTGATGATTTTTAATTCAGGTAAATACGGTGCATACCTTTTAGATTACTACAAAGACATTGTGTCTTTATACACTTTTATGAATCTAAGTTAAATTGGGCTACAGTAAAACACTTATGTATTTTAAAAAAACTAAATAAGTATAAATTATCATTGTATCTTTATCGTTTGTTTTAACCGTCTTAATTCTGTAGATGGAATTGGTTTCAAAGATGATTGATAGAATCCGGTGCTTTAAGAAGAGAAAACAGGAAGGTTGCAAGCACCCATCAAAGAAAATGGTGTTATGGAACCGATTGGATTCGGAATTGGTACAACATAACTGGGCAGCCAACGTCTTTATGAACTTTACAACATCCATCTTCCTGATATGTAAGTAATACACACATCACAGTCGACACAATACATTGATATCATCTATTTTTTAAACTTCTGTTTAAACTCGAACCTTATTTTTCCATAAAACTTATTACAATTGTATGCTTTTACGAAGTTCATAAACGTTCTAATGGATCGAACATGATCATATGATGAAAGCTTCATGATGTATTAAAGCTTCATAATGTATTATTAATTTTAACTCTTCCGATTACTGTAAATGTCATTCAATGATAGCTAAGTTTAGTTTAAAAGTCATGTACTTTAACCGGTTAACATTTTAGGATATATATATATTTATGTTCATCTAACTAATATATACGAGTGAATGTCTATTGATCTTTGGCCAATATTGCCTGATCAGTTAAACCATTAAAACTCACCCTATCGATCACTGTTTCATTTTTTGTTACGCTGATATAGACAATGCGTCCGTGTATAAACTAGTCAAGAATATTGAATGTATTTATGTAATACAAGCAAACCTTATTAAATGACTCACGTTACGCTTATCGACAGGAAGCGGAAGTCCAATTATGAGCTTATATTTTTGGCCGAATTCCAGCATGAAGGCATTTTTTTGTGGAGGTGGGTGTGACATATAATGTGAGGGGTTATCTGTACTCTAATGAACATTGACACTTGGAATTAGTGAATGCCATTAGGTCAGATGAATGTCACCATGTTATTTAATCCCCGTTTCTGAGAGTGTTTTTGAATACATTTGACCGACTGGATTTGCGTGTTAAGTGGCACCGGCTTTGATGTAAATTCACAAAGGTTGAAGTGTAAAAGATTGGCGAATGGCAGGAACCCTTAATCATGAATATATAATTATCGAGAATCAAGAAAGAGGGCGCCCCCTTTTTTTTTCATTGACATAGAAACAATGCCGGGAAATGAATTGAGGGTATAATGGATTGCAAAAACGAAAACGATTTTTAAAAGATCGATGTAAAAATAGGATGAAAAGCAGACGTTATACCAGCGTAATGATGTGTTGGAGACAGAGAGATAAGAGTAAATATAATAATGCAGAAAAAGGAATGAGTGGTTGAGGTCAAATCTTGGCGAACACGTTGTTTCTCTTCTTCTATTCCCGAGTGGAAAATCAGTACAGACAGGGTAGAAAGGAAATTTTTAGTACAAGTGAAAAAGATTAGGTGGATGGAGTCAGTCATTTAATGAATAAAAGAATAGATAGGTTAGGGTTAGGGTTAGGGTCAGCAACTTATATATAGTGACACATCGACGAACAAAGAGAGGACATAAGTATTAATGAAGTAAACGTAGGTATAAAAATGAGAAGGGAATAGTAAGTTTAAAGAAGAATCAATCCGATTATAAATGTGCAATAGAAATTTAAAACATATGGTTGTATGATTTGTTTAGGATACACTTTTATCTTTCATTTCATGAATTCCATTGCCTAGTCAAAGGCATGCAACATGCTTAGGAAATGTAAGTTGTTAAGTGGATACTTGTGCGGACTGACAACTCCGTCTGCCGTGTTACAATATTTCCGAATGAACGACACTACTTTAACTATGGATGTTTGTATCCTCATCCCGTGATTACCTGTTTTTAAATAAAAATGGCCAACGGAAACCAATGTCAACGACTAAATAATACAGATTAAAATAAAATTAACCTGCTGACCAATACGAAATAAAAGAAGTGATTAACTTAATATAATAATATTTTACAATTTATACTGTTATCGGTTATTGGATACAATAAGAATTATGGCATAGTTTGCTAGTAGTGATTCATATTTAGAATTCGGGTTTGAATATATTTTCCATTCATTTTCTGTTTCTGAATTTTTTTTTGATAATTTGTATTATTTCGATTATTCGGACTACTGTTCTCATCTAAGGTGTTATTCTCACAACGTTTCGACCGATGTAACCTTCGAACTTTTTTCAGGTGCATCTTGTTGAACTTGGAAATCTTACTGTCGAATATGTACGCAATTTCGAAAGGAACCCTTAAGTTTATCAACAGGTGTAGCTTGCTCGCATCCCGTCAGCCATGACTATAATTGAATTCTTAGTGTAGACGGCACTGAGGATTGAACCTTCGACCTACAAAAGGCTGTCATATAGAACTGATTATTACTTAGCACTTATATCTGTTGCGCCACAGGTTGGCAATACATTCATTTTGCTATAATAAAAATATAAATCTCATTTTTATTTATTATTTAAAGAGTAAACTTTTGAAGTTGTTTTCCATAATTTATCGTAGGCTATTGCCATCCATTATTATACTAGGTTTGTTTTTCCTTTTTTTCCTTTTTTCCTTTTTCGGCGGTGCCTTTTTATTTTTAAAATTTAAAAAAAAAAAGATATTTATTTTTAATTCTCCGACGCCGGAGATCACTAGAGGCGATCGGAGGTCATCATGCCTTCAACTTAAATTCACAGATCAAGCAAAAACAAACTCTCTTTTTCCACTCTAAAAATATCATCAGTATTTCGGGTGGAAATGACAGATTAGTAAAAATAACACAGAGGACTGAAAAATCGTCACAAAATCATACAACGTGTGAGTCGTCATTTTCCATGGAGGTAGACCTAAACAGAGGCTGAAAAGTCTGATAAAGGAGATCAATTATATTGGATTTGAAACGGACAATCCTGATGTTGTTCTGATCTTCTGTAATACATATACATATATATATATATATATATATATATATATATATATATATATATATATATATATATACACACACACACATATATATATTTTTTTAAATTTTAAAATGACCCTAATTCTCAAAATTACATCCGAATAAGTGCATTCCATTTACGATTGAACTAAACATCTTTCTATTGGATTTACTTCATTTTGAACATTTTCAACGCTGCCTTCACGAAAACCCTTCTTTTCTATCTTTAAATCTCCTTTCATCGGACACTTTATCTACGGACATTTACCAACTGGACAGACTCCATATTTGTACACGCACACTCTTACTCTCCATTACTTGATATTTTTTCAAATTTTGAATTTTTGCTTTTCCACTGCCAACTTATCAATCTATGTAATTCCTCTGATGATAAGATTTTAATCTTTGAAAAAAAAATAAACATGTTGTTTACCGAGTACACCTTGCATTGACAAATCGAAGTTGAAATAGATTTGTCATTCGTACATATTTATCTATCTACTTTCATTTATCTTGATATATATATACACATATATAAATATATATATATATATATATATATATATACCCACACACACACACACACACACACACATATATATATATATATATATATATATGAATAGATGAAGGAATAAAATAATCCGAGGGTATGAATTAAAAAGGAAACAACTGAAGACCTAATAACTCGTATTTTTAGCTCTTGAAAAAGCCACACAACAGTTGGGCGAAACATTGAGTTCTTAGGTTTTTTGCTGTTTCCATTTTAATTCACACACACACATATGAGGAAGTCCAGATGATGAGGCTGGAGGAAAGACCTCAACTGCCCAACACCCAAGCCCCAAGAGCTACCAAGGCAGTAATACAAAACATAAACATCGCTCTTCAAAGACTTGTTCCATCCAACATATCCCTCACGGAGCTAAATCAAATAACATACGCTGCAGGACTTAACATCGTTAGGAAAACACTCCCTTTTCAAAAAGCAATGGGAGTCCAAAGCACGGGTCACAACACCACCGTGGAAACTGAAGCTCCAGAAACAACTTAACTTTTGCAGAAAGGAAGTGTCTCAAATTAAACAATTCCTTACTGTTCCTACAGTGCGGGGACGGCTGAGAAACACCATCTGCAGACTCAGTTTTAAATACAAAACAAATGTAGAAGAAATTGAAAACGGTGCAAGGGAACTTGAAGGCAAAATCCCAGCACTTGCCAAAATAATTCAAGAAAAGGATAACAAACACAGGGCGAACGTTGAGAACAGACAGTTCAAAAAGAATACACGACTATTCTACCGAAATTTTGTTGGAGAGAATATAACGGTGGAAAAGGCACCATAAGAGAAGGAGCTAGACAACTACTGGAGGCCTTTGTTTGAAAATGACGGACCATGCAATGAAGGGGCCAAGTGGATTTCAGATATAGCTCGAAGTAATAAAAGCAAGCCAAAAGTGCCAGAGCCAGAGATAACGTTTGGAATGATAAAACGAAAGTTGAATCAATTTCAGAATCACAAACAACCTGGCTGAAAAAACTAACAGCACTTCATAGCCATTATAGTAGCTGCTTCACCGGACTTTTGAAGGGCGAGGAGGCCACACCAGCATGGCTAGTAAAAGGTGATACGACCCTCATACCCAAAACGAGTGAGACACAACACCCTACAAAATATAGACCGATCTGCTGCCTCAATACAACCTACAAACTCTTCACTGGTTGCAAACAGCATCTACGAACACCTCTCTTCTGGAACATACCTGGAAAAAGAACAAGCAGGGTGTAGGAGGAAGTGTTTAGGCACCAAGGACCAATTGTTGATCAATAAGACCATCATTGAGGACTGTAGGAAGAGGCAGAGAAATATAAGCATGGCTTGGATTGATTACCAAAAGGCATACGATGGTGTACCCTACGCATGGCTTCTGCGCTGCCTTGATCTATATAATATTCATTCGGTCATCAAGAAAACCATGGCAGTACAAATAAATATGTGGAAAACAACTATGGCATTAAGACACACTAATGGAACAATAACAATCCCTGACGTCAAGATCCGAAGAGGAATCTTCCAAGGAGATAGCTTATCTCCTCTACTCTTTTGCCTGGCAATTGATCCACTAAGCAAATTACTAAACAAAAGCCAAAGTGCCTACAATCTGAGCCAGGGCCGCAAACAAGATCTAAACAAGAGTCAACCACCTGCTCTTCATGGATGACCTCAAGCTGCATGCTAGTTCAGATGCTGACTTAAGCCGACTCTTACAGGTTGTACATACCTTCTCCAAAGATATTGGAATGAAGTTCGGCTTGGACAAATGTGCCAAGTGCTCTCGTAGAGCTTGGTAGAAGATCAAAACGGAAAACATACAGCTTGATGAAGACATCAAAGACCTTAAAGAACAGGAACAATACAAATATCTTGGCATAGAAGAAAACGATTCAATTCAACATGCCAAGATGAGAGAAAAAATTGGCAGAGAATATATACGCCGTGTTAGAAAAATTGCAAAACACAGCTAACAAACATAAATAAAGTAACTGCCATTAACCAATTAGCTATGCCAGTGATAACATACAGCTTTGGAATTATTGATTGGCCACAAAAGGACATTAATAGATGAGACACTAAAACGATAAAAATGTTGACAATGTACAGGGTAATGTACAGAAACCAGTGTCTACGAAGGCTGTATCTTCCAAGAAGAACAGGGGATATGGGTCTCTCAGAAATTGACCATCAACATCGAGCCACTATTGTGAGCACCGGCCAATATCTGATGAGCTCTCGGAACCCAAACCTTATGATGGTATGCCAACATCAAGACACCAGAGCAAGCAGAACAACCTCTATCACAAACTGGCCAAACGTTTTGGGCAGGACTGTCTTACAAATGAAGCAGAAACAGACAACAATCCTGCCACAGAAATAGCTCGCAAAAGCCGTCAGAAATACATTAAGCCCTTCTATTCCCGAAAACTTGAAGAATGGGCCAACCAACAACGTGCTAAGTATTACCTAGGTGAATTATCACAGGAATATATAGATAAGGAAGGCTCTGTAGACTGGCTGAAAAGAGGATCTCTCCACTATGATCAGGAGAGAATGATAATGGCTGCTCAAGATCAAGACTTGATGACCAGTGCCTTTAACAAGATGAGTAGTCACAGCAACAATAACATTGCAGGTTCTGCCACACAGAAGTAGAGAGTGTGAGCCACCTGACATCCAGTTGTAAGGTTCTCCTAATGGGATGGCTATTATACAATGCGACACAACGGAGTGTGTAAATATATCACCTGGACTATTTGTAAAAAGTTGAATATCCAGTGTAGCAGCAAGTCCTGGGAGCATATACCAGAAAGAACAGTTGGAAATAAGTTATACACCATCCACTATGACTATGCAATCCCTACAGCTACATATTTAGAAAACGGAGCTGTAAAACCTGACATCGTAATATGGGACAAAAGGGAGAAAGTAGTAACCCTAGTTGAAGTCAGTGCCCCTAATGATGCAGGATTGAACAGAGCAGAAAGGGAAAAGATTACGAAATACCAAGGTCTTATGTACGACATGAAAAGAAACTGGAATCTTAGGAAAATCTCTATCATCCAAGTAATTATAGGAGCAACAGGACTAATGAAGAAGAATTTCAAGAGCTATCTGGCGAGTATACCCGGTGAACTGAGTGCAAGATAAATACAATCAACTGCACTTAAAGTGACGGTTAGAATCTTAAAATGATCTCTAGGCTGGAGTGTTTGAAATAGCCGGTGAATGTCTGGCATCCGGTAGGATGCCCCATCTCCAGCAAAAACAGAAAGATAAGAAAAAAAAAATATTACTATTTATTATATATGTATATATATATATATATATATATATATATATATATATATATATATATATATATTCCAGCATTTTTCAACAGTGCTCAGTATATTAGTAGAGCTTAGTTTTATCATGCAATATATCCATGGGGAATGAGCCCAAAATAAACGTTTGTGTTTCATCATTTGGTTTATGAAAACTTATCAGGATAATGTAAGTGATTTACGTTGTACGAACGTTTTGTAGTTAGATTTTGATCACTCCAACTTTCACCGAATCCGAGTCCCTAATTTGTATTACCTCTCCCTACATTGTTTACTTTGACCAATGAATACACGTCATTTTGTTGAAAAGAGATGTTGCCTCGCATTTCACAACTAAGTGGATGAAAAAGAACACCCA
The DNA here is from genome assembly GCA_963556195.1 of Sepiola atlantica. Lineage (NCBI taxonomy): Eukaryota > Metazoa > Mollusca > Cephalopoda > Sepiida > Sepiolidae > Sepiola > Sepiola atlantica. The sequence continues at coordinate 48,202,798 of OY744527.1, read as the reverse complement.
AATACCTATATGTATATATATAGAGAGAACAATATAGAGAGATAGATAGATAAATAAAGAGAGAGAGAGAGAGAGAGAGAGAGAGAGAGAGAGAAAGGGAGAGAGAGTTATATATATGCTTAACATACAATTGTTCTGAACACCCCTTCCTTCTAAGATTGTCTTTTTCAATGATTGGTTTTATTTATATTCTAATCTTTTCTAAAACAAAAATGATATAAAATTGTATTCGTTTTTCAGTTCTCTTAGCTAAAGGCCGGTGCGATTGCCCCCTTTTCTGATCATTTGTCTTGTGTCTTCAGATAACATTCCTATAACACTAGGTTGGTCTGTCAGTAGATAACAAAGGATGATTCCCTCATGAAATCACCAAGGAAACAAACAAAAACACAAAAACAAAAACAGTATAACCCACGGTGTTTATAATGAATCAGAATAATTAAGCCGAATCGAATTACTTTTGCGAATCACCTCAATAGTCGACATCGATACAATCTGTAAAAAGAAACGTTAAAAACATTGAATGACAGCAAAATAGAAGATTGTAAGACCCATGGCGCAACGGATATAAGTACTAAGTATAATCAGTTCTAAGTGACAGTCTTCTGGAGGTTGAAGGTTCAATCCTCAGTACGAGCGATACTAAGAATACAATTACGAATTACTTAAGCATTTTCTCCCGGTCATGGCTGACGGAGCGAGAGCAAGCCACCCCTGTGGATTAAATAAGTTATCCCGTTCGAAATTCCATACAGATTCCCGTGTTCTACATGAAGATTCCCGAGTTCGACAAGACGCACCTGAAAAACGTCAAGGGTCACATTGGCTGCCAAAAACGTTGTAAGCCTAACACCCAAGATATGAACAGTAGTACGAATAATGGTAATAATACAAAGGCTGTAGTTGAAAAGGCAATATCAGAAAAATCAAAATGTCTTTCACTACGGAAATATATGAATGTTATTTAACTTGTGGATTTCAGTGTTCGGACTGACTTCCTCATCTTGGCTGCCATGCTCACAACGTTTCGGTCGTTCTGCCACCCAGCCTTCATCAGGCTTGCAAGTTATCTGGAGGTGTTTAGTTCAATCCTGGGCGAAGGCAGTGAAAGTAACATTCAGCGACAGCAGCAATACGACAATAAGCAGCAGTAGAAGCAGTAGCAGCAGCAGTAGAAGCAGCAGTAGAAGCAGCAGTAGCAGCAGCAGTAGAAGCAGCAGTAGAAGCAGCAGTAGAAGCAGCAGTAGCAGCAGCAGTAGAAGCAGCAGTAGCAGCAGCAGTAGAAGCAGCAGTAGAAGCAGCAGTAGAAGCAGCAGTAGAAGCAGCAGTAGAAACAACAGTAGAAGCAGCAGTAGAAGCAGCAGTAGAAGCAGAAGCAGAAGCAGCAGAACTGAAAGCGACGGAGAATTAACGAATTTGTCCCAGAGCCAAAAAATGGAATCTGAGCGTGGTACCCCTGTGACAAGATTGGGTTTGATAGTCCAGACAGACGGTTCCCGAGTTCGATACAGAACACCTGATAAAGGCCGAAGGGCAGAACGGCCGAACCGTTGTGAGCATGGCAGTCCGAACACTGAAATCCATAATGAAAACACCTCATCTCAGAAATACCGACAATTACTGTTATTTATCTAGTTAGTAAATCTATAATAATAGATCAAAGTGTTCAAGAAGGTTCCAAGTGAAGAACGGACTGCTTAGTGGGTAAGAAGTTGAAAAGACACGTTTGAACGTGTGAGTTGCGCGTGGCAGTGTGTAAGTTGTGTAGACTAGTCTGAGCCGTGTGCGTATGTATGCTTACCCTTTGTGTAGCGTATATTCTTTAGTTCGTATATGTGTGAACTGGTGTGAGAGTGTGTTCCTGCACGTTTCCTGGGTTGTCTTTCATTCACATTTGTCTTAACAGCCGAGATTAGATTTGAACTCGCCCGCATTAGGTCAAGTAGTAATTCGTTATGGGCCGCGTTGCTATGGAAATGCGGTGGCAGGTTTAGTCTCACTGTTTACTGTGTTTGAAATACAAACAGACAAACTGACCCAAGCAAAATGACCAGACATGAGAATTAATAGTCATGAAGAAGAAAAATAGCCAACTGGTAGACTTTGCCGTTTCAGCATCACAGAGTGAAGCCAAAGGAGGCGAAAAAGTAAGCAAATTCCTGCAACTTACAAGAGGATAAAGCGGCTGAGGAACATGACACCTATATTGGTACAAATAATTGTAGGTGAACAGCCCTGAAACACACAACTGGAAATAGACTAAAAGTAATTGGAATCAGATCAAGATTGTCACCATGTAAACCGCTGTCATATCAAGAAACACCCGAGAAACCAACGCACATTATCGAATAACATACACCGATCAAATATAATTTAAAACATGATAGTGTTGAAACTGAACACAACTCAAATGTAAAATGGAATATTAAGACGGACCGGATTTATGAAAACTATGTTTCCTTTATCAGATACAATGGCATAAAATGGAATGAGGTTTTTCATGATCAAATATAATCTATGTTTGTAGTTGCATCTATTTATAAAATCAAATATTATCAAAATAAAAAGTAAAATAGTAACTCTTTAAAGTTGGTCTAATTCTGATGCATACAATTTGTGATATTTTCAAAATCATCAAGAATAAAGTTTCGAACAATATTTATTCGCTCACACAAAAGTAAAATAAATAAAAAAAAGTAAAATGAAGTAAAATTAACGACGTTTTTCTGTTATTCTAATATTTTCATTGCACAAAGAACCAATATTTTTCTTTGATTGCTAAACAGAAAGATGGGCATGCAGGAAACATGATAACGAGGGTGTTTAAAAAGTTGATATTATTTGAGATGTAAATACACATACATACAATATCAAGAAAAATCTAAACAGGTTTAATGTTGAACAAGATAACAATTTATTATTCCCAAATTTGAATGACAGAATCACAGGTATATGGATTTCATCAAATCGCCTCTTCTGATTTTCCTCTTTGGATACTTTGTGCCATGTCTAAATCTGTATTATCGTCTGTGAATTCTTAGAGAACTTCCTTACGAATGAATACTGCACAGCCAGTCTTGTTCGACGTTGTTTGAGCAAAATCTGACATACAAAACGCCCTTTCTCTCCAAGTGAATAGAATGTATAGACCTGCAAAGATAAACACATCAAACATTAAAATGTTGACGTGTATAAAAATGTTGTTAAACGGCTAATTTATTAGATTGAAAAAAAATGATGGCATTTCTTAAAAATACCCTGTATATTACTTGAGGTTACCTAAAGTTTCTAATAATATACTTATGCGTGTGTGGTGGCTGGCAATCACACACACACACACACACACACACACACACACCCACACACACACACATATATATATATATATATATATATATTCTTTCCCGATATGAACATCTGAGTGAAGGATCAGACTTTTTTTCTGCCTTTTGTTCACGGCTTTTTGTACATATCTGAAAATAATTATATAAGTTAAGTTAGCAATATAAGTTAGCAAAACATTTATACGGAACAAAACTTAGGTTTAGTATACAGAACGTTTATGTTTTTGTCTTTTAAGGGAAGTGGGGTATGATCAACTCTGCTGGGAAGCCATGAAATTTAATACTGTCTTGTTTTTAAATTCCCGAAACAGTTTTTCATGGTGACAACTGATGATCACTTAAATAATGCTAGAGGCGAACTAATATAATAACTGTAAAAGTTAAATTGACTTACATGAGTGATTTTCCACTGAACAACTTGGGACTTAAGGTTTTTTTGTTTTTTTTTTAATATATATTTAATGGTTGAGAAACTTCCAAGACTATATATATATATATATATATATATATATATATATATATATATAAAATTATTTCATGTATCCACGTAAAATTTTATACGGAGATATAATTTTGTATGTATCAATTTTCAGTATTTACTTCAACAGTGCTCGATACGTAAGTAGAGCTAGGTAGTATTCTATGAAAATATATTTATGGTAATTAAGCTGCACGGAGGCTCCCGCGTTTCATCCCCGGGAGATCTTCAAGCTAATCTTCGGGGATGAAACGCAGGAGCCTCTGTGTAGCTTAATTGCCATAAATATATTTTCATAACTTACTATATATATATATATATATATATATATATATATATATATATATATATATATATATAAAAGATATGTTTAATATATTATAGGTTAGATAAAATATAAATCCAAATAAATGCACGATGATATATTCTTTACTTATAAAGTTGTGATGTTTATCGCGCTGAATGTGAGATTAAAACGTCAAATTCATATATGAAAACAAGACATCAGCTTACTAATCTAACGAGCATGTCTATGCGACCAATTTACTTAGTTTAATTAATGTGCATGTTGCTTTACAAAAGGACATCTCATTGATTCACTATTCGTATTTCATTGTCTTCTAATTCAATAACTGTTTTTATTTTAGTATTACTCATAGTTATATTTGCGCATATTTTGATATAATGGATATAAAATAAGCATTTTGAGTGAAAAGAATTTCTTCAGTACAATTTATTGCTGGGAGTTGCTACCCTGTTCGACATTAATCTACAATGAGTAAATCCCATCTGTATACAAGTGAACCATTTAATTATTTTATTAAATTGTAACTAAAAAAAACAAAGGCCAAACCTTAACACACCGCGGCCCAGCAAAAAAGACCAGTGAGTATTCCCCCCCCCAAAAAAATATTTCATTACGAAATTAAATTCCACTACAGTGCATTTCGGTTCATTCTTACACAAGTCAGCCATTTTATATTAAAAAAAATGTAAATCAAATACAAAATCGCCCACCCATCTAAACAGACACACACATACATACACCCTGCGACCAAGCAAACAAGTCAATAAGCCCTCTTCGCCGCAGCAAATAACTTTTTACAAATATTTTTTATCGTGGATAAAGAGATCGAATTTTGAGTGAAAAGAGTATTTCCGAACCTTTCTGGTTAATTGAGTGTTGGGGCTTGCGATTCTTGCTTTCCTAAATTTTTCCGGGCAACGTCAGCACAGGGGTCTTGCTAGTTTTAAATATTATATACACGGTGTTGCTTTCTGGTACTTTTTCAGCATAGGTTTTTGGAGTTATTTTCCATTTCCGTGTTGTAAAAAGGATTTGTGCAAAAGTGTGACTGAATGAAAAGATATATCTTTACACTTTCAATTCAAACTAGACGCACCCGTGACCCGTTGGATCACAATCACTACCACTATGTGTTTCACAAAAATTCATAAACTCTAACATATCTATGGACAGGCAATGAAAGTGTAAGCAATTGGTTTTATAACCAAACAATAAATAACCACTGATTATATTTGGTTAAAACATCTAGTATTTAAAGATCCTAAGGCGGTTATTATTGTTTTTTACAGTTAATTTACCAATCATTTTTCTACTGATGGCTACCCTAAAATATTTTCTTTTTTATTCGCACCTTCGGGGTACTATCACTTTGTAACAATGGTAACTCAGTGTCGATTATGGGTATACTAACACGTATTTAAGTGACATAAAAATCTAATTTTTTAAAATTAAAAAAACGACTTTGTATTTGCATTCATTTATTAATTAAAAATTTAATTAAGACCGGAAAAACCTTTTCACTTTCGTTATTGATCTCTAGATATATTAATCTATATAATACTAAAAGTCTATTGTTCTTGTATGTTTGCAATCAGCTTTCAGCTTTCCGGTTTTCAACATCCGGTTGCGCATGCGTAAATAGCATCGTCTTCAATCTGTTATTCCAATTCCGTTATTCTCTATTATGATTAATGAACGCATGAAATTTTTAATTCTGGAAATTTTTAAACAATTTCATTTAATTTCATCAAATAGTTTATTTGTTTTCTTCACGGCTAAAAACATTCAACGGGAGGACTTCGTAAAGTCTGTCGCAGTTTCAAAAAAACTCCTCCCTTTTAAAAAACAAAAACAAACAAACAAAAAAACAACACTCATTATTAATATCAGCCATACTAGCGGTCGGTGAACGAAACCACCTCCCACTTTCCCTCTCATAGATTTCACCACTCCTACTCCCTCTGTTTTCGTTACGTACGCGAGAAAGCCTGCTGTACGCCCTTCCTTTCTCAAATCGCCCTAACCAACCACTTATAATTCAGTAACTGTAATTTAAAAAAAAAACAATTATAATAAACAGAACGACTCATAGAAATCTATCTATATTCTTTTTTCATTTTAATATACTTTCATAGAAATGCTTCTGTTATGTAAAAAAACCCTATTTTCTTTATGCCACAAGTGTCACGCTCATACATGAATTCCATAGCTAATATAACAAACTGACCCAACGGGTCACGGGTGGTCTAGTAAATTATATTTGCATTGTTAACAATAATAAGCCTCTCTACTTCTCTAGATCCTGACGAATAATATGGAAGGAAAGAGTCCTATTATTTTGCTATCTGATTTACATACGTGTTTACGGTGTGTATGAACACACTATGAAACACTTAATCTAGTTTAATTGGTGCTAATGACTATAGATGAAATTCAATGCCAATCTGATATATTTGAATTTTGAAATGACAGGCTATGTCTATATTGTACCCTCTAAAATGTCTCTAAAGTACCCCAAAGGAAATGAAATTTCCAGAATATTTATTAATTGATGCCTGATACCTATTGATTGAAATTTCCCCAAATCGGAGGTATCTGAATTTTCTGTAAGGACTTCCACCCCCTTTTTTATACGTTTTGCACACATTAAATTAAACTAAATATATCCCACATCTGTTCCAAAATTTATAATGATCTGGAAATTTGTTTAGGAGATGATCCTGTACAGATAAATATATAAACATACCTATATATATATATATATATATATATATATATATATATATATATATATATATATATATATATATATATATATATATTTTTTCTGTCATTGTTGACGCCATTCCCTGTCGGGCGTGTCTACAATCATTTCAGTATGCCGATGATTCCACTGGGCACGGAGATTTACTAAAGATGTCTAAATCTGCCCTTTTGGATGAAACCGCGGTACATTGCTGAAATATGTAATATACAGTATCTAAATAAATTATATATATATATATATATATATATATATATATATATATATATATATATATATATATATGAATATATATATATATATAGTCTTGGAAATTTCTCAACCATTAAAACTATATTAAAAAAAACAAAAACAAAAAAACCTTAAGTCCCAAGTCGTTCAGTGAAAAATCACTCATGTAAGTCAATTTAACTTTTACAGTTATTATATTAGTTTGCTTCTAACATTATTTTAGGGATCATCAATTGTTTACCATGAAAAACTGTTTCGGGAATTTACAAACAAGACAGTATTTAATTTCATGGCTTCCCAGCAGAGTTGATCAGACGCCACTTCTCTTAAAAGACAAAAACATAAACGTTCCGTATACTAAACCTAAGTTTTGTTATATATATATATATATATATATATATATATATATATATATATATATATATATATATATATATATAGGAATGCTCTGATTAATGATTTGTGTGTTTCCCATTTGCAAGATTATCACACTTTCCTCTGTATACGTTATCCGTGTGCACTTCTTTTTCTTCTGAGTTTTTTTTACACAGAAAAGCTAATAAAAGCTAAACATTCTTCATGAACCACTGCTAGCAATAGATTATACTTTTTTTACTTTCTTTTTATTTGTTAAATGTATATAAAAGTGTTAACTACTATATAAATCAATAACGAGAACTCAAGCACTGAAACACTGACCCAAATACATCAATAACTACATGTTTCCCCCACAATCATTTGGATACTGTTTGTGCAATTGATCTCATCACTTTTCAGTGGTGTAAGTTATGCTCAATCTTATTAGACTTTTACATAATTGTCATGGCAATCCTAACAGTCTATTTCGATCGGCTCGCCATTTTACGAATTTGTTGTATTTTATACACGTTTCTACTACTGATACCGTCTCCTGGGACTATTGTAATCATCTAGCTATAACGGAAAAGACCTCCGATCGAAGTTCTATGTGAATCGTATCATCTGGGAACATTTATTTTCTTCTATCTCTTCTTGTGCTGCGCTGAAGATAGACGGCACGGGTGTTTCTTTGGCAATCGGAGATGATTGTTTTCTTCCCCCTTTTCCATAATTAATGGACTTGAATAGCCTTTCTGATTGTATTTACTAGAGCATTGTGCAATTATTAAGCATTTACATCGGGAAGTAATGATTATTTATACAATAACAATATTTCAGTGAGAGCTAATGTATACAAGCGGAAGAAATACAGTTGCAAATATGATTGCAATTTATGTACCTTGTACACATAATGTGTACATTAGGGACCTCCAAAGCGTACCACAAAATCGATGACGTCATCATTATTTGCGTACTTTACATAATACGCTTAAATCCGTTTTTACTTTTTTTGTTTTAAAATCTTCCAAAAATAAAGTTGTTTAAAAGTAAAATAGTTTATTTAAAGATAAAATTATCGAACTGGGGAAGAAAATCATTTTTTATCTGTGGGTTTTAGTACGAAATTCGATTTTTTCTACAGCGGGGGGGGGGGCATTGTTTACACTTTTTATTCATGAATTCATGGATTCTTTACCCAAAAGTAGGAACCAATGAAAATAAAAAGTAAATCTGCTGTGTTTTTTAAGACTCTTTAGCTTTATATAACATTAACATTTCGATCGATCAGAATATATTTTGTTCAGATTTCATAAAATGAAATAAGGGGTGTATTTCCCTAATATATTTCACGAAAGAAAGCATTTTATAGATAAATTAGTCGAATAAAACAAGTATTGAAACAGTCGTAAAAATCTTACCATTACTTAATGTTTGCTAGATTTATTAAACACATGGGTGTTAGCGCATAAAAAGTGGTCACTACATTGTTTTAAAGTGTTTTTATTTTCTAATTTTCATTATTTTCGTACGCTGACAAAAATTTAAAAAATCATTATCAGTTTATTTTATGTTTCTTCCTTTGAATGGTTATAAAGTTATGAAGATAATATAAACATATATTAAAGTTACATCGTGTTACATATAGGGGGTAAATTCTATGGTGTGCTTTGGAGGTTCGTAGTGTATATTATTAAATTTGTGAATAATAAATAAATAAATTCCTTTTCCTGGAGATGAAACCATGCTATTACTTCACTTAATAATGTAGATTTTGTATTTGTTCGTCTGAAGCCGGAACTGTACTATTACTTTTTATTAATAATGGAGATTTAGTATATGTCCGTCCGTCTGAATCCAAAACTACACTATAACTTCTATTAATAATAGAGATTTGGTATATGTATGTCTGATGACAAATCTATACTATAACTTCTATTAATAATGAAGATTGTGTTATCGGTCCGTCAGAAGCAAAACTTATAATATTACTTCTATTAATAATGGAGATTTGATATTTGTCTGTCTAAAGGCGAAGCTATACGATTACTCGTACTATTATACTATATTTCAATGCTCAATTTGGGAGGGTGGGTGTATTATCTGTTCTGTTGTCATGATACCATTCTCCCAGGCATTACTTTTATTTGGTGGGGGTTATAGTGTAATATCAGATTTGTTATCATGAGACCACCCCCAAGGAATCACCTCCTTTTTCGGGGGAAGTTTATTGCATATTCCTTCGTAATATACACAAGCAAATATATTCAACCAGATACGACTATACATTGTGCTTTACCTTATTTATTTTCTTTCTAAAATCTTTAAATTATACATTTATAACACAGCATGGACATTTGCGAACGGAATATATTTACGAAAAATTCCACCAAAAATACTTCACTGCTATAGATAATTGTATTCAAAGGAAGCATTCTTTTACTAATTATATACTTCCCAACGACTGTGATTTCGAATTCCGATTTCCGAGGTAAGAAAATACCAACTATAGAAATATTTGAATAATTATCTTTCCATTTAGGTTGATCGATCGTCGTAGATTAACTATCATTTTATTTTTTCTTTCATGCAGACAAATATTATTTTAATGTTTTATTTCCTTTTTAAAAGCCTCCTATTTTTCGTTTTCTCATTCATTTTGAAACATTTATTTTGCAATGTTAAAAAAAGGCTCAATTAATTGTGGCACTTTGGAAATCTCGACTAAACGGATTTGAAAATATTACGGCTTCGCCATTTTTTTTTTAATCAGCGTTGTGATGTCCCTTATTTTACCGTATGCAGAATAAAAAATGTGTTCTTTGTTAAATGCGATCTTTTATATTTATCTCTGCAAGCCTAATTCGCTCACACTCAATCGAGTTCTACTTCAAACGAAAAGCAATCTAGATCAGAAAGTTGCCGGAAAATAATAAACTGTTTACTGAAGGCAATTTTATGATTTTTTTTCCTCTGCCATTTTATTTATTAGAAACTAATAAGCTATCAAATCGAGTATCAGATTCAGAAGAAGAATATCTCGAAATCAGTGCGATTTTAGTTCTTTTAAAAAAAGAAGACAAAGAATCTCAGTGTTGACCTCAAGTGTAGGATTTGTTATTTCCGGAAGTCGGAAAACACTATTTCAAAATGCTGATCTACGATACAATCGGTGATACAGAATTCTGAACTGTGCAGAACGACAAAGAGTTTGCCTGGAATAAATCATTTTTTCTTTATTTGAATAATTTGGACAACAATTCTGCTCTTGGCTGCTATATTCACAACATTTCGGCTGATCTTGGGAATCTTTAAGTTGAACTCGAATACTGGTAATGTATTACATAAAAATAAAGAGAGTTATAATATTTAGTTATGAAAAAAGGATTCTCTAACAGATTAATGAATTTTCGAATGAAATCAAAGTGGAACAAATAGTGATAGTTTGTTGTGACTCAACGGGTCACGAGTACTCTAGTATATGTATGAACGACGAGTAAATAATAATGAAATCCCTTATTCCACAGTTGATCAAATAAAAATAAAAATAAATAGAAAGATTGAACACTTTTAATTATAAAAATATATACAAAAAATTATAATATATACTGGGGTTGAACAAAATAATAGATGCACCTTGAAATCAGTGGTTTTCTTATGATAACCCTTCCATAAAATTCAGCCTTGTGAAGTTTTCGGCGAACAGTTTTTGTCATTCAGATGATTGTTAAGCTCTGCTGTAATTTTGGGTTCCGTGGTTTTGTGCTTTTTCTTAACAATCCTTACAAATCCTCTACGATTTCTTCCAGACAGCTTCAATTTTATTCCAGAGTTTTGTTTAGAGGAAGATGGTTTTCCTTCTTTTTCATAGGCTGGCATCACCTTCGAGACAGTGCACCTAACATACGTGCACAAAAAATCTGCCTTCTTTGGAAATCTGATCGATCTGTCATTGAAAATTGACTTACTAATATGCACTATCTGAAATAAAAAATAAATGTAACCAATTAATTCAGGACAAAAATAACCATAAATAAGAAAATAAAACCTACATTTAAAAAAATGTTTTCCAATTTTTATCGGTGTTTCAAAATTGATTCAAAGTTCACAAGGTGTTTCCATTATTTTGTCAAAACTCACTATATATATATATATATATATATATATATATATATATATATATATATATATATATATATATATATATATATATATATATATATATATGAGAAAGGAAGGATGAGAGTAATCCGACGTAATGGGAAATGAAAAAAGAAAAAATTAAGAGATATTGTTTATAATGATAATTTGAAGAAAAATGTCATGCAAGTACACCGAAATTTGGATATCTTTCCATCATGTCACCCACAAATTTCGATGTGCTTGCATGCCATTTTTACTTTATTTTTTGATTTCGCATATATATATATATATATATATATATATATATATATATATATATATATATATATAATCCTTGTTTTCGTTTGCTAGGAGTGAATCCAATACACTGCTAGATTATTTAACAATAATAGCTAAATATTTATTTATTCATAATTTTACAGAAATTGAGAAGTTCAGATCAACATGGTATTTCGAATTTTAAGCTGGGGGAGCGAACCCAGGCGAAAACTACTAAGTTTTCTTGAGTTTTAATTATAAACTGCTCACTGGTTTTCATCTGTCCTATTTTGATCAAAAGACAGATCAAAATATGACTCAGGAAAGCCAATGAGGGGTTTATAATTAAAACATGATAAATCTCAATATTTTCCGCCTGAGATATCATGTTGACTTGAATTTCTGTAACATTATGAATGTATATTACCTTATCTAGTCATAATCTACACCAGAGGTCTTCAAAGTGGAGGTCGCGAACCCCATGGGAGTCGCGTAACCATAGAAAGGGGGGTCGCCAAAATTATAACTATGGAATTTTTTCACTCCATTAACTTATTTTTATTTATAAAAAATTTTGGTGGGTCACGAAAAAAAATTTTTTCCAAAAAGGGGTCGCGACAAAAAAAGTTTGAAGAGCACTGATCTACACAGTGTATGACATATTGTAGAACTTAACGTAAGAACGGCTGCCAATGTACAATTAGTGAAAATAGCCATATTGCTCTTTTCATTTTTAAATCCTATGATTTAATGTCTATTCAAAAATAGAAAGCATGTCTTCTTTTAGAATGTTTCTTAAGATGTAATAATGAAAATAAAATAATTAACGCAGGTGATTTAATGTTCAAAGTTAAAGTGTGTTTTATTTTTAACAAGCAGGAAGCCCCAAGGTTGCTCGGTATTGAATGAGCAACACTGCCATGTCCTTTTCCACTGTGCATATAACAATATATTACTTTCTTGATTTTTTACTGTTAACCTCACTATTTCGCCCTCTAATATAGTCAGAAGGAACTGAAATATTAGAAAACTCTCTGAATTAGTGTTTTATACACATGATCTTAATGCCTATCAAATCGGATATACGTATTTTAAATTTGTAGGGGGCCCTGTCAACATAGCTCCCTGTGGTATCACGTTAGGATTCGGCACACCGAGGGGAATGTTGATATTCAGGACGGTTTTTTATTCTGTTCCACGGATAATTTTACACATATGATTTAAATTTCATCAAATATGACATATATTAAGTTTTACGAAAGGTGCGGAACCCATGGCCTCCTCACTGTTCGGGACCACTTTCGAAAAATGCTACATATAAATACACTTTTAGTTTTTTTTGTAGATTCTCTAGATTTTTTTCTATATGGATTACACGCACAGACATTGACGTTTATATATATATATATATATATATATATATATATATATATATATATATATATATATATATATATATATATATATATGTATATATATTGTTTTATGTATTTATATTGTTATATGTTGACGAAACTATTAACCAATCAAGTTGCATCTTCCGAATGACTCATTCGGTTCTGTCAGCGATGGACACTTGTAACGAAAGAGAAAAACTGGTGTAAAAGTTAATGCATTTGCCGAATGAAGTTGCCTAGTTTTATTTTCTGTACCCGATTACTATTAGAAACTTTCGAATTGAAAACATAACAAAACAAACAACCTAACTTCAAACCCTAACCCTTTCGTCGTCGACATCGTATGTGCTCAGCGCAACAGAGTGGTTTCGGTGTTTGTTATATAAGAAATACTCTTTTGAAACTTTTCGGTGCAAAAAAAACAACATTTTATTTAAACACAAATGATTAACAATGGTTCCTTTGACAAGAAATAAACATCTAATTAATAACAATTGTTTAGCTATGGTTTGATCGTTCTTTATTTTTTTATATATGTATTCTACTTTGATAGTCTTCGTCTGAATTTATCGCCTGCCAGTCTTCAATGTATCGTTTGACAGTTTTCGCCTCGTCAACTGTCGAGCGTTTACATTCCAATAATCATGTTTTTATTTTTTTATTTCTATTTTTATTGTTTCACATTTCTAAAAGTCATAACATTTCTGTGAGATGTATTTTTTCGGT
>OY744527.1:48141293-48183793 GCA_963556195.1 Sepiola atlantica | reverse complement strand
CCTCTTACCCCGTCGTTTCGTTTCACGAGTCTGTGCGTATCGTCTTTTAGATGTAGTGCGTTGTGAATGGTCATTAATTTTCTAGTCTTCTGGTCAAAGTGCCTGAGTATTTCTTTAGCCCTACTTATAAATGGTCTAAAGTATCATAGTGATACTGCCCAGGTGTTTATTCCTTTTACTAGTTTTCTTCTACATAATTTCATTTTAAAGAGGTTCCTTGTTCTTTTCAGGTATTCTTTTCCAATCTTCTCTTTAATTTCTTTAGATTTGATGGTGTCTGCTACCAGAACTCCCAAATGTTTATAGCTATTCTATTCGCCTAGCGCCCTCATCTCTTTTTTGGTTAGGCAGTTCCATGCTCTTGATTGTTTTCCCCATTACCCTATTTTATAGCAGTGCCCCCTTTTACATTCATAATTCCATTTCAATGCCATGGCTGTAGATTTTAGGCGTATTTCGCAGCTATTCCAGTTCTTGTTGGCTTTTTGCAAATAGCTCCAAAGCGTCCATGTACGTGAGGTGGTTAATTTTATTATTCTGTGTCTGTAAACTTGTATCCGTCATCATATTTCCTGAGTATGTAGTTGAGTGACATGATGGCTATGATAAATTGTAGTCCAGTGGCATCATGTCTATGATATATTGTAATTGAGTGGCATCAAGGCTATTATTATTATTATTATTATTATCATTATTATCATTATTATTATTATTATTATTATTATTATTATTATTATTATTATTATTATTATTATTATTATTATTATTATTATTATTATTATTGTGTGTACTTACTAGGCGTTCTCACACAGGCCATCATCAGTGATTGCTCACTAATAATCATCGGTGGTGTTCCCTGTAGTCTGAGTGACAACAAGTCTCTTCAGGTATCCAGTACTATCTAATTACTTTGCGTTATCACAACATACTCTTACCATCGATTTATCGATGGCAACGACTATAGGTCTTCTCTGGGATTTGGATGCCATTAAGTCTCGCTTAGGTTCTAGTCCTCTCCGCATTTTTACAGTAGATGTCTTGTTTGATTCCCCTATCGATCTTTCCATCCTCGTTGACCCTTCACAAGTATTTTGCGTCGTATCAGCCGAGGCTGGTTCCATCCCTTTTTATGAGAGAGAGTTGTTTATAAAGTTTTTTTTTGCAGTTTCTGTTCCTTGCTTTTATGTGGTGGTGTTCTTTCTCAGTTTTTGTTTTCTTCCTATTGTAATTTCCATGTGACAGGTTAGCATTCGTAGCTTATAGCGTTTGGTTTCCGCATTTAAGGATTTTCCTTAAGATTTCATGTGAATTCATAATTGACGTCAGTTGTATGGTTTCAGTCTTCTCTTTGATTCCAATTTCTCTCAGTCTTTTTTACAGTTTTTTTCGGGATTGTTCGTAGTGCTCCTACGATTATTGGAATGATATTGACTTTCTTTATACTCCATATACCTTTGAATTCTCTGGCGAGTTCCGTGTATTTGTTTCGTTTTTCTGTCTCCTTGTTACTCACCATGTGGTCCACTGGTACAGCTAAATCCACAGTTTGGCAGGATTTTTCCCTCTTGTCGATTATTATGACATCCCGTGTCTTTGCTTGTATGAAGTTTATCAGTTTGTACCTCTATATGCCAGAGGATTTTGTGTTTTTCGTTTTCACATACTGTCTCTGGTTTATAATTGTGGCATTTGTCCGCTTGTTCGAAATGTAGTCGTTGGCATACTTCACAGTTTGAGTCAGTTTGGTGCATTGACATATTATATGGTTTACTGTTTTGTCCCTTTGTCCACACAGTCTGCATTCACTGTTTTCCTAGGTTTTTACTAGTTTAGCTTAGATGTAGTTTTTCCTAATTTACTTGTTCTGTGCAGCCATGAACAAAGATTATTTTCTCTTTTCAAGTGCCCTTTTTTTAGCCATGCCCATCTGTTCTCGTGAGTCTCTTCTCTTGCCAGTCTAATGAAACTTCCATGTAGTTGTTTTATTCCTACTTTTCTTTTCTTGTCTTTTTGTTTCTGGTTTCGGTGCTTCCTGAGTTGATCATTGGGGCATTGTCTCTTGCTGCAGTGATTAGCCTTTCTGTGTTGTGTTATATGCATTTCTCCAGGTCTTTTATTTTGTCTAACACACTCTTCTATACTTACCAGTTCTCGCCCCCCCCCTTCGGTTCTTTTTCACGTAGAGTCTGTCTGTATCGTCTTTTGGATGTAGTGTGTAGTGCATGGTCATTAATCTTCTAGTCCTCTAGTCAAGGTGCCCGAGTTCTTCTCTTGTTCAGCCTATGAATGATCCAGTGTATCATATTAGTGATACTGCCCAGGTGTTGTTGTTGTTGTTGTTGTTGTTTATTATTATTATTATTATTATTATTATTATTATTATTATTATTATTATTATTATTATTATCATCATCATCATCATCATCATCATCATCATCATCATCATCATCATCATCATCATCATCATCATCATCACCATCATCATCACCATCACCATCATCATCATCATCATCATTATTATTATTATTATTATTATTATTATTATTATTATTAAGGAGTTTCACACTAGCCGTTACAATTGATGACTATCCGCAGAAACACGTGATTTTCCCCGCAGTGTGAGTGATTGAAGGTCTCTCAAGATTTTCCTTTTTCTATCAGCAACACACTTAGTCTTTTCGCACAAACCATACACCAGTGATTTCTTGCTGAATAATTCAGGTATTTATATCTGGAAATTTAGTCAGTATTCCAGTACTCTTCATCCCCTTTTAATCCTTCCAGGTTTTTTTGTTGTGCCGTCGTATGGTAAGTATAATATCATACACAGCCTTGTTTCATTTCATGGACCCATGCGGGTGTTTTCCTTTAAATGAACGATTTATACGCATGAGTAAGATAGGTACGCACATTGCTAAGAGAGAGACATTAAGCCACCATTGTTGGACTATTTTATCACCCGCTTTGTCCCACATATTTGTGTTTGAAGCGAACCCTACTATTTGCATTTTTCTGTCGTGAATTCTCACTGGTAAAAGGGATTACAACTGTTTTTCGGAGGAAATGTTGTCAGGTCTCACCTTCCGTTATCTATTGGAGTCGTACTACTAACTTTACATCTGTCAATCATTCAGCAACTTGTATTTACGCTCCGGGTCCGTTTGAACTAATCCAATGTCAATCTTACGTTTTCATTATATCACAGTTCTCTCCTTTCGTACCGTCTACGGTCACTTTCTATGTCACCAACTGATAGGGGGTCAAATTATGATATTCTCTTTATATATTCATCCAACAAATATCATTATCTTAATATGCTCCATCCATATTTATAATTGTGCTTGTCACAAGCACACTTTTTAACTTACTTGTGGTTGGTCAGTGTTACATGATTATATAAGTTGGTTTCTACGCTCAATGACTTATTATTATACTAGCTTTCTTTATAAGTGCAGTGGTTTGTACGTAGCTAATCCTCCCTTTAATTCTAATTTCTTCTATTGTTTCTGGTTTTCAAAACTTTTTCAAGTGCTCTTATAATTATTGGTATTACGGTAGTTTTTGTGACCCATAGCCTCTTCATTTGTCTTGCAAGTTCCGTGTATTTACTTAGATGTTTGTTCTTTTCAAGTCATTTTTGGGATTGATTATGAGGGCAAAATGTGTTCGGCGCGTTTTTCTCCTTCTTGTTAACTATTATCATTTCTGGTCCTTTTGCTTGGATTATTTTGTTTGTTTATATTTCAAAGTACCAGAACATTTAATGGTGTTAATTCTCATTACTGGCTCCTGTTTGTTTTTGTACAATGCGTATATATGTTAAAATGTAGTCGTTTGCACGGTTTCCACTGGACCACCTTCCCAACACAGAAATGTCTATTTCTATCATCATTTTACTCCAGCTTTCTGTATTCACTTAGTTTGCTTGACCCTCGGAGACTGAGTATTTACACGGCACAATTTTACACATACATGAATAGTTTTTTTATTACATGGACAAAACCCTTTCGTACTGTGCGAGCAGTTTTTTTTGTATTTCTTTAAGGCATACACTTCCATGGATATTTTGAATCACTTAATTTGAGCACTTCCTAATTGAACAGAGTGCCTGAACTACACTGTAATTATTTAGGTTCTTATGTGTCACATTCTCGTTATTTCTATTTCAAGATCTACATATTTTATTATTTCTTAACATTTTAGCTGATACAGTGCAGACTGCGGGGACAGACATGTCTATGAGAAAACACATTCTGTTCTTAACTTTTTGATCATTATGTCTGGGCGATTATCTTTGTAAGATCTGTGGGTTTTTATTGTAAGTCCCATAAAGTAATTACAGGTCCTATGTGTTTGTAACAGGGTGTGTATCTTGTACATGCCAATTACAATTGTAGTTTCTCATAAAATATGCTAATTCTCTAATGAAGACATTGCGCAACCTTATAATTCCAGGTTTTATATTCGGCGGTTGCTAATATCCGGCAACCTGATAAAATATGGTCAATTGTTTTTGTATATTCATCCCATAATCGATATTTAAGGTTAACTCTATTTTCATTTTTTATTACTAATTAGAAGGATCCGTTTCAGCAAGAACAACAACCTTCGTTTAAGACATTTGTAATATTTATTCACAATGAGTGCTCCGACGAGTAATTACCCATCATCGCTAACTGGCAACAACTGGTGGTATTCCCTGGAGTCTGACTGACAACAAGTCTCCCCAAGATTTTCAGTATTCTCTACCTCTTTCGATAACCGTTGAAAATCATATGCGTTCTCGCAACAGCTGTCTATTATTAATTTCTCACTGATAACGGCCTTTTTTCTGGAATTTCAGAGCCAATAAGCCTTGCTCGGATTCCAGTATTTTTCTGCTTTTCCAGTGGAGTGGGGGGGGGGGCAGATTATGTAGTTCTCTTAAATATCAATCCTGACAGTTCATTTTCCCTTTGTTTCGTGTAATGTTCTTTGTATGTCACACGTTGCGCTAGTGGCAATAATTTTTTCACGCTTCCCGGACACTCCATGCCCGCCCAGTTGAGATCTGAATGGTGCTACCCTTCTCGATCAAGATTTTCAGAATATCCACGGCCATTTTTTAAGTGTGGGTCGGTTTATAGTATTCTTCTTATTCTTCTTCTTTTCTTCTTCTTCTTCTTTTTTTCTTCTTCTCTTATCTGTATAAAATACGCGAGCTCAACAGGTGACCCCTTGGTCCATCCAACTGAACTCGCATTAGATTATCTGAATCAAGAAAGTGAGTTTAAAAAACCAGTTAAATAAAAAAAGACGAAATCCAAAATTAGTCATTTTCTACTCACTATATCTCCTACTCTCTCTTTCTAGCTTCCCCCCTCTCAGCTTTGAATTAAATCGTAGTACAACTATTGTGTAATTTCTTTCTGTTTATAATGAACTATTCTAATCTTTTTATTCTTTCACTTTTTAGTACCTTCGAATTTTAATAAACAGATATATATATATATATATATATATATATATATATATAGTGAATGCTTTTATTCAAACATGTACAAGGTCTGCTTCACTGGCATGTCGATGTTATCGATCTACAGCTATCAAGAGCTGAGGTCTCATCAGGCAGAAAGTTTTTTATGATCCAACCTGATGAGATCTCAGCTCTTGATAGCTGTAGATCGATAACATCGATATGCCAGTGTAGCAGACCTTGTACATGTTTGAATAAAAGCATTCACAATACAGCTCTATATTTTTTATTGAGCACTCTTTTATAAGCCCGGTTTGATTCCTTTTGGATGTCTACCCTGTGGATTTTTACCCTACCTGGATTACTATATATATATATATATATATAGGCACTTTCTCCAAGTAATTTTACCTCAAGTTACAAAACTTGGTTGGAGACTCCATCAAGCTAGATTAATGTTTTTCACGAAATCCGGTTCGACCAAAAGCCAAAAAAAAGATATACTATTACATAATCAACTGGTCAATTGGAGAGAGGAAAATTTATGTTCTTAACTTCTTTACTAACTCAACGTTTGAGAGATAAAAGAGAACTTTAATAGAATATTCGAATATCTATGCTTATCATATAGAGATCAAGTGTAAGCCGCAGGTAGAGACTACTTGATTCCTGAGAACTTCGACTAAAGTAAAGTGAAAAAAGAATATATATATATATATATATATATATATATATATATATATATATATATATATATATATATATATATGATTATTTTTATTTACACATACATGTAAAAAATCTGCGACACTGGAATGTTGATGTTTTACCTGGATTATATATATATATATATATATATATATATCTACATATATATATATATATATATATATATAGAGAGAGAGAGAGAGAGAGAGATACATAGAAAGCTATGAAAATATATTTGTGGCAATTAAGCTACACAGAGGCTCCCGCGTTTCATCCGGGGGTAATCTTCAGGCTAAAATGCATGGAGTTATTTTTGCCGGGTGTTTTTATATACAAAAAGATCCGATTCATTGTTGTTCTCGCAGCCAATCCTTGGGCTTCCCGCGTTTTAACCTAAAGATCCCCCCCCCCCGGGGATGAAAAGCGGGAGCCTCTGTGTAGCTTAATTGCCATAAATATATCTTCATAACTTAATACCTACCTCTACTTACGTATCGAGCACTGTTGAAGTAAATACTGAAAATTGATAGATAAAAAAATGTTATCTCCTTATAAAATTTTATGTGGATACATGAAATACTAATATATATATATATATATATATATATATATATATATATATATAGAGAGAGAGAGAGAGAGAGAGAGCGAGAGACAGAGAGAGAGAGAGAAAGAGAGAGAGATAGAGATAAAGATATGGATAGAGTGGGAGAGGGTAGGAGAGATAGAGAGAGAAATATACATTTTTATAATATTTATTACATTGAAACTTAAAACTTTATAAGTATCTTCAATGTCAAACAAATTAATTTCACACACGTATTGATTTTAAAAATCATTTTTTTAAGAAGCGTATTATTATTGTAGGAGCTAAGCTTAATAAATCAAATTCTGAGTCAATGAATTCACTTGCTAAGCGATTTACTTTGTTTCATTTGTTACATATTTCCTAAACCCTTAATTCAAAACTCCTTAGTCGTATTCCTTGAACAATATGTTGATTTATTCGAGTCAATTCTCTACTCCACATATCGCCAATTATTATCCCACCTCTTATCAAAATTAACCTTTCTCTGAAAGACGTATGAAGATATCGTATTGACTTTTAAGACGTTCCGATATACTTAATCTGAATGGAAAAATGCCCGATAAACTTTCTTATTGTTAGTTGCCTGGATACCATCAATCTTTCAATTGTATCATTTACTAGTACAACGCCCGGCGTTGCACGGGGGTTGGGCTGGAACATAGTGTTTGAAGCACGACACCAGTCAACGTTGATTTTTTACTGGCGACATCACGAGTTAAGTGTAACGGAAGAAATAGTCGACATGTTACTGTCATAATCGTGAGTTTTCTTTTAAAAATAAAACTACACATTAACATGTTGATAAAAATCTGGAAACACTCCTGTTAGTTGCTTGAATTACATTTCAGCACTAACAGTCGATGTGTTAATGTCAGCAAGACGTTAAGTGTATATGTAACAAATAACACGGGATCCAAGTCTTTTTTGTTTAAAGAAATTCCTGCTCTAATTAAGTCTTACTTAAAAGAATAAAACCAAAAATGAACGCGTACGAATCTATATCTGAAAAAAAAAATCTCGCACCTGTAAAACGGCAAATCAATCTAACCAATAACGGATGATTATAAAGTAGAGTATTTATTTTACAATTCATTTTAGATAGCAGGCATTGTCTGATTTGATATTTGCTTTCTCACTTTCACCATTTCAAATAGTTTTGTACAGAGGCTAGGAAATGACACGTTTTTTACTCGCTAACTTCTGTGTGACAGGACGTATATTCATACGTATATTTTTATATAAATAAATACGTTTTGTAACAGAAGTTAGCATGTAAAAAATGTGCCTCAATGAATATTGCTAACTTAGTATAAATCAGTAATCTCCATTCGTGTGTGCCGTCTCCTCAGGCCATCCAGAGTGTCCCTCAGATTGCGGATGAGGTTACCCCTCTTTTTGCGGGTAGCTTTGAATAACCAATAAAAAGCCGTGGACAAAGAGGAAGAAAACATGAAAAGATGAATAAATACAAAACATACAAACTGGCAGGCCGGCACCCAGGATAAAAAGGGGCTCTTGTTTATGCACCAGGCGTGAAGAGGTATGCAATGGTACATACCTTTTTTCTTCTCGTAAAATGTCACTATGGACATGTCAGAGGCCAGACATGGACAGCCACCAAGCCTTGATGAAGAAGACCCTGGCACCCAAACTCCACCACAAGCAACGACCAAAACAAGGAATACAAGGGGCCTAAAATCCTAAAAGTGGTCAGTTGCAGAAAAGAGGATATTACTTCTCGAGAAATGGAGCAGTAGCTCAAAATACATTCTAACCGAGAGAATCAGGATGTCTGACTTCCCTGAAGAAAACATTCTTTTGATAAGAAAACGAAAACATTTTTCGAGGATTATTTTCACATTATATAGTATACTAGCTCAGGAGCATGCACAACAAACTCCATCCATGCATATCCCATAACATCTAGGGGTGTCTTCGAGGAGGCACGCAGATACTCTATTTGTCCGAACTTTTAAGTGGTCATGAGAGAACCTGGTGGAGTCCATGTCTTCTTCAGTCCACATACATCCCATGACACAACAAAAGAGAAGAGTAAAAAAGTGTGTAACATCTTTCTCTAAAAACTTTACCTTCCCCCTCTATCTATCTATCTATCTATCTATCTATCTATCTATCTATCTATCTATCTATCTATCTATCTATCTATCTATCTATCTATATCCCCCCCCTCTCTCTCTCTCTCTCTCTCTCTCTCTCTCTCTCTATATATATATATATATATATATATATATATATTAGTATTTCATGTATCCACATAACATTTTATAAGGAGATATAATTTTTATGTATCAATTTTCAGTATTTACTTCAACAGTGCTCGATACGTAAGTAGAGCTAGGTAGTAAGCTATGAAAATATATTTATGGCAATTAAGCTACACAGAGGCTCCCGCGTTTCATCCCCGGGGGAATCTTCAGACTAACATTTTAGCCTGAAGATTCCCCCCGGGGATTAAACGCGGGAGCCTCTGTGTAGCTTAATTGCCATAAATATATTTTCATAGCTTACTATCTCTCTCTCTCTCTCTCTCTCTCTCTCTATATATATATATATATATATATATATATATATATATATATATATATATACCTCTTCTCTATCTATCCTCTCGTCCCGATATCACCATCTGTCACCTTATCTCTCTCTATCACCTTTTCTCTCACTTTCTCTAGCAACTGGAAAATCGTTGACGAAGTATTACATATAGCATTACTAGTATTATTGCTCAACGATTGGTGCATTATTCCTTTATTCAGCGTGTCGTCGTTCTCGTCGTTCTCGTCGCCACTGCCGTCGTTGTTGTTAACCCATGTAGTTAATATTTTTTTTTTATTAAAGGTTTATTTTATTTAAACGCTAAAAACATCAGGGAGACAACTTGTATCCGCGTGTGAGAGAGACAGAGGTGCATATAGTCCGTCTCGTTACATCAACCACCCGCGTGTTCTGCCCCTTCCCCTCTTTCTTGAGGAAAGTGGCTCGACACGTGTTCCTTGCGTGAAATCTCGCCGACTAAGAGAGAGAGAGAGAGATATAGAGGGAGGGGGAAAGCTTCGCCCGGAAATCACATGGTTTTTAACTTCAGTCTGATATCACTCTCTGACCCTTTGACCTATAAACTTTTCCACTCAAACACGTCTTATATTATGTTACTACTACTACTACTACTACTACTACTATGAATAATAATAATAATAATAATAATAATAATAATAATAATAATAATAATAATAATAATAATAATAATAATAATAATAATAATCAAGGATATTGTGTGTCTCTTTAAAAGTAAAATACATCTATACTTTCATTTTTATTATCAGCTATTTTAAAGATCAAACCTCCGCTTTTTGGGGCATAAATATTGTATTTGCATACGCGATTATTCTTTCCATTTTATTACTTACTAGAGGAACCCGTCGCCCGGCGTTGCACGGGAGAAAGTACTACCTATTGCATAAAAAAGAAACCGCCTATTGTTCTCCCCCCCCCCCTCTACCGTGTTGGTGAACGTTTTAAATTTTAAAAAAAAGAAAAGAAAAAGAAAGCAGAATAGGATCGAACGCCGATACTGGCGATAATGGCGAAAATGAAACCTCCCTTCTTAACCATTGCGCCACAGTTACAACTTGAAAATACATGTGAAAATAGGGCAGTTAAGCTAAGCTTGTTTACTGGCAGCTTCTGGCGACGAAAATTAAAGTTCAACAATGACACGCTTTAGGTCATTTATTTGGGAAGGGTTAAAGGTATATGATTTTGAAAATATAAATGTGTCGGGTTCTAACAGCATCTTGGCGGCTATTGAATTAAGTAGGAAGTCGATTTAATGAAGGAATTTTAGCCGTCATGTTTGGAGAATGAATGTTGCAGGTACTGTGTTCGTTAATGTCATTCGCTTAATTCTGGAATGAATGTAAATGTGGAAATCATATTTAGAAATAGGAAAAATGTAATCTGATATTCGCGGAATATCAGCGGATTCAACGGGAGCGGTCATTATTTGTTTGCGTATTGCTTTATATTATGTAGTAAATTAATACCAGGCAAATAATAAATAACTGTTTTGTGAAAAGTAAACTGTGTTTATTAGTACCCGGTGTCGATGAGTGTAGTCACAGTACACAATTGTTAGGGGGAAAAGTCTTTGCAACCACCTATATGGAGTTGGTTTTTCGGAGAGACGTTGATGGTGGGCCAAATATAATATTTAGCGTTAGGTTGGAAAAAATAATAGCAACTTTTCTGAAACACGCTCGAGTGAATAAGTGTAGTATAGCGGTGAGTTTAGTAGCCTGTGATGTATGTGGTTATTTTCCTATACTCCGAGAAGGTACAGGGGAAAAAACGTCTCTACTTTATATATTAGAAGATTATCAGTTATTTTTCAAATAAAGCCTCCCCTGCTTTGGTCACGAAAATTAAATTTACCTACGTGATTATTGAAACGAGCCAGACAAATGTATAGTCAGTTGTATTATATACTAGCAGGACCTGGATCCCGACGCTGTCCGTGTGAAATGGAAACGAATGATTTAACAATCAAAAACAACTTTAGCCTAAGTCTGTTGCAGAAAAAACAACCTGTGCATGAATACAATTGTATTTACAAAGTTCATAAAACAAATTAGTATTACAAAGTCGCCGTTTCAATGTGAGTAATTTACGGGATTAAAATAGGATTTATCCATAAATAATGGATGGCAAATTCGACGATTATCCAAAGTGTATTTGTTTTCAAACAATTTATGTCGGTAATACTAATTTGTTTTTATGAAATTTGTGGATAAAATTGTATTTATGCAATTGGTTGTTTTACTAGTGGTAAATAAACGTTCCTAAATGTTAATAGCATAACACTATAGATTACCCCCTTCCCCCCTCTGGAAAGAAGATTACTGTATAAGTTGGAGGTTTTTATGTGAATGTTAATCGATTATTTTAACGCAAACTTGTTATCGACTTTTGCGAAACAAATAACAAGTAATAAAGAACAGCTTGCAAAATGTGTTAACGCAAATAGATCACAAATTCGACGACGACGTTTTCGGTCAGGGGAAGAGAAATCCTTCTCGAAAGTTATAAAATGATGAAAATATAATAACAGTCTATAAAAAAACCCACCCCGTGAAGTGAACGAAGGAAGAAAATGGGTGCTTTTATTGTAGAAAAGATAACATTTTAAAAATAAGTGAATATAAGATTTTCAATAAAAATGGAAAGAAAGAAGCAATACGTTTAATTAAAATAATCGGAAAAGTTTACCGACGCTAAAATTGAAATAGAATCTTACGAAGAATCGAGAAATGACGCCATTGTGACTTATTGGATCTGCAAAACATGATGTTCGATAATGTATTCCAAAATTCTGGAAGGATAATGCAGTATTACTTAGCAAATAGGTGCTTTTAAGAAAGGTAAACACAATATCTAAAAAAGATCGGAGAAGACGTGTATATTGTTATGTAAACATGTTGTCTCTGTGTCGGATGATTTCAACTACAGTAAATAAATGTATTCAAATGTAATTATTTGAATACATTTATTTACTGTAGTTGAAATCATCCGACACAAGCATTAAAACACAGACAAAGCAAATGGAAGAAAAAGAAACATTATTTTAGTGTGATGTGACTGTCTTTTAATAAGAGAAATTATTCTCTCTTTTTTATTTTATTATCTTTTTGTTTTTGCTGGGGATGGGAAATCATACCGGACCCCAGACATTCACCTGCTATTTCAGACACTGCAGCCGAGAGATATTTTAAAGATTCTAACCGTTCCTTTAAGTGAAATTGTTTGTATCTCTCTTGCACTTAGTTCACCGGGTGTATTCGCCAGGTAGTTTTTGAAATTAGTTTTCATTAGTCCGGTTGCTCCTACAATTACTGGGATGATGGATATCTTCCTAAGAATCCAGTTTCTTTTCATGTCGTACATAAGACCTTGGTATTTCGTATTCTTTTTCCTTTCAGCTCTGCTGAAGACAGTATCATTAGGGACACTGACTTCAACTAGGGTTGCTACTTTCTCCCTTTTGTCCCATAGCACTATGTCAGGTTTAACAGCTCCGTTTTCTAAATATGTAGCTGTAGGGATTGCATAGTCATAGTGGATGGTGTATAACTTATTTCCAACTGTTCTTTCTGGTATATGCTCCCAGGACTTGCTACTAAACTGGATATTCAACTTTTTACATATAGTACAGTGAATGTATTTGCACACTTGTTATATATTCTTATGTAGATGGAAAACAATGTGTGTAGTCAATAAGTACTGTTTTTTGACTTTTGCATTACGAAATAAATTCCGTAACGTTAAAGTTAATTAAAGATAAGTTGGAATGTGTGCGTTGAAAATAATATTATTTAATTGTCAACATTAAATTAATTTTCTTTTAGATTTTATTAATAAAATTAATTATTTATGGAAGAAGGGAAGTCTGTTCGAATGTAGAAAACTTACGTGTGACAGAATAAGTTGGAGGTTTCTATGTGAAATTGATCCGATGTTCGTTTTTAAGAACACCGAAAATCTAGAATAGGTTTACAAAACATAAGAAAAGGTAATTAGTTATGATCGAACTATGAATTCCGGTATTCCTGTATACTTAGTAAGGGAGATATTATTATTTTGTTTTGAAATCATGAATATTATGTAGAAGAAAATAAGGAGGTTGAAATTAAATAATTGTTGATGTTTTAAAAGAATTTCCCTAATATTAAGGGAGGATACGGTGTCAAAGTTACGTGTAAGGAGAACATGAATATGGAGTGAAAGTGTTTATTTATAGAAGATGTATTTGAGAGAAGTGGATAGGTTAGATTAAATGTAGTAATATTTGTATGTAGATGAAATGTAGACTTATGTTCGTGAAACAAGCATTAGGAAGTGCTGTAAGTGCTTAGTAGAATATGTTGTAAGTTTTGGATGTCAATACTATAAATGCCAAAGGTAAAAGGGGAAAAACGACTTTACTTTATATATAATATTAGTATATATTTATTTGGCAGAGTTGAACCACTCACGGGCTCTGGATTCGGCTATGTTAAGTTCAAATATTCCTGATTCTATTTCATACTGCTCGCAAAAATATGAAACCGCAATTTTACAGAATAATGAAGAAAATAACACATTCACCTGATCATATACAACAGACAATTTACTACAGGTAGTTATCTCTCGACAGTAATAAACTAAAAGGGTTAACATGCCGTAATACAGACAAAGCAAAACATACATATAACATCAAAAGTAATAACCTTCATTATCATTTAACTTGATGACCGAACCGTTTTCTATACTTCAAAAGAGATAGACATCGAAGTGTATACCTTGCAAATGTGACAACTCATTTATATTGAAAATGAAGCAAAACCGTTTTCTTTTCTTTCATTCAAGAATCATATATGAAATAATCAGGTAAGTTAATAACTGGTGGAGTAGTTTAACCTCATTTTTGCTGTTTTTAAAGAAAATATACATTGTCTTTTTTGTTGCTTTTTAACAACTCAAAGAAAATATATTTAGTTGGGCTCTATTCTCTCTCCAACTCTTATTCCCTCTTTCAATCTCCCTCTCCTTCCCCATCTCTCTCTCTCTCTCTCTTCATTTACATACCTATAGGGAACATATAGGTAAATACCGCAGACAATAAGTAAAAAAGCAAAGGCGGCGGCTCATATTAAACAAACGTTATACTTGTTATTTTTTGTTAATAATTCAAATCCATTTTTACTTAACCAATGGTTAACGACGTTGACTGAGGACCTGGCTGAGAAGGGTTCTGATCCAGTTCGTTCCACAGAAAGACTTCTTTCAAACCCCACACATGACCTTGTGTTTAACCTCCTTGAGAGGAGGTAAATAAACTACTTAATCAACTGTTTCACCAGTGGTTTTTTACTCTTCAAGTGTTGCTACTTCATTTTAACCAATGTTACTCTGCCGGACGGTAAGAAAAAGATGTACACAAGACCTCTATTTTCTATTCTGAAATAAAAGCAAACAGTAAAGTATAGAACAGTTAACAATCGATAACTCGTAACCAAAAATAAATTACAAAAACAAGTAATTTTTAGCAAACGCAGTAGAATTAAATTCTCTACCGATCTGTATACATTTAACGTGTGGAAATTGTTGGTAAGATGTTTTTATTTCAGAATTTTATTTCGATCAAAGCTGTCTTATCGGCACACGAAAAGCAACAGTGACGGCCAAGATATTCGCTTAACTTCGCCAAACTTAAACGATTCTGTGTGGGTTTACAAGGGATTTTACTTAGAGACGGAACTCGCCACTCAGACTGAGGGTTAGAGGTAGGGTATATAATATTATATTTACTATCTTTTCAGCATGCGTCCTATATCCAAGTTATGTGAAGATCCTGGCGGCCATTTTGCCTAATAGGACAATACTTGACTTACTTATTTGCACACTCTAGAGACAAAATTGCCCGACCATATCACGGTCTTTCAGCTGTCAAGAGTCTTAGCCCTTATCTGGTCAGCCCACCTCTTTTGTGGTCATCCTTTTGATTTTTCTTGATATGATTTATTTAGATAGTCTCAACTTCAGAGGGGTTGACATCTCCTTCCTATTCCATACCTTTTCTTTTAGACTTCCAAATGCAGAAGCTACTATTCCGATTCATCTGCTAATGTCAGATGAGAATCCTGAAACCACTAAGCCAAGAAACGAAAATGTTCAGTATTTTCAAACGTGTTATTATCTATTAAGATATGATCTCCAGAAGAGGAATAGATTTTGCATTTGTTTATGTCAACTTTCATCCCCCAAGTCTTACAAGAGGCTTCAAGCTCAAAAGTAGAGAGCTTCAACTTATCGAAGACAGCGACTTATTCGAGCGTTGTGTCATCAGCAAAATGTGATGAGATAATAACGAACGATGTTATGCCCAAATAGTCGTTTTCGGTCTTCCACGTGAACACGAGAATAGCCGTCTCAGAGATACCATATGAAACAGTAATGGACGGACAAGGCGAAAATAGATCATAAAATAAATAAATAACATTTGCTGCCCAAAGCGTATCCGACATGGCTATTCAATTGGTTTGGCATTTATTGGAAGATAATTATTTATATTACGTGGAGTTTTGATGATTCACATTCACAGATGAACAAAATAGAAACATGCAAAAAAGAAATAAATGGCTGAAAGAAAGCAAAATGCAGAAACAATCGAAAAAAGAACAACATGAGCAGAGAGAGAGAGAGAGAGAGAGGAAGAAAGAGAGAGAGAGAGAGAGAGAGAGAGAGAAGGAGAGAGAGAGAGACTCTTTAAATTGATTAGCAGGGTTCATGTCCGCTTATGTCGTTAATTTGATTTTGCAACGTCTAGCCGAGTCGAACGTTAGCTGAAAGGTGATAGTGTCATTTATTTAGTAGGTCGTATATTTATCTATCGCTGAAAGCTTTCGCATAATTACAGTTTTCGGATTCGCTCAAGTAACAAGAGCAGAGCTGTTATTTCCTCTTCGTTTTCTATTATTTCCTTTCTTTCGTGGTTTTACCATTTAAAAAATTTTTTTGTTTCTTTCTTTTCACACTTTTTTTCACTTGTTTCTTTATTGGTCAATTTTGCTTCTTTCTATCATTCTTTCCATTGTATTTCCTTTGTACGTTACTCATCTATATATTTCTACCCTTTCTCTTTTTACTCACTTTCTCTTTTTACTCCTTTCTCTTTTTACTCCCTTTTTCTTTTTACTTCCTTTCTCTTTTTACTTCCTTTGTCTTTTTACTCCCTTTTTCTTTTTACTCGTTTCTCTTTTTATTCCTATTCTCTTTCCCCCCCCCCTTTCTCTTTTTACTCCCTTTCTCTTTTACTCCCTTTCTCTTTTTACTCCTTTTCTCTTTTTACCCCATTTCTCTTTTTACTCCTTTTCTCTTTTTACTTCCCTTCTCTTTTTACTCACTTTCTCTTTTTACTCCTTTCTCTTTTTACTCCCTTTTTCTTTTTACTTCCTTTCTCTTTTTACTTCCTTTGTCTTTTTACTCCCTTTTTCTTTTTACTCGTTTCTCTTTTTACTTCCCTTCTCTTTTTACTCACTTTTTCTTTTTACTTCTTTCTCTTTTTACTCCCTTTTACTTTTTACTTCCTTTCTCTTTTTACTTCCTTTCTCTTTTTACTCCCTTTTTCTTTTTACTCCTTTCTCTTTTTACTCCCTTTCTCTTTTTACTCCCTTTCTGTTTTTACTCCCTTTCTCTTTTTCCTATTTTTTTCTTTTTACTCACTTTCTATTTTTACCCGCTTTCTCTTCTTTATTCGTGGATGCCGGATGTTCTTTTCCATATTTTAATTTACCTTCTGCTTCATTCAGATATTTCTAGTTTTTCCGTTTTTTTATTTACTGAAGATTTTTTGTTGTCTTTTACAACATAATAATGAGAGAATAACGTGTAACGTTGATGAAAAAAGACTCCATTCATTGATCTCCAACTGGCCTGGACTCTATTCACTTTCCAACCCTCTTTTTATTTATCTACCTATCTATGGTGAACATATGGGTAAATGTCGCATACAATAAGCAAAAAAGCAATTGGAAGCCCTTTTTAAAGCAATGTCTTATTCATTGCGTGTCATTGCCTGCGTTTCGCTCATTCTGACTAGTTCGGCAAGCAGACACAATAAAACGGAGAATCCTGCGTAAGTCCCAGAAATGGTCGAAGCAGATTACGATTTCAAAACCACCTTCGTTAATTTTCTCCTTTTTCAGTAATTTTTTTTCAGCATTATTTATTTAATTTTTTTAGGGCTAACATAAAAACAACCTTACCATTGAGACAATAATATCGATTTTGATGATAAAAATAAACCTTGCAGAATTCACGAGTGCGTGATTGACGTTAGCTTTGATAAATATGTTCGCTGTATCCGCGCAAAACGTTTAGTTTTGCGTGCGTAACGATTTTATTTTAATTATTACGAAAAAACAAGTTTTAAGTTTTACTTATTTTAAATTTATCCAGTTTATTGCTGTTTTGTTAAAATATTAATTTGGCTAAGCAACCGGCAACACAAAGAAGCCTGGTTTACATTAAGGTGTAAATCTAATAAAACAACATTACATATACGATACTCTTTCTAAATATTTATCATAGACATTTTAAAATTTAATAGTGTTATTTTTTAACCATTGACGGTCTTTTTATTTCTTTTTCCTACCCCCCCCTCTATCTATGTATCATACACGAACATACACTTTAATCATCCAGCCATCACTGAATGATCCTGTATTTACTTTCTACCTAACCCTAACCCTAACCCTATCATCTTCTTTCCTGGATTTCAAATTGTACGATGATATTTTTAATGCCTTTTTCTCTCACTTTCATGTCCGTTCTTTATGTCTCTCTCTTTCTAAAGTGAGATATGTGTATACATTTATATATTTCCATTCAAAGGATAATCTCCTAAACTAATGTACGGATCATTATTCATCTTGGAATATATATTCAAGGCAACACGGTGAGCAGCATGGGCACATCATTTTGTTGTAAACTTCAAAATTTGAGGGTGCATGTATTTAAAGTTTGGTATGTGTATATGTTTATATATTTCTATTATAAGTTTTACTCCTAAACTAAATAACCGGCCATTATCATTTTTAAAATACATCTTTTAGGCGTAAGAGTGAATAATGTGGGCTATATTTAGTTTAATGTACTTTCATGCAAAAGGAGCAAGGACGGGGTAGCATCCTTTTCGTTATAATTTAGATACCTCCAGTTTTTTTGAAATTTCAACAATTGGTATTAGACATCAATTAATAAATTCTAAAATTTCAGTTTCTTTGGAATATTTTAAAGCGAGTTTAGAGAGCATGATATAGAGACAGCCTCTCATTTGAAAATTCAAATATTTCAAATTTTCATTTAATTTGATCACTAGCCATTGTACCTCAATTAAGGAAGATTCCATGAATGTCAGTTCTTAAAATTCCTTAAGCTTATATTTAAGACATTTTTTAGAATCAAAATCATGTAATCGATTTTAATCAAAATTAGAATAAGGATTCTAGACATAAGGTTTAGTACCATTATCTCTTGATTTTAATCTTCGTAAGATGACATAAAAATAGTGCAAAACTGTTCTATTCGGATAATTAATTTTACTGGTTCTGGGGTGGTGTTCATCGAGTTTAATCTGAATTACAACTATCCCCATTTTATTTTTCAATATGCATTTTCTTTCATGAATTCGTCCTGTTGTCCACTTAGCCGTTTTTATTCTTACTCTTTTTTTTGGGTTTGTTTCAATGTTTTCACTTTATTCATCGGATGACGTCAGCATCATCTATGCGTTCCTGATCTGCCGCTGAAAGATATCGATGAGTGCACTCGAGTCCACTGGTTTTATCAGCTTTTACCAGAGTTGCTCTCACCTCTCGGTTATGTATGACCGCACATCAGCTGGCATAGATTATCAATTATCAAAGGTGATATCAGATACTGTCTGACTGGCAGCCATTACATCCATCGATCAACCGAGAAAAATAAACTGTTATAATCATTCAAGCGTTTTCTTCTGCCTGAAACGCAACTGCTCCGCTTCCTTCTTTTCGTCGCTGTTGGACAGACAGAATTCTCTTCGCTTTTTTATTGCTGAAACAAACAAAGGCCTTACATATTTTCGATATTTCACTTCATATCATGATACTAGCGGTATTCCCCCGGCTTTGGCGGCGTGGAGATATATTGATGGTCGGATTCTTAGGAACAAAATGATTTAAAATATCGTCATGTTCACAATTTTCGCCTTAAAAGAAAAGTTAAAAAATTACATTTCTCATAAGAAATCAACAAATAAAAAAAACTGTTAGCGTGGTGGTGTTCTTAAAAAGAACTAAGTAAAATATTATTTACACATTTAACGCTTCGAAGTTTTTACCTAAAACATCTGTAAAACGGCCTATGGATTCAACTAATTCTGGATAATTTCGTTTTTATGTTAAATATAAAAAATACGAATAAAAACAATTATTGAAATGTATGAACCTCTTTTAAAATACATTATTCCCTGAAATATTTATGTTTTATGAAACGAAGAAAATCTATTTAAAAAATGTTTCGCTACGTTCTAATATATTTCAGTTATGTTATGGACTTAAACGATAATTGCCGCTAGTGACCCAAGATATAATCGAATGAAAATTTAAATGGTATCTTTACATTTAAGTGGAAAATGTAACCCTAATTGTTAACACATCTACTTCCATAACACAGAGGCAAACATTAATTTTTTCATATATAAAAGATGTAATTTTGTATGATTCTATAATTCCGTTCGCCATGCTTTGATACTTCCTATATGTATTTCTGTTTTCAAATTATACACATCTGTGTGTTTTTTAATACCAAGTGTTATCGTGGCGTTAAAATGACGGCACTAATTTTGAACGTGTCCCAACTTACATGCGTCCCAACTTACATGCGTCCCAACTTACATGCGTCCCAACTTACGTTGTCTCTACTTACCTACCTACTCAAAAGGATAGAGTTAGAGATTCTAATGTGTGCAAATAGATGCACCGACAAGATAAGGGTTGAGATTGCATGCCGCCCCATTACAGTAAAAAACTGGCTCAAGACCGTGATAAGTGACGAGTTTTGGTTTAGCGAAGCTCTCTGGAGTATGCCCATACTTTAAATCAAGTAAGCCAAATATTTATACTATAAATGATAATTTTTAAATGATAGATGTTATTACAATTCGTAATGTTTTGATCCAAAAAACTTTGCTTCATCGTATTTAATCTTATTTTATAATAGAAATTACCCCTTTACCCATTCCTCATTCATGCATCTTCCTCACTACCCGGCTCCTACTCTTTCTTTGCTTAACCTCTCTACCTTCTCCTCTCCTAACATACTCAACCCACTACATTCAACATCTATTTCCTCCTTCTCCCTCTTACTACCACTCCTCCTCGGTTTTTCTTCCAAGTTTCACTGTATAAAATGTCGAGTTCTGTTTAATAAAGCTCATTTTACCAAATGAATATGGTCGAACTAATCGACCGACAAATGTTGATCCACATTTAATTATGTTTCTGTGTACTTATTTTAACTAGCATGTTGCCTTGTTCATCTACTATTTCATAAACTGATTTTTCATGATAGTAATGTGTGTATGGACATTTGTATGCTGCAATAATTTTAATGTTAAACATTGAAAAGTGGGTCATCACAATTTGTTTGGGTAAATTTCAATATTAAATAATCACAGTACATTTTAGACTTTATTTCCACGCTATATAAATAAATATTTATGTTTGTTTTCCGTTGAGAGGCCTATAGAGGTTTGTGTGATTCAGCTGTAAGGAATGGCTTGTGAATCACATTACATCTGGTATAATATTCTAACCTTGGTGTAACAGTCCACTGTAAAGCATTTTCTCAGTCTACATTACTTTTGTGAGACATAATCACCGGCTCAGTAGGGAATCGGGCGTGGACGATTTACTATTGGGATTCCCTGTATGAAATACAAGTCAACCATTCTACAAATTTTAAGCATCATAACAGCTTTGCCAAGAAGACGTCATTAATAAGAATAATTTAAAATAAAAGTTGTTGATGTTTTCTGTTTAAATTTCGTCAGTATAACTGAGATTTTATATACATGTATAACTAAACATATCATATTTGATTTATTTGTTTTTATTTCATTTTTTGTTTACTTAGTCTTTCCTACGAACACAAAGATCCATGTAAATCTCGCGTATCTGTAATAATGACGTCATAATGACGAGCCAAACTTCTAAATGAACTCCTGTTCACGCAACACCATACCAACACCAACACCTGTTCACAGCTGTGAAAACTCGAATATCGTCTGCTTTTAATCCGTCTTTTCAGGGTCAGTTTGTCTCTAAATATGCAAATTAGTTGTTCACGCATTCAAATTAGTTCCAACTATGAAAATCTGACATTATAACCACAAGTTCATTTCACTCTGGCAAAACGATTGTCTTACATGCGAAACATCTAATTCCCTTGATAGCTGGTAAGTGTTTGTCTTCGTATCAATTGCTACAGTTATGTTTAATTTGTTTTTCGGGAAATTGACTCAAACATCTGTTTTTTTTGCGAACGTGTTGATTGAAATAATATTGTTTTCATAAATATCTAACACTGGTTCCCATAATCATTGTCCAGTGCATGTCGATATCAATCTGGATGCTTCAAAAACAACATTACATTGAGAAAACAATGGCTCTTAAATTAATCACGAATTATTTGACAAGTTTCGATGATAAGGTGTTCGTATCTTAACGAAACCTTTTGATTCCTTTACAATTACATGTTTATTTCGCCTTCTTATTTTTCTAAAGATACAAGTAACTAGCGTTGATCTAATCTCGCAAATGTTAAACATATTAAAGCACGTACAGATTTGTTTCCCGACATTATTACATTTTTATTTACGACATACCATCGGTTTTAACATAAATCTCCTAAAATATTTTCGAAATTAACGCAACACCTGCGAATCCAAAGTGAACAACTTAGGTATTATTTTCTACCTTAACCAGTTTTATCCCACTAAATGTAACCTTTGATATATATATATATATATATATATATATATATATATATATATATATATATATATATATATATATATATATATATATATATATATATATATATATATATATATCGTTGTTTCGCAGTAGAGGATTTCTGTAACGAGTTTATATAATAATAATAATAATAATAATAATAATAATAATAATAATAATAATGTCATTTGGACCAAAACAATTTGCTGCCTGAGGAACAGAAAGGCTGCCGAAAAAGATCACATGGCACCAAATGATCTTGAGAAACTGCAAACGCAGAACTACCTTTCCATGGGGTACTTGGATTATAAGAAAGTATTTGACATAGCCCCTCATTAATGGATACACAAATACCTAGAGATTTTCGGAATAGCCCCCAACATTCAAACAGCTTTGAAGAATAGCATGAATAATTAGGAATCCAATTGAACTTCATGAGGTGTTGCATTAGGTAAAATGAAAATCAGGAGACGGATTTTCCAGGGCGATAGTCTTTCCCCTTTGCTTTTTGTCATTAGTTTCATCCCAATGACACTTCTGTTACGTAATGTGAAGGCAGGATATAGACTTGGGAATAGACTTCCTACAGTCAACTACGTACTATTCATGGATGACCTTAAGGTTATTGGAAAGAATGAAACCCAACTTGCCACCTTAATGAACACGGTTAAATTATTTAGTGACGACATACGAATAGAATTTGGCATCACTAAATGTGCCATTCTTGTTATAAAAATGGGTAAACTTGCCCACTCAGATGGCCTTGCACTCCCAACAACAGATCTGATAAACAATGTAGACAGTGACAGGGGCTACAAATCCAGGAGGCGGATACAATTATTAACAAGGGAATGAAAAACCAGGTCACACCTGAGTACAACAGAAGAGCAAGGAGTATTCTTAAATCGCACCTCCACAGTCGAAATACAATCTATGCTATCAATGCCAGAGCAGTAGATATCATTCGATATACGGCTGGTATACTTGACTGGAATATAGATGAACTAAAATGTTTGGATACCAAAACACGGAAAATGCTTACAATTTATGGATCTTTTGAAAAGATGCAGATCGATTGTATCTACCTAGAGGTCTACTCAGTGTTGAAAATGTTGTGAATATAAAAGAAGATTGTCAATATAAATACATTTCTGAAAATAATGAGATTCTTCTTCGTGAAGTGAAAAAGAGGAAATACTAAGAACTGGAGTGAAAAAGAATCAACGGTTACAAGAGGGAGAGAGAGAGAGAGAGAGAAAGAGAGAGACAGAGGGGGTTGAAATTATTTGAAAAGAAACTACACAGTGTATTCTTTAGGAATACTGCATTTAGAGATAATGACAGCTGGAATTGGTTGATCAGGGGTGATCTCAAAAGATCTACCGAAAGTACCTTAATGACAGCCCAGAAACAAGCGCTCTGCACTAGGTTCATTAATCATTACATTGACAAAACTGCAGCATCATTCATATGCCGATTGTGTAATAAAAGGAAAGAAACCTTAGCGCATATTGTATTTGTATGTCCAATGCTAGAACAACACCAGTATGAAGAATAGATGCACGACAAAGTCGTCAGGTACTACACTAGAATATATGCAAACTTTATGAATGAGAAGTGGTATGAGCATAAGCCATAAGTGGTACAGAAGAACGGCAATGTCAAATTTCTTTGGGACATGCGCATATAGACTGATAATGTTCTTGAACATTCGAAGCCCGACTTAATGTTTCCAAACAAAAACAAGGGTACTTGCTTCATCATTGATATAGCCTGCCACTTAGATACC
This sequence comes from Sepiola atlantica, assembly GCA_963556195.1. Classification (NCBI taxonomy): domain Eukaryota; kingdom Metazoa; phylum Mollusca; class Cephalopoda; order Sepiida; family Sepiolidae; genus Sepiola; species Sepiola atlantica. The sequence goes on along the minus strand of OY744527.1, from coordinate 48,159,641 downwards.
AGTGCAGAAGAAAGAGCACGAAAAAAATATCATAATCTAAAATCGGAATTAGTTAGACTATGGAAATGTAAAGAAGTAAAGGTGATTCTCGTTGTAATTGGAACGCTTAGAAACCATAACGAAAGACGACCAGTAATGGCTTAAACAGATTGACGAGACAATTTCTTTTGCAATTCTGTAAACGGCTTGCCTGTTAGGAACAGCGAAAGTGTTAAGGTACAGATCGAATGTCTAAGGTCAAGGGGATTGACTTGAGGTTCAAAAAAAGAAAACTCCAACTAAAACATCTAAAAGTTGAGACTACTATGAAATAATAATAATAATAATAATAATAATAATAATAATAATAATAATAATAATAATAATGTGATAATTCGTAATAGCTATGAACATGACGGGAGAGTTGGTTTTATTAAAGCGTGCTATTTAAATAAACTTTAGAGATTAGAATATAAGTTCTCGCTTTTGGAATTAAATGTAGTTTGTTTTGACTGTTTATGATTTATGAACCACGGTAGTTAAATTTGAAAAATAAATATCTGTGCTTCGTTGCTTAAAAACAAATTGGGTACAACCACAAACAGTCAAATTGAATTGAATGATCTGGTCAAAGATTTGTATTTTCTAAAGGAGTTCGCTGAATTGGTTACAAGAGCAAATGACTGCTGAAAACTGGTACAGTTATCGTCTTTAATCGTAAAAGAGTCAGTACGGCGGAAATACTTCCTTTCAGATAATCAACTTGTCTATTATAATGATGTAAAAATACTTCTCACTTTGGGACTGCCAAGTTAGTGGAAAATTTATATTGACACTGAAGGAATAAAAAAGAAAACTACAACGGAAAGATGGTCTCTGTTGATGGAAACAATGTGTTCGCCACTGGAACTTTGTTACGTGGTATGCTTGTTTTCTGGTATTCAATGTAGCAATGTGTTTTCCCACTAGATCATTATCACGTAGTACACTGCTCTTCCAACAACTTTTTTCAATGCCGATCTCGTAAACAACGTGCTTGTCACTGGAATTTCGTTACGTGGCATACCTTTCTTCAACAACACCTTTTCCAATACTGATCTTTAAGTTCTAAAACGTTTTCTATCGACTTCTATTCAGCCCGTCTGTTATAGATAGCAACACACGCCGGTTACACGTGATCGATGCGTATAAGTACTCTCGTTCCAGTGTGTACTTATTCTTTCTCACATCTAGATTCTACATGCCAGGCTGGGAAGGCTCTTTTATGACGACAAAAAGGTAAGTCAAATCTATGTCTACCACTCGATTCAGGTTCTGGCTCATCACGTCCACCACTGACAGTTCTGAACGAAGCTGGACGTGTGTTTTACTTCATAATAGAAAATAAATATGGCTCAATTCTATTGGGCCATTTTGTATAAATGAGAGAAAACTATCTTAACATCAATATTTTTCTATAGAGTTTGGAATACCATGTTCATGAATGGATAATTTGCGTAGTTTTGAAAATGGTTAATTTTTCTGCGGCTCAGGAAGGTGAGTACCCATGTTTCTTGTAATACTAGGATAGTAGGGTTAGAGTGGGTCACCACGTAAAGATAGAATGGCGACTAAGAAACAGTTTTATGACTGTTGATGGAAACGTTATTAATGAAACTCTGGTTGTTATGGATAATAGTCTCATTTCCCCACTGCATATAAAACTTAGTGTAATGACGTAATTTGTCAAAGCTTTTCATCTCAGCGAAGATTACTTCATCTATATGTGTTACACGTTTCTAGCTCTGTGTGAATAAAAGAAAGAAAGCAGGAATATTTGATCGTCAATGAAGAGGAAATCCATGCCATTAAGAAACTGCTATAATAAGTGAACATTTTATACATATTTTCCTTTCAATATACTTAATTTTTACACGGTTATGTGTATCATATTTATTTTTGTAAATGGCTACTAACAACTTAATTGTTTATACAATTAAGTTGTTACTAGCCAGTCATAAAATGCATTACCGGCTTGGAATGCATTTTGTGACTTGCTGCATAATTTTCCTGTGAACAAAAAGTCTTACAACTACAACAATACTATAAAGTAGCTACTATTGAGTTTACAAGTTATTAGATGTAGAATGCGCATCAACATACACTATTTACACAGCCACATGGACTCAGGGTTAGGGTTAATGAGGACTAAAGTAGATGGCAGATTATTGCGGAACTTTGATGAGAGATGACTAATTTATGATTTAAAATAAATACCATATGTTATAAAACTACTTGCCTGCAAATCAAAGACATATCTGATTAGTTCGTTTGTATATCTGCGAATGATTAAAATAGCATCTCATGAGTTGCCCAATTAGAAACTATTTGTCTCCTCTTTCTCGTGAAAAGATAATTCAAAAAATGAATGAGATAGAGATGCAAACATGGCCCAATTGATCGGTAACTGTGTTCGGTGCTTTTGTATCTGTCCTTTCAGTCTGTATCTTTCTCAGCTGAACTCCACTGGACATCTGTTAATAGCAGCTTTGTCGACGTGTTCTATCTGGAGATGAACCTGTCAAAGATTCATGTTCTTCAGATTGGACATGAAATTGGGTATTAAATACATATTTAATTATTCAATCATACACGACAATTGTCAGAACAATAGAAGAGTATCGATTGCAAGGGAAATACATATTATAACAGATGCATTCGATATGTTGTTCTCAGTATGGAATTTCAGTTCATGTAAACGGTTTCAAAATTTATGAAGAAAAGAAGCTGAAAATAGAAATAAATATTCTCGAAGAACAATTATAGATTGTTCCATTTGTATTTTTGACATTTAGGTGCAATGATTTACATGAGACAATCAGTTTGTAAGTGTAAGTATAAATATAAAATAATTTATCGAGCATTGCCGCCATTCCATTTTATCCTGTAGAAGGGATGCTTTTCATCTTCTGTTTCCTGTAGAACTAATCTTTCTTTTCCTTTTTTTCTTTTTGACACCTTGTCAACATAACCTTGATTAAAACACCGGAAACGGCGTGTTGACTGATTGCCAACCTCCAAATATAAGTGCTTAAATGTTAGTAATGCATTTTTTCTTTGTAGAGATTTCTCTCGACAAGGCATGACATCACTTGATGTAACGAACTATCGAGTACGAAATATGATTATTGCAAAGACATATTATGCCTATTGGCCTTAGTCTTGAAAAGACCAAGGCTATAGATAGGAAAGAAAACAGTCAGCAGGAAGAGAGCTCCACAAGCCTACAGTTCTTGGAGAGAAGCTACTGGGATAGGAAGCTGTATTACAATGAGGTATCAAATCAACGAATTGAGTTAGATCACTAGCCTAAAGAGTCAAATGAGCTGGAACAAAGGAAGAAGGAAATATATCACATAACTTTGAAGAACACATGCCATAATAGTATTAGGAAATAGATACTGAGACTAGCAACATCACGTCTGTGAGAGAGAAGGTGCAGAGAATAAGAAAAAGTAGGGCCAATCAAATAGCAGATACGTTTCTGCACCTTATCAAGAACCCTGAAATGGGACAGAAATTCACCAGTCCAAATATGACAACAGTACTCCATACATTGTCTGATAGTAAATTTGTAGAGATAGAGTATAGCTTCAGATGTGAGAAAGTGTTTGGAGCGATAAAGGGAACCGAGAAGCAGAACATGCAATAGATCTAATTTATGAACTCCAAGAAAGATTTGATGAGAGAGAAAGACCAAGAAGTTTCAAAGTCGATTTCTCCTCAAAAGCAGAGCAACCCATCAGAATCTCAGGAAGAAAAGGGGCACGCCTACGATTTAAAGACACTTGTGTTGAGGGGGTTACTTATATTTTACAATTTCATAAAGAAGTAGCGGAACCCGTCGCTCGGCGTTGCACGGGAGAAAGTACTACCCATTGCATGACGTCGAATAAAAAAAGGAAACGGCCTATTGTTTTTCTCCCCCCCCACCGTCTCCGTGTTGGCGAATGTTTTAAATTTAGAAAAAAATGAAAAAAGTAGTAGAGTAGAATGGGATCGAAAAAAATACATGTGAAAATAGGCCAATTAACTAAAGCTTGATTATTGGCATGCGTGTTATGTTAAGATTTACCTCCTGCCGCCAAATATGAAGTTCAACAATGAAACGGTTTAGGTCATTTGTAGTTGATGAAATAAATGGGTGTGGGCAAATTTTCTATAATATGCGTGTTAAAAGTGTATGATTTTGAAAATGTAAATGTATCGGGGTCTACCAGTCTTGGCGCTTATTGAATTAAATAGGAAGTCGATTTGATCTAGAAATTGTAGCCGCCATGTTGAATTATTACATGTTGCAGGAACTGTGTTCGTTAATTTTATTCGCTTAATTCCGGAATGAATATAAATATAGAAGTCATAGGTAGAATTAGAAATAACGTGATCTGATATTCGCGGAAAATCATTGGAGTGAACGGGAGCGGTCATTAAGTCTTTGCGTATTGCTTGATATCATATAGTAAATTAATACCAGGCAAATAATAAATAAGAACGGGTGTTTTGTGAAAATTAAACTGTGTTTATTAGTTCCCGGTGTCGATGAGTGTAGTGACAGTACATAATTGTTAAGGAGAAATTTTTTTGCTACCACCTATATGGAGTTGGTTTGCCGGAGAGTCGTCGATGGCGGGCCAAATGTAATATGCAGTGTTAGCTGGGAAAAAGGAATAACACATTTACTAAAACACGCTCGAGTGAATAAGTGTAATATAATGGTGAGTTTAGTAGCCTGTGATGCATGTGCTTATTTTCCTATTCTCCGAGAAGGTACAGGGGAAAAATTGTCTCTACTTTATATATTAGATAGGAGGTTCTCTATTATTCAACAGATGAGGTTAATGACACAATCTCTTGGCAATCTGGCTTCGTGCAGAACTGTAAAACTGCGTTAAACCATCTTTAACAGATATTTGTAAAACCAAACAAAATATTATTATTATATTTAAAAAAAACTTTTTGATCACGACTTCTCAAGCTAAGAATCACTAGAAGATGATTGTTAATGCGACTGGATAATTGTCAGTCGAAATATGAGCGTTGCTATGACACCACTAACATTGATCAATGTATGGTTGTTTATGGGACGCTATCTAACAAGAATCAGTTGATACTCGATTTGTAGATGACTATGTTGTATTCGGTAGGGAAACAGATCCGCGGTAACATGTTCTACGGGCGGGAAAACTTGCTAAGAAGCTGTGCCCATGGAAATCCCACCACATGGAGGGAAAGGGACATTCTTGTTCCGTTGTGGTAGAAAATAAGTTCTTCTTTCGGATATCTTACAAGGGGGCAAAGAGTGGATCACAGTCGAGAACTTTCTATGGAAATAAAAAGAGAGAGAGTAGAACGAGACTAGCAACGTCTCTTATGTGTAATAGGGAGCGTAGGGAAGAGAAAAGAACATTCACTAGATTTCGAAGTCGAGTTTGTCATCTGTCAGTGGCGTTAGATGTGTTAGCGTGTAATTATGCAAAGGTGCTTATTGATGATTTTTATAGGAATGGCAAGAATCTGATTATTACAAATCCTGTTACAAATGAGATCTTATGAGTAACGCCGCGACGAGAGTTGGATGACAACGGTCGACTTTATTTCCATAGAGTGTGGACATATATAAAGGACGTTTGTATGGTTGGGAGGTTAGATAGATATAAACACGACCGTTATTGAACTTAAACTCATGTCAAATTTGTCCCTTGCCAGTGGAAATAAAAGATTTAAAACTGTCCTCCTTGTGTCATTGTGTTAACGTCTCATCAACAAAAGTACATGGTATCATATCAAAATGGTGTTTCGAAAGCATATACGAGAAGAATAGACGAACACTCTAGCCAACCGTTTGCAACGTTACAATTTAATGAGATTAATTATAAGCCGTAATTAATTTTATTAAAAGTCGATTGTCTTAATTTATTTATTTATTTGTTTGTTATGCCTCCTTGTGCATCTCCACTTTAACTATCTTCTCAATTCAACTGTTAAAAAATATTAAACTCTTAGTACAGTATCGATTAAATATTTCATTTGATAACTCCCAAAAGTGCCCCCCTCAATTTCTCTCTCCTACCATTTTCTCTGAATTCATTACACCCTCATCTTAAACTGATCCACGCTGTTGCTGTTCTTAATCTAATCTGGCAACTTATTCTAAAAAAATATTACTCTGTGAGCAAAAAAACTTAACTGGTTAACAGATCTAGTTTTTGAAAACTGCCTTGACAATAACCTTGCTTGAAAATATTTTCTAATCTTCTAAGTTTCTCTTGTAAGCTGATGCTTCATATTTTAGATTCATCGTAATTTTATCTAATTATAATGTTAGTATTATCTATTAATGTTATCTATTGTCGTTCTGATTAATTAATGACATGTATGTCTTTAAGAAATAATAGTTGTGTGGTATATACTATGAACTATTGCTGCGTTTGTTATTGTTAATTGGGATTCAATTCTCCAATAATTAGATGAATTAGAGGTTAAGTCGTAACAATTTTACTAAACCATTAATAGTTATGAGTTGTTTACTGTAGATTATTGATCTGATATGTTTATTGGTATCAACAGCTTTCATGCTTTGGCGATTACTGTTGTGTAACCTATTAATTCGAACGTGTTCCTATTCATCTATTTCTTATTTGTAAAATTCTAGCAGGTATCGTTTGTTCTACAAGTTGTTGGTAAAGAGACCAACCTGATTGCGAATTATTAGCTGTATTCAAACTCATTTTAACTAGTGAGACCCGTGTAAATTCCACATTAGTGTCCTTCTGTAATTTGCTTTCAGAATATATCTGGTTATGGGGGGTCTATCTTCCAAACCCTTGTAGGAGCTCTGACATATTTTCATTTCATGAACGTCACGTGCTAACGCAGACTCCAGGATATTATTGTACTATCTTTGGACAAAACAAAAACTGCACTCACTCTGATCCTCGTCCGAGGGGAAACAAATCAACGGAGGCGCGAGAGCGCTCTATCCCTTAATAGACTTCACGAATCGCCTATGCTGGAAATCTCATTTCTTTGATCAATCATAACTCAAAAACCAATAAACCATATTAGTTAAAACTTTGCACAACATTTTTATTTGATAGGTTCTATAAGTGTGTAGAATTTCAGCATCATTAGTCAAGGCAACCCAGAGATCCAGAAAGTTCAATCATGAAATCATGTTATCTGTGTGTACGTACGTACGTACGTAGTACGTATGTGCCACCCTGTATCTCATCAACTATTTGATGGATTACGCTGATTTTTGGCAGAGATAGAGGTTCAAGGGTCTAGTTGATGGCATTTTAATTTTAGTTTACGATATACCTTAGTTTTCCTGAAAATTCGAAAAACCCTTATGAGAAGGCATTGTATTGAGGCATAGCCTTTACAAAAGTAGTGACATTCCATGAAAAATGCCAGTATACTGAAATTATATGCCCTTATTGGGTTAAGATGAAAATTCATATACACTAAATGTACACAAGCAACGGAAATTCCCAAATGTTTACACTTTTATTATCATTAAGGGTATGACTACATATCATCCAAACAATTTCATTATCACATCACTATAGTATAAATCTCTATGCATGAGTGGATGAAGTGTGTGAGGTGCGCTGAAGAAAAATTTCTACCACTAAAATACATAGGTCTGTTGTGCTCGCATACCCTTAATGACAATAAAAGTGTACAAATTTGGGAATTAAGGACATATGATTTCAGTATATTGGCATATTTCATGGAATTATATTATCGTTCGAATTCTCTACTCGACACAACTGCGACATAATAATGCACTTTCGGTGATCGGTCGATATCATCCTTTAAAATAGCGTAAATGGTGATAACGTACGTACGATTATGAAACACCTTTGCGCATTATTATACACATTCCTAACAAATTGTAATCTTCGTAGTAATCAATTTCTTAAATACTCTCCCAGCATTCAGAGTCAACCCACACAGTCCATTGGAAAATATGAAACGCATCTATTGTAAGGACACATTCATACCCAAAAACAATCTTTGGTAATTAAAATTTGAAAGGATATTCTATCGAGAAATTCAATTTCGTTTTTAATATTTATTATGAAGATAATTCAAACTGTCATATTATTTGGCACGAACGCAGAAGAATCTTTCCCAAGATTTAGGTGTTTTCATGTACTTAAATCATGAATCAGAAATATATGTACTCATATTATGAAACAATATCGATTAATAACATTTTGTAATTGCGTTTTTAAATGGGATTTGAAGTCATTCCACATTTTTCTATTATAAATATTGGCATATTAGCGTAGGTTATTAGAACGAAGAAACACACAAGCACGTCTATTTTCATGTGTTGAAATGCTATTCATAGTTCCAAGTGTATGGTTTTGCTTATCGCGTTTACGGCATATCAACAATTTTAGTGTTATTTAATGTCGAAATACAATGCCTATTAGCAACGATTGATTGCCTACGATTAATATAATATCTATTTATCTGTAGTAAGGAGACCGTTGCAAAACATTCCACTTCCTTGATCCTAGTGCTGCGATCAAAGTGTAATATCGGTTCTGTCCTAGGTCAGAGGATGGCAAATTCTTCTTGACTAGTAAAATTAAAATTTTGTATACCATCAAGAATTTTATTTTTTGAGGTGCTTGATATCCTCCACATAAAAACCGACCATATATTTCAAGTGGCTCTCGTCGGGAGGCAAGTAAAAAGGACTTCAATAATGCGATGCGGTTTGAACTCGGAATAACCTATACCATAGTCCGTGACATTATCGATTGAACCAATTAAATATTTCCATGGACACTATGAAATCTTCAATAAAAACTTTAAAAAATGAAAACGTTGTAGTGTTAAAACAGTAAAACACATGAAATCGTATTGTAATGATTTGATATTTTGTTCTAGGACGGTCCACATCGATGAACGCTCGAATTGTTCCTTCTGTTTACTTGCATCCATCGATAGATTGATCTTCTTTGCGTATTGAAACAGCACTCACCTAAGCTAGAAATGTATCTACCACTCAAAGCTCTATATATTTGCGTTAACATTTTCTGACCTTTTTTCATTTATTTCGAAACCGCAATTACAAATGGCTTACGATAGTGTATCGTTTATAAAAAAATGTTTAGTTTTTATCACATATGTCATCTTGGTTTTAACTGCTGTATACAACATCAGTTTCCTCGACGCTGACAGCAATGTCGTCGGAGGCGCAAGCCTCTGGTAGGGCTACTCAAGTTGGTAAGATCTCGGACAAGCAGCCAGACGAATATTGATCCAACTCCTAAATGCCAACAGTGTTCCAGGGCGGAGGAGCCTTAGGAAGTCATGGTCAGCGGATGACAACTGCATCTTATCCATCTGCTCCAGATGTCAAAAATCTATTTGCCATTGGATATGGCAAATGGATTTGTGAATGGATGTTTACGCTCAGCAGTGCGTCATAGCGTAAACCTGAAAAAAAAAATACGCGAAGGCATCTTTGTTTTTCTGGTCTAAAACCAGAACACAACCGCAATCTTTATCAATGAGTACACGCCATGACAATGACAACATCAGTTTTTTTAATGTGTTCAGTTGTATGCCAGACTAAATACTTTCATATATATATATATATATATATATATATATATATATATATATATATATATATATATATATATATTACAGAAGATCAGAACACCATCAGTACCGTAAGTTTCAAATCCAAACAAGGAGGATTTATAACTGAACTCGTTTTACCGGACTCTCTTTACCCAGAATTTAAACAGAGGTTGAAGAAGGCCGGTAAAACTAGGTCAATTATAGGTCTTCTTTGTTTGGATTTAAAACCGACGGTAACGATGTTTTTTCTGATCTCTTGTTAAACATATATAAATAAATATTAAGCTCTTATTTTTTTTATTTTTTAATAATTGAGCACTCTGCTGGGGTTATCTTCAACTAACCTTATGTATATATACATTATATATATATATATATATATATATATATATATATATATATATATATATATATATATATATATATGAAGAAGAATGGAAAGGAATTAGAGAAGCAAAAGCCAAATCAAAATTCAATTCAATTGCTCAGAACAAGGTATATTTCGCAAAAAAGGCAATTTATTCAAGTTAAATTTTCCTTAAGCCAGGCTTTTCAAAGATCAAAATCTTATCATCAGAGGAAGTCGTTGGGATAGATAAGTTGGCAAAGGCCAAGATTAAAAATTTGAAAAAATAAAATAAAAGTTGTAGGGAAAGAAACACAGGGCAAAATTCTGCCCGAATGCAAGCAAATGTCCGATTGCTAAAAAGTCCGGTGTCGAAAAGTCCAGCGGAGAGAATGAAATGTAGATAGGTGGTCGTTAAAAGGCACGAAAGGTTGTGAGAGAGGATTCAAAGTTAAATTCCAAGAAGCCACAATTTCGGGTGCGGCGAAAGTAGAAAATCCAATAGGTTTTACCTTTCCTAAAAGTTCGTTTTTAGTACACCACTTTATATATATATATATATATATATATATATATATATATATATATATATATATATATATATATGTATGTATATATATATATATATATACATATATATATATATATATATATACATATATATGTATATATATATATGTATATACATGTATATATATGTATATATATATATATATATATTTATATATATACATATATATATGTATGTATATATATATATATATATATATATATATATATGCATATATATATATATATATATATATATATGCATATATATATATATATATATATATATATATATATATATATATATATATATATATATTCATGTTGTGTGATTGGATTTATAAAATAGAAATATGGAATATGAAGCAGATCTTTGACTCAATAATCAAATATATCATTTCATACCATTAATTTATTTTGCCATGATTACGCCGAACTGACACAATCAAAAGTTCGATATTTTATTTTAAAAATAAGTAAAACGTTTATTTCATATATAGAAATTGCTGTTCCAAAACTAATCACTAATTGGTATTGATAAAATATTCGTTAGAAATACATTTATCTTCGTTTTTCACGTTGACTAAAACGAGGTTTAATAAAGAAATAAAATTTCCACAAAGTTCACTCTGACAAAATATGAAACTTATTTATTTTTTACATCAATGCAGCAAGTGTCATGTTTTTAGAATATAATTTAGCATTTATTACATGCATTAGAAGTAAACTTTTATCTGTCGCCGACTATGTTGCATCAGTAAGCATTAATTTATTTCTATAATATTATACACTCTTCATCCGTGTTTCTTTGGTTGTATTGATTCACAAGAAGAACAAAAATGAACAAAAATTTAAGATATAATTGAGCATCATACAATAGTGGAATTGGATGTTATAAAACATGAACAACCAACAGAATTGGATGTTATAAAACATGAACAACCAACAGAATTGAACGAGAAAATCATAATATAATGATTTGCTGTTTAATTCGAAGAATTTTAGTTTAAAAAAATGTACAAAAAAGATATATATCGTGAGATGCCGCCGAAATTTCCTGAAATTAAATCAACATTTTTAACGCTATTTTTTGCGCTGATTTTGTAATAATGACACGACTATCCGACAGCTTTCTACATCTTTCAAACTCATAGTCAAAAAATAAACAAGACAAATTTGTATTTTTTGTTTTATTCACATTTTCTCGTTTTTAGTTTTTTATTCAAGATTCTTGTATTCATTATTATGAAACAGAAATAAAAAAATAAAACAAACAAAGATTATTGAACATCATCATATTTTATTCTTGGAATTCATACAGTTTGGAAATTGCTGTGAAATAATTTGACACATTTATATTTTCTTGAATTATAAACAATAAAACAACTGTAATGTTGAGTATTTCATGACATTAATATCTGTATATATGATCGCTTTTTATTAATTGGAAATAGCCTGCAATAAATTGTAATATATATTATATGGAAATGCAATTATAAACATAAATAAGAAAACATTATAATGAACGACATGACAATAATTCAAAATAAACAAATAAGAATAATAAAATAAAAATTTCTGTGTTACAAAGTCGTATCGACTGAGGCGTGTACAACCCATTATACACACCGTGGCTGGCACCCAATTTCAAGTCGTCATCGTCGTCTCATCAATTAACACAAACACAAGAGGCTTCTTTTCTAGAGAGGGTTTATTAGCTTAAAGACAGAGTGATGAATATGGCTACAGAGATCAGAGAGGGGTTCATTAAAAAATTGGTTACTATGTTAGAAAGAGAGAGAGAGAGAGAGAGAGAGAGAGAGGGGACAGACAGACAGACAGACAGACAGACAGACAGACAGACAGAGAATGAAATAAAAGCTGGAACAAAAGAAGCGAGGTTTAGATCACATAATTATGAAGAACACAGTCCATAATAGTATTTATAGAAAAGACTGAGACTAGCAACATTCTGTCTGTGAGGAGAAGGGGGCAGAAAAGAGAAAGGGTAGGGCCAATTCAAATAGTAGATATGTGTCTGCACCTTATCAGGAACCCTTAAATTGGACAAAACTTCACCTAATTAAATTACAGACTTTGTAAAGGAGTTCCATGAAATAGATAGAAAGGAGTCAAGAGGATGAATCCATCAATAAACGTTAACAAATATTCTTTTGTTTCGAGTCTTCGTTTGTAATCCAACCTTCCGAAGCAAATGGTGCCAAAAATCCTAAGATGTGCCACCGGTCGACGAAAACTAAGCATGTTATCTTTTTGGGTTTTTAGGGATGTAACATATCCGTATGTTGTAAGTAAACCCCTTAAACAGGATAAAAATCTACGCTACAAGTAGACAAATGATAAATTGTAAATATGTAAATTTTTAAAATATAAGTATTCAATAAAGAGATAAAAGTATTCTTATAAAGAGGTTAAATATGCAAAAGAAGAAATGTCATCGTTCAAATAAAGAAATGTAAATATTTAAATAAAGGAAAATAATAATTAAAACAGAAATGTTAATATGCAAATGATGAAATGTAAGTATTAAAATTAAAAAAATATTAGTATTTTAATTAAAAAGACAGTATTTAAATTAATAAATGTAAGTATACACTAAACTAATGCAAATATTCAACAAATGAAATTAAGTATTCAGAAGAAGCTTTGCAAAATTTCAAATTAAGAGCTGTAAGTTGTCAATTAAGAAATGTAAATATTCAACTATAGAAATGTAAGCATTCATATGAAGAAATGTAAATATTCAACTATAGAAATGTAAGCATTCATATGAAGAAATGTAAATATTCAACTATAGAAATGTAAGGATTCATATGAAGAAATGTAAATATTCAAATGAAGTTATGCAGGTATTCAATGACGAAACGTAAGTATCTCAGTAAACTTTAAAAATATATATATATAAGTATGTAATACAGAAATGTAAGTATCCAAATTAAGAAATTTAAGAATTTAAATAAAGTGATATAACTATTAAAAAAAAGACAAAAATGCAACCTTCTAATTATGGAATGAATATATTCAAATATAATAGAAGTATTCGAATGAATGTAAGCATTGAATTGAGGAGACAAATGAAGAAATTTAAGTATTACGATATGGAAGCGTTAGTATGCGAATTAAAAAATAAATTTGCCAATAAATTTGAATAAAGAATGTAAGTAGTCAAAATAAGAAGTGTAGTTATTCAAATGTAAACAAAGTGTATGTCCTGAAATGTAGAAATGTGATTATCCAAATAAATAATACACAAATACAAGTATCGACAGAAGAGAATTAAATATTCAAAGCAAGATGTGTAAGAATTTGAATTATTAAAGAAAAGTAGTGAAATTAAGATTTCTAACAGTAAGTATCAAAATTAAGAAATTTAAGAATTTAAATAAAGTGATATAAATATTTATTAACAATTACAATTATGGAATGGATATATTCAAATATGAAGGAAGTAAGTATTCGAATGAATGTAAGCATTGAATTGAGGAGACAAATGAAGAAATGTAAGTATTTCAATATAGAAGTGTAGTTATTCAAATGTAAAAAAATGTATTTCCTCAAATGCCTTCATATGTAAAAATGTAATTATTCAAATATAGAAGTGTAGTTATTCAAATGTAAAAAAAATTATTTCCTCAAATGCCCTCATATGTAGAAATGTAATTATTCAAATATAGAAGTGTAGTTATTCAAATGTAAAAAAATGTATTTCCTCAAATGCCTTCATATGTACAAATGTAATTATTCAAATATAGAAGTGTAGTTATTCAAATGTAAAAAACATTATTTCCTCAAATGCCCTCATATGTAGAAATGTAATTATTCAAATATAGAAGTGTAGTTATTCAAATGTAAAGAAATGTATTTCCTCAAATGCCTTCATATGTAGAAATGTAATTATTCAAATATAGAAGTGTAGTTATTCAAATGTAAACATGTATTTCCTCAAATGCCCTCATATGTAGAAATGTAATTATCAAAATAAAAAATACTCAAATAAATATATCAAAATAAGAAAATTAAATATTCAAAACCAGATATGTAAGAATCTAAATTATGAAATAAAAGTGGTAAAATTAAGATGTCTAACTGTAAGTATATAAATTAAGAAATTTAAATAAAAGTATTAAAATAAAGATGTTTAACTATTCAAATAAAGAAATAAGATATTCAAATGAAGAAATGTAGTTATTATAATACAGAAATGTACGTATTCAAAAGAAATGTCAGTATTGAAATGAAAGAGATGCAAGTATTCACATTCAGAAATGTAAATATTAAAATGAAGAAGTGTATGCATTCAAATTAATAAAGGCGAAGAAATGTAAGTATTCAAATAGCGAAATGTAAGTGTGTAAATAAAGGACTTAACATTCAATTAGAAATTAAGAACTCAAATGAGTATTAAACTGGAAACATTTAAGTATTCAAATGGATTAAGCTTGTTATATAGAGATTTCGTCATGAGATTTAAAATGTAATAAATACATTGCAGAATCTGTTCATTTTGAAATATCAGAGATATTTAACACATGGCATTAATAGTAACTAATAAATGAAGCGGATGTCATGACCGGAAATCGAGACCAAAAACTTGAGACCTTCAATCTGACGTTGTACCAACAGAGCTATTTGGACTATCTTATAAAGAGATCTTAAAACATTACTGTAACGAAATAATTATAGGCGTGACATGATATATTTGTGATATGCGTCATGTTTCAAAACATGAATTCAAACATAAGAGATAGTAAAAATAAATCAATGAATGGGTAAATATTATCAATACTGTTGGAAATTATTTGAATAGTCTAAAACAATGTATTGTACTTTAACTACGTATTATCGTTAAAAACAATATACATATCTGTAATACTTTCCATATGTAAAAATTATTAACAAGATACAATTTTCATTTAATATTGTCATATAGTCAGGGGATGCATGCATGCACTGAATTGATGGCATATGAAAGATAAGGAGTCTATAGTCAAGCAAGTATGGCCCAATATCTCCTTAGACACAGAGATTGGCAGGGGAATCGGGAAGCTAGCCACATCCCTTGAGCGCATCACAATATGTGTGTGGACCAATTCCAAGCTGTTGGTGAATAACACGATGGCGATGTACAATGCGGGTGTCGTCAGCACACTTCAATATGGCAGTGAGGCTTGGACCACACATGCCAGGCACGAAAGGCGTCTGAACACCTTCTATGTGAGAAGCATCTGTCACATCCTGAGAGAAACTTGGAAGGACAGGGTGAACAACACTGAGGTCCTTTCTCGAGCAAGGATGCACATGTTTACACTGACCAGACAGCGTAGATTACATTAGTCGAGCCACGCCCACCGTATGCCAGATGGCTGCACGCATCCCCAAAGATCTGTATGGTGAGCTGGTGTCTAGAGAGAAGACCCACCAGGCGGCCACAGCCGCGGTACTACAATGCCGTGAAGTGTCATATGGAGGCTGTGAACATCAACTGGGCCCTGGAAGAGGCTGGCAGCTAACCGATCCAAATGAAGAGGTATCCTGACCAAACACCTCGTCAAGGCAGGAGAAGCTGACGCGCTGCCAAAGAGAGACAGGCCTCAAGAAAGCAAAGCGACGGCTTCAGCGGACTAGGGATCGAACAGACATGTGACATCCGCAATTGTCACTTCCACATCGACCTCTACAGCCACGGATGTAGATGCTCGGACTAAACAGACATCCGAGATGCTACTCCTGACCAACCCTGACTAACGGAGGCATACATAGCATACTCGGTTTCGTACTTCTACTGGTTTAATATTGGTTAAGTTCAGTTCCGAGAAGCGGAGAATGACATATGTTTCTTGGATGTTTTCGTATTCACAGTTTAATTACTCAACCTATTTGAGAGTCTAATCCACCCTACTATTCTCCCATATAAAGAAATAGGATGGATGAATGCATAGCAAGCTTTATACTGCTAAAATCTTCCGCAGCTGTAATTCCCAAACAGTCCCCTACAGAGTAGTGACAATACTAAAAGTTGATTAACTGCCTCTTCTATCATGTGACCGTGTGTGCATGTGTGTATATACATATTGAGAGTGATAGAGATTAAATAAAGGTTTTGAAAATTATGCCGATTTTCGAATGGTGCGGTCACAAACTATGAGAGCCGAGCGGTTGGAGAATAAAGGCAGAATGTATTAACATGTCCGGTTTTTCTTTTCAATGTATCCAATGAATATAAGCATGATAACGAGCTATTGAATGACTGAGAATATTCAAATGTTCTAAAGTTTTATGAAAAGAAAAAAAGAATGAGGTTGTCAAAGCGGATATTGAGTTTATTAAAATGCATGAAAACGTGTCACATTTCCATGAATACATGAGTATAAAATAAAGATGTTCTCTGGTTCTTCCTGTCTGTTTGAATGCGAGTCTTCACATTGACTAAAAATATGTTCCCACTCATACACACACGCTTATATGTTCCCACTCATGCACACACGCACACACACAAGTCTTAGTTTGCTTCATCGGCAAATTATAAAATATTCATAAATGTATTATAAATTTCAATAACAGCGATACATAGAATGATAGAGAAGAGAAAGAGTACAGCATTTCGGTTTGGCTTCAATAACTATACATTATAGACGCATAAATAATCATTAAAATGAACGATCACCAGAATGTCTCTTTCTCTCACATGTTTGATTTCAACCACGCATTTAATTTCACTTAAACTCCACTACCTATATAAAATATATCCATCAAATACTCATCCAATTTATTGAATCTGCTCTAATTTACAAATATAAGCACCATGAAAAACGAAAACATTTTTTATACGTTATACTTTAAGAAAAGAAAATACATTTAAGAAAAATGCTTTATCTTCGCATCTATTTTCGAAATTGCACTGTTTTTATTTCATTGCGTTATTAAATTAAACTTTTCCATTTCCAGTCGGTTTTTATATGGGGAAATCAAGATACTCCAAGGTACTGGGGAAAATATTTGTATAAACTTGTAAGCACTCTCACAGGACTGGGTAAGTCTCACAATGTTACAAATAAACTCATTCCCATTTCATAAAAGAGGAGTTACAAAGGTAAAGTTAGACTCAAATTGCGTTATCCAACTTTCCCAAATGTGACACGCTAGGTGTGAACAAACTACTTGGAAACACACGTCGACACTCACTCACTAATGACGGAGCCTCATACGACAGACAATAAATTATTATGTGTATTTATTAGCCACTTCGCTCGGTCAAAGTTGGACTCAAGGTCGATTTAAATGTGGATACAATCTGAACCTCTAGCTGAGCACAAAGATAGCTGTTCAGTTTCATGCAAGAGGCCATAAACCTACGTCTTCTTGAAAAGGTTGAGGTGAATTGGATATTTTTGCAATTTAATTATTATTTGACAAAACTTAACGAGAATGAGGATGTATTAACCAAAGAGAATACATTAAAAGTGAATTGCATTCTGTTCAAAATTTATCGAGACTGCAAATGCATAAGCCAGAAAAATTAATTGAACATGCATTTTTTTTCGAATTGTTTAGTGTTTTCATACCGTAACGAGTCTGTGAATGTATTTACCAAGGACAAGGATTTACATGTTAATCTTTTCAAAGAACGTTCACAGAGTAATGAGACTGAATTAAAAGAAATGTAAATATTCACACTATATCACACTATTACAATTTAGTAGCGTTCGGTTGGTTGGCCATCCTTTACGTTTCCCTTCCTCTTATGCACTTGAATAATACTTTTTTAGCAATATATGTCATGCAAACTTCTGTTTATCAATGTT
>OY744527.1:48116293-48136293 GCA_963556195.1 Sepiola atlantica | reverse complement strand
ACATTGTAAAGATACGATATTTATCAGAACCTCAAAAGTTCAGAGCAAAGAGCTTCATATCCTTAATCCATGGATTTTCAAAGATAGACTATTTTCATGAGAGGATAGAGAAACACCGACAATGTAATTGTAAATATTATCGGCAACATTTAACTTGTAAAATTTTACATAAAATCAAACAAAATAAAGACCAAAAGGTAAAGAGTCTTATGTTGAGATAAGAGCGTAAAGTCAGGGTGGATGCTGTCCAAAAACACGTAAAAAATAAAAACAGCTGTTATATTGGAAATGAATGTTTGAAAAAGAATAATACTCAAATTGTTTAGGAATCCAAATGTTTTTGTTAAGAGGTTGATATTCAGACGGCAATTGGTAACGTCCAGTTTATCCTGTCTGTGCAGTATTTTGGTACTTTAAGTATCCGTTTCACAGGGTTCAGAATGAAGTTTGAAAAGTGTGCATTACGAAAACCTCTAGCTCCCTGATTTATCAGTGTATCGATAGGTTATAAATATGAATTTAGATCCGATATTTTTTTTCGCCACTGCCTACAAATAACACATCTAATCCGGTCTGGCTTGAAAAATATCGGATCTAAATCCAAATTTTTTAAAAAACTGCTTCATTCAGATTGATGAGGTTTATCGATATCGGCTAGGAAATACCTTGAATAGCTATAGCAAATGAAAAAGATAATTGTCTAGTGTGAGATTCGAAACCAGAAAGATGGCATAAAATATTGGAACTGAAGGCGAACGCTTATCCACTCAACCACCAATCAAATACATTTTTTGCAACCTACTTAAACTCTTTATGAGTTCGGTTAGGGATACTAACTCTGCATAGATTAAAAATAGCTCGTTTGTCTAAAATAACTAAACATAAAGAAAACTTCCATTTTCAATAAAAAAAAGAAAGATGCCCAATACGTGCGATTGTCTAACGAAATAAAATTGACTTATTTTTATATGTTTATTTATTTTGATGACTAGTAGTGAACAGGCTCTGTTGTATGTTGTCTAGTTGGATTGGAAAGGGGACACTAAAAATGTCGGAACATTAGTTCTTAATGCTATTATTGGGTGCTTTTAATTTTGAATAATGGGTTTTTAAAATGTTAAAAAACTTCAGATTTATATAAGGAGATCGAATCTAAGGTGCTGATTCCAAATTGAGATGTTGGGATTAAATATAACAATATATTAACATTTATGTTTATTTTCAATTTTGTAGGTAAGTGATATTTTATTAACGATCGAATTACCACATATGAAGGCCAAAGGTCACACGAGGATAAGAGTTAATAAGTTAAACCAACTATTTATTTTTGACACGTTGGGAATACGTTCCTGGTCATCAGTCCAACAGCGACCTTGTTGCTGTCGGACTGAGGTGTGGTCCGGTTCAGTCTCAGAAAGGCCACCCTCCAAGGCTTTACCTTCCCTTTGAGAACGGGTTAGTTTATTTCTAATCGCCTGAGGCGCCCCTACCAGAGAATTCCGACGAGGCAGCTAAGTCATTTTTTGTAGGCCAAAGTGCGCTAATCTTAGTGCACTGACTTTTCAACTTAACCCCTGACCTTGTGTCTAACTTCCTGGAGATGTAAATAAAATAAGGATTTATAAGGCGGAAATGATTGTCAGTCTAAAGCTTACGAACCCTATGGGAGTATTAAACCCTAAAGTAAACATTTAGGCCTACCAGAAATGTTAAAACTTCTATATTTATTTATATATCGACTATGCGAGCAGGTGTTCGTGGCTCCGGTCGTAATTCGTGAAGTATGGTCCCGAAAGTTCTTTTATCGGCAATCTCGAGCGCTTTCGATCGTCGCAATCGTTTGTTTTCTTTTCACAATTTTGTTGTTTTCGTTTTTTTTCCCCCTAGAAATGACAACAACAAAATAGCGAACAGAAATAAAACCAATTCCTGAAGACGATCGAAAGCGCTCGAGGTGGCCGATAAAAGAATTTTCAGGGCATTACTCAAGGAATTATCACCGGACACACGAATCGTGTGACTTGCAGGAATTGTCTCCTCTCATACTTATGTTTGCAGGTTTGGCATGAAACACATGTGTATATGGGTTAATTTGAAATATTATTTATAAATAATTATATATATATATATATGTATATATATATGTATATATGTATATATATACATATATATATATATATATATATATATATATATATATATATATATATATGTATGTATATATATATACACATACATATATATATATATATATATATATGTATGTATGTATATATATATACATACATATATATATATATATATATATATATATATATATATATATATATATATATATATATATATATATATCATTCATTCACTGTGGAGGTCCCCAGATGTCGGAGAACATTCTACTCAAATAGCTTCTTTCCTCGTGCTGCTGGCCTCAGGAACTCCCTCCCTGCTCCATGTTTCCCAGACAGTATAGACATGCAGAAGTTTAAAACTAATGTAAACAGACATCTCGCTGCGCAGATCCCTATTTAGGTTGACCCCCCCTCCAACCTTCTCTCCTCTTTTTTCTCAGTATCCCCTTACGTCTACAGTGGCGTCCTTCCTTGTTTGGGGTGAACTATGTTAATATATATAGTCTAATATATATAGTCTCGGAAGTTTCTCAACCATTAAAACTATATAAAAAAAAAAAAAATAAAAAATAAAAAATAAAAAAAATTATAGTCTCAAGTCTTCCAGTGGAAAATCACTCATGTAAGTCAATTTATTTTTTACAGTTATTATATTAGTTAGTTTCTAACACTATTTTAAGGGATCATCAGTTGTTTACCATGAAAAACTGTTTCGGGAATTTATATATATATATTATTTTTGAATGTAATGCTCCTTAAAAAAAGTAAAACTGAACACTGTTAGGAGATATTTAAAATAAACATTCATTTAACTACAAAGCTAGACTCAGAGTAAGTTCGTTGAGTTCTCTAGTCAGCCTTGATTTTTACGCTGTACATGGCATAAATATAACTTAAATTCTCCGTATAACGTGATAATTTCCTATGGTTGGGAAGATAAAGTGAAATTTATAATGTATTATAAATGTTATATATATATATACATATATATATATATAAATATATATATATAATATTAAAAAATATTGTGTGTATATATATATATATATATATATATATATATATATATATATATATATATGGGAAGCCATGAAATTGAATACTGTCTTGTTTTTTATATTCCCGAAACAGTTTGTCATGGTAAACAACTGATGATCCCTTAAATAATGTTAGAAGCAAACTAATATAATAACTGTAAAAGTTAAATTGACTTACATGAGTGATTTTCCACTGAACGACTTGGGACTTAAGGTTTTTTTGGGGTGTTTTTTATTTATTTATTTATTTTTATTTTTTTAATATAGTTTTAATGGTTGAGAAACTTCGAAGACTATATATATATATATATATATATATATATATATATATATAATTAGTTTTCTACCACAGATTAAGGTTAGTTTCACAACTGAATATTGTTTGGCTATAGAGACGGGCTTGAATTAATATTTTAACTTGTCTGTTTACACGGTAATTAACTAATTTCATATACTATCAATTCCATTTTGTCTAAAAGTTTATTTCACATTTTAATTCGTTAATGTGTGTACATGTAAACGTGTGTGTAAAAAAATAACGTCTTCATTGTTAAAAGAAGGAACACTGAGAAATCGTCCAGAACAGTTTCATATTTTGATACAAAGAACATCTTTAAGGAACGTAAACATCTTCATGAGATAATAAATCATCATTATCGTACGCGAAATCATCCAATGCCCCTTTCATATATATATATATATATATATATATATATATATATATATATATAGAGAGAGAGAGAGAGAGAGAGAGAGAGTGAGAGAGAGGGGGAGGGAGAGGAAGAGAGAGAGAGAGAGGTAGATAGTAAGAGATAGAGATGTTAAAGTTTTTTTTTTCGACTTAATTTGATGGGCAAATAATTGACAACCGAAGCCATATGAAAATATCTTTAATTTATTATTAAAAATGTATCTTTTGAAAATAGGCAGAAACAATTGTATGAATAAAGAAAAATTGAGACAAATTGGCATTTAAATTCAAATAGATATCATAAATGCATAGAGTACTCTGGTCATCTGATAATCTTTATAAAAACAGTAAAATTTACCTTTTCGTGGCTTGTGCTAATGGCCCTACAGTTAAAATCTACGACTGTCGAAACAAGGGTCGGGTTTCTCGTCTCAGCTCGAAGCACTTGCCAGCTGTGATACAGCGAAACACCCTGAAACTATATATATATATATATATATATATATATATATATATCTTTCACTATATAATAAAGAACAATGAGTATTTATTTATATATAATTAAATATATAAATAAAAAATCCGTCTCGTCACATGAAAGTTAACGAGTAAAACCGTCTCTTTTTCTAGTCCCCAACGAAACTATTTAAAATTGTGAGGGCATATTAGAAAGTAACTCCTACCGCCCGAAATGAACTCAGAAATAAATCCTCTATTTTAAAAAAAAGTCAACGGTGAGTATTTTTTCTTTAGGTCATCAGAAATGATGATAATTATGTATGAAAAATCCAATTATTGAATTAATTCTATGATTTTATACGAATATTAGTGTAAACACTGGCGAAGCATATTTTTTCTCGTCATTTGTACTGCATGATGTACACTAGTGTATATATATATATATATATATATATATATATATATATATATGTACAAATTCCGAACATTTACTAAATTATATATATATATATATATATATATATATATATATATATATATATATATATGATTATTTTTATTTACACAGACATGTACAAAATCTGCGACACTGGCATCAGAGTTAGAATCCGATCTTACCTGCCTGAATAACTCTGCCTGATGAGATCTCAGTTTATAATAACTGTTGATCGATAGCATCGATATGCCAGTGTCGCAGATTTTGTACATGTCTGTGTAAATAAAAATAATCATATATAAAAGATCTATTTGATATTGAGCACTTTTTATAAACTCAGTTTAAATTCTTTGGATTACTACCCTGTGGATGTTTTACCTGGATTATATATATATATATATATATATATATATATATATATATATATAATTTAGTAAATGTTCTCAATTTGCTTAGAAATATTTTTTTTACTTCAATTTGTTTCTGCACATTTTAAAACATAGATTCTCCTGCTAACAAAATTCAAAACT
Organism: Sepiola atlantica; assembly: GCA_963556195.1. Taxonomy (NCBI): domain Eukaryota; kingdom Metazoa; phylum Mollusca; class Cephalopoda; order Sepiida; family Sepiolidae; genus Sepiola; species Sepiola atlantica. The sequence goes on along the minus strand of OY744527.1, from coordinate 48,131,011 downwards.
TTTTTTTATTATTAATTTTGCTACTGTAAAATTCACCGATGAAGCTTTTTGAAAACATTTTTAGTTTTGTTATCACGAGAATGTATGTTTTAAAATAGGCAGAAACAATTGTTTTATTTAAAATACTTTTTAAACAAATTCGAAAAGTCTAAATTATTATTATATTTTGTGTATACATAATTTAGCTATTAAACCAATTTTATGTGAATTTAAGGGAATTTATAATATATATATATATAATATTTAATTAACAAATAATCTACGTATATATATATATATATATATATATATATATATATATATAATACTACTACTACTAGTACTACTACTACTACTACTACTACTAATAATAATAATAATAATTATAATAACAATAATAATAATTATTATAATAATAATCCAGGTAAAACATCCACAGGATAGTAATTCAAAGAATGTCAACCGAGTTTATAAAGAGTGCTCAATATCAAATAGAGCTTTTATATATGATTGTTTAACTCTGCAAGATGAGCACTCAGTTTATGATAGCTGTTGATCGATAACATCGACATGCCAGTGTCGTAGATTTTGTACATGTCTGTGTAAATAAAAATAATCATATATATATATATATATATATATATATATATATATATATATATATATAATGTAAGCTATGAAAATATATTTATGATTCATGGCAATTAAGCTACACAGAGACTTCCTCGTTTCATCCCGGGGGGAATGTTCAGGCTAAAGTGCATGGAGTTATTTTTACTACCTAGCTCTACTTACGTATCGAGCACTGCTGAAGTAAATACTGAAAATTGATACATAATAATTTATATCTCCTTATAAAATGTTATGTGGATACATGCAATAGTAACACGCATACACGCGCACACACACCCACACACACACACACACACACACACACATATATATATATATATATATATATATATATATATATATATATATATATATATATATATATATAGTCTCGGAAGTTACTCAACCATTAAAACTATATAAAGGAAAAAAATATTTTGGTCCCAAGTCGTTCAGTGGAAAATCACTCATGTAAGTCAATTTATTTTTTGTAGTTACTATATTAGTTTGCTTCCAAGAATTTACACTAGTCTTAATATTATTTAAGGGATCATCAGTTGTTTACCATGAAAAACTGTTTCGGGAATTTATATATATATATATATATATATATATATATATATATATATATTTATACATATATATATATAGATATATATGTTAAAATCTGATAAATGTATTGAATTTTAAGTCTGTTTGTGTATCTCTTTTAATAAGTGTTTTTTTTTTGTTGGTTTTACGTGAGTCAAATGTTCGTATGCTCGTATGTATTTGTGCAATGCATTCATGTTTGTAAAATTTTCGAAATATCAGTGAATGAAACGGCGGTGAACTAAATCTCCTTAAGTCAACGCTTAACCCAATTAAACGAGTGAACGCGTAGAGGAGCAAATAACCTGACAATAGAAGACATTATTGAAAAATAAAACGCGGAATAAATGTTGGAAATTTTTCCATTTTCATAATATTTGTTTGTTTATAAGAGGAAGGAGGCAACTGGGAGGTCGACGGAGTTGCAACAATCAATTTGTATAAAGGGTGTAAGTGTATGCGTGTGAGTATGTGCGCCTGCGTCTGAAGGTGGGTGGCAATGTTGATTCTGAAAACAATGAAGTGTTTGTGAAACGTTCTTAGAAAGAGAGAGAGAGAGAGAGGGAGAGAGAGAGAGAGAGAGAGAGAGAGAGAGAAAGAAAGAGGGAAGAAAAGAAGATGGAGACAGAGAGGGACATGCAGACAGAGAGAGTGAGAGAGAGAGAAAGAGAGACAGAGTGGGGGAGGAAAAAAAGGGTAGTTACGCGGCATCTATTACGCTGAACACTACAATGGGGACACTTATATATCCATTATGTCTATATAAAAAAAAGGTTATACCAAAAAAAGAAACACCCACATACATAAAAAAAATTGTGGGTGTATTTTTTCATTACTATTATTTTTATGTGTATGCACACATATAGCAATGACGATAATGTACCTCCAGGCTGTGAAAGATACATTTGCCAAAACAAGAAACACCTTATTATTTATTTTCAACCAAGTACAACTCAATTCTTTTTTATTTATTTTTTTATCTTATGCCGAAGATTTTAAAACATCTTCATGAAAATGAACACACACACGTACACGTACTCTCACACACACACACACACACACACATATATATATATATAATACTATTAAATTATTTTTTAAATAGCTTACCTACGTACGACGTCGTTTCGAGCTTATGGCTCTCATCAGACGGTCACAGGGCTCGAACCTGGTTCACAGAGATACCTTGAATATGTAAGCGTTTACTTAGTCCATGAGGCCACGTGAGATTGTCACGTGATAACAACCACTATAAAAACCAAGACATCCGATAGAACTCAACACAGAGTCATATATATATATATATATAAAACAAAACAAATATTATATATATATATATATATATATATATGTTTGTTTTTTAAATTGCGTGTATCTAAGTAGCATATTTTCATTTAGGCAAACATTATTAAATAACACGGAGTGTTTTTGCTTGATAAGACTTGTTATTGTTTTTTCAATTTTCCGAATAGTTCATTTAGTATTTCGGTCAAATTCGTGTATGTAAGTTCCGTGGATTTCTTGTTCAATTTTTTTTTCTTTTTCATAAGTACTTTGGATTTGGTTCGTCAAATCCTCTTTAGGCAGTGTTAGTGGTTGGTGTCGGTACCAATATGTATTTACTGTTGAGATTTTTTTAACGGTATTAATTTAAAACTTCAAAAAGAGTGTCTATAATATTGAGATGTTACATGCGAACGTGATTACGTTCTAAGCACGCGCAAGATTCAAAAGTATGATTGCTTAACGGCTAAGCATTTGATTACGTTCGAAGCGCGTGCAAGAATCAATAGTATGATAGCTTTACGACTAAGAATTTGGTAAGGTAAATTACTAGGCTAGGTACTTTAAAAGATTGTGACTAATTTCGTAATTCAGATTATTGATTGCCGTTTATTAGCCGTTTAGAAAAACTCAACAATAAAAACATATTTGAAAAGACACCAAGACTAACACCGTTTGAAGATGATTTGACGAATCCAAAAAGTACTCGCTAAAATTGAAAGGAAAATGGAACAAAAAAACAATGAAACTTACATACACGAATTTCACTGAAATAATAAATGGACTATCTGGAAAAAAAAAATGAAAAAATCTTATCAAGTAAAAACTCTCCGTGTTATTTGATAATCTTTGCTTACATATATATATATATATATATATATATATATATATATATATATGTATATATACATACATATATATATATATATGTATATATATATATATATTATCAAATAACACGGAGAGTTTTTGCTTGATAAGACTTTTTATTTATTTTTTTTATTTTTCAGATAGTCCATTCAGTATTTCACGTTGACACACTTGTTCCCGTTAGATCACTGAGGTTAAGCGACGTCGTGCCTGGCCAGTACTGAATGGGTGACCATTTAGGAATACCAGGTGCTGTATGTGCTCTCTGCTTATCTTAGCATTGTTTCCAGCCCTTTTTGAACTGCTTGCCATTAGAATCAAGCAGTGCCGACCCAGGATAGGTGTTTGTAGTGATTGCGCAACCCTTGCTTCACAATTACACGCACGGCCAGACCCTTGCGGGGCACTCATACGTCGAAATCGACGGGAGAGTCCATTATATATATATATATATATATATATATATATATATATTTCATCCACTTAGCTGGTTTTCCTTATCACGGCTCTTTAGGGTAGCAAGACGTGGCAAATATCTTAACGTTGACATTTTAAACCCGGTCCTCAGAAAACTTTAAACTGTAATAAATAAATCCGGAAGTTTTTCATTTATCACACATAGGTTACGATCAAAACGACGCACTGTTATTTAAATCAATAACAAAGCGTGGTCTTTTGAAATACTGTATATATGGAAGATAGCAAAGACACAAACACAGTCATTTGTATTCCTAATATTCATAACTATTTTATTAAACAGTTTAAAATAAATTACTGTGTGATGTTATTCATTTGTAATTTTATTGTATTATTACATCTAGATATATGCAATAGTTTTATCGATATTAACAGTAATTAATTCAAGTGGTTTAATAAACAAGGATACATTACCAAAACGTTTTTTAAAAATAGTATGTTCATTAATCTTAAAGGTAATTTAAATGAAAATTATTAGATTTTAAAATTACAATAGATTTATAGTAAATATAATATAATGTAGGTTATACATTTTAAACGGATACTTAGAACTAGATTTATATATATATATATATATATATATATATATATATATATACATATACATATACATATATATATTATATATATATACTATATATATATATATATATATATATATATATATATATATATATATATATATATATATATATATATATGAAGGCAACGTGAATTAGAATAAATGCGTAGAAGATACTGGCAAGTAAGCTGCAAAGGAATGAGCTCCTTCTACCAGGCCTGAAAATTTCCCACACCTACCAGTATCTTATATCCGGTCTGGTTCACCAACCACTAGTCTTTCCCAATTGGACAGGTTGCAAAAAAGAGGATCCAACAAAATACGTCTCGCATTGTTTACCAAGCAGGAGCCGCATTTCTATGCTTCTTGTACAAGTACTTCCACAAAATGTAGTCTGACGAACTTAATGTCAATGAAAGCCGACTTAATTTTTAGAGACCATATTTAAATCATAATTACTCAACCTGAAATTAACGATATTCTCTAAATGTTAGTAAATGCTGATCATTCGACAACTTTCTCATGGGGGATTTACAACAACACTTTTCTAAACCCATAACTTTAGTTATGTAAGATTTGTTTTGTACACATTTTCGTTCGAGATGCAATTATTAACATTTATTTGAAATATGATTGGATTGAACTCATGATCTGTTTACAATGGTTTCCTGGGGAAGTATGAGGACCCTACAACAATGGTATTAACCTCTAATTTTAATGCTATTGAAACAAGTGATTGAACTGACATTCCAAAATCTTCCGGTGATTGTAATGCGTACGTAACGCCATACAATTCACTAACCTTCTCATTCACTAACATTCTCATTCACTAACATTCTCATTCACTAACATTCTCATTCACTAACATTTCTCTATTCATATGAAGCTAGGTATGTGTTTATGTTTATATATTTGTATGTACAGGAACCCTCTTAAACTAATTAACTGATCATTATGAATTTTGTAACACGGCTGCTATGTATAAGGGTGGGTAAATTGGACTATATTTTGTTAGATATAGTTTGATGCAAAAGAGACAAAGAGTGTGTGGTAACTATTCGTGAAAATTTAGATAATTTCGAGTTAGGTGATATGTTAACACTCGCTATTAGACATCAATCAATATATATTCCCCAAATGTCATATATATATATATATATATATATATATATATATATATATATATATATATATATATATATATATATACGAATAAATAAAAGAAGCCATCAAAAGCTATAATGAATGTTCATCAATGTCGACGATTGTTATGACGGCCGACTATAGGTTCCTGCTTAACTTGACATAAATATAGGTCTTATTTTTAATTTGGTCTCTAGCCATTTACGTTAGCTTTATTGGTTAGCACGCTTGGATTTGGAGTTAAATATAACTCTTGCTCCGAGGTTCGAATCGTACGACTGGCGTAAATGGTTATTTCTACACTTATTATTCCGAAAGGATGAACAGTATATATATATATATTAGAAGAATTCACGTACCAGGACGGATAAAATTAATTCACATAACAGTTTCATATTATTTGCATGTCCCTTTACGAAAACTAAAATAAAGAAATGACTATGGCTGGAATACCTATTTCAATTTTGCTAAAAATCCATTACATCGTTTAGATTCTAGGAAATTCAATAAAAATAATGCTTAAGGAATCTTAATAAGAAATTGAAATTCAGGAAATTCAGAAAATCTTATATTCATTAGAATATAAATCCCATTTAACGAAAATCTGAAATATTCGAATTTTCAAATAGGAAGTTGTGTGCATATTATGTTAACGTAAACCCATTTAAAATACTCCAAAGAAAATGAAAGTTGTGGAAAATATATTTTCATAGCTTACTACCTAGCTCTACTTACGTATCGCGCACTGTTGAAGTAAATACTGAAAATTGATACATAAAAAAATTATATCTCCTTATAAAATTTCATGTGGAATCATGAAATATTAATATATATAAATATATATATATTCACTTTTGTTTTCATTTTACGTCAATAAGTAAGTTTTCAGAAATCAAGGCGCCCTTTTCCTGTCGCTAACACTTGATCTCTCTATTAGATAATAGATATCCGAGTGTTCCATTAAAATTATCCTTTACCTCTCGAACGTCGATTTAGTAAAGAAGTGAATAATATTACATTTCCTCTCCTCAATTGACCTCTTTACTTTATTATAATGTTGTCGCTTGGTCTTACCGGATTCCAGGACAAGAATTAATCTAGTCTGGTGGAGTATTCAGCTAAGTGCTGTTACTTGAGGTAACATCACTAGGAGAAGGTGCACCAAGTTTTTTTTAAATTTAATATTTATATGTTTTATATTTTCTATCACCATGCCTTTTTGTTCTGTCCAGTATCCAAGCCAACACATCAAATAAGTAACGCTCACCCTTACTGAAAGAATACGAGTTATTTAATAATGTCTCCATATTAGCAAACTGTCGAACAAGATTAAGTTTTTAGTGTTGTATTAAAGTAGCTTAGTTTATTGTTACTAACATGGTTCAACAATAACACAAATATCCTCTTAGAATCACAATTGAGTTGTTAACTTCAATTTTATTTAGGTCCAACTTTTAAAATCCGGCTGACCTAATTTTAGAATAAATAATTTAAAACAAGGTAGACATATGCCAATAGTAGGATGTGTTCACGATTACAAATATACATACATTTTATTGAACATTTCTTTCGTTAAGTTTTAGTGATCGGCACGAACGCCACTCTCATATCATCATCAAATTGTAAATCCATATAATGCCTTTGTACACAAATGCTGCATATGGCGCTTGCCTATCGAATTATCCAATTATGCGAAACGCCTTTGAGCGCTTAATAAGTACACAGCGAACCCTAGATTGTTTAAAGGCTATAATAAGAAATAGGTACGAAGACAGTGCTCATGCGATTGAAGTGATGGGCTTAGAACATTTTTCAAATTCGATTTTTTAAAGTAGACGGAAGGAATGTTTGTTTTTGTATAAGTGGAGTGTTTCTCCCGAAATATCAAAATATACATTCTCCATCATACCGGACTCTATGTAATAATAGCAAACGGAAATTATACTGAAAAATAGATAAATAAGTTTTATTGAATATAAATATATCGCATATATTGTGTCTAGTCATTGACATAGTTTGTATATATATATATATATATATATATATATATATATATATATATATTATTTCTAAATTCCAGTTGTTCTTCTAGAGTGTGACACTATTTTTTCCCGCACAATAATATGCAATTCGATTTTTCTTTTCAGAAAATACTTTATCCGGCTAGGATTTTCTTTCAAAGAGAAACTCTTAAGAAAAACGAAGCATTCAATTTTTCCATAGTTACTTCCCTTTGTTAGAAAAAAAGATCAAATGAAAAAAAAGTAATGTTTTAGAAAATAAAACGTCCCGTTACATTTTTTTTAAATGCATGTATATGTACTAACGGATTATGCCGGATACAGCAGCAGATGAAAGATTGCCAGATGTGGAAGCCATTTGATTTAATAAAAGCTACTATAATGTTAATAATATTAATTTTAAATCGTATATATCAGTGTGTAAAGTAGATACAAACATAAGAGTTAAAAAAATAACGTTACTGCAGTTGTGACTCAGTATTCCTTTGCGAGATTGGCCTTTGTTTGTCTGACCCACTTATAAATGAAGAGTGCCAAAACCGTTTTAACTAAATTGAAGAGAAATCCATTGGTTGTAGTAAACGAACAGCTAGTGATAGGTTAATAAAAACAAATACTCTAATTGGTCGGAAGTTAGAGTAGACACTGCCTAACTATAGAAACGATTCGAGAATATGAATCCAGGTAGTTTCCCATTGGGATCTATAGCTATTGAAGGTCGCAAAGAGAATGTCCGTATTAAATGCATCATGTGTAACATGTCCTGACTTTAAAGTAACTTTTTAAATGCAATTTTGTTTTGTCAAAACATACATTTAGCATAATTAAGATTTGATTCGAAGTTTGTAAAACGTTACTAAATCTGCACACATTTTAAGTAAAAACAAAATGGCCGGAATATGTCGCATTGTGTATTTTTATGACATTTTCTTGTTAGTATTAAAAATGGCCGAGCATTCCTAATTAAAATCCATAACGATAACAGCAATATGAATAGAGATAAAAAAAGAGGGAAGCTCTCCCTCTTTGAAACACACAGGCACACCCACACGCACACGGCCACATAAACACACACACGCGCACACACACACACACACACACACACGCACACGGCCACATAAACACACACACGCACACACACACACAAACACACCTGTGCAGACATTGGCACGCATGTGAGCATACGTTCGAATACACATACTGAATATTAGCCGATGCTTTCCTGGACTTTGTGCGCATTCCGAGCCGCTTTTGAAGCTACTAAATCTAGATACAATGAGTTACAATCAACGTAATTAAACATTACTTAAATTATGAGTTATTTTTAAACTATTATTTGTATTCAATTTAATCAAAGAATGAAGCAAAATGGACGTGATTAGTATTTACAGGGAATGCATTCCCATTAGTGATTTACTTGTGAAGATAGGGGTTAGGGTTAGGGTTAGGGGTAGGGGTAGGGTTAGAGTTAGGGTTTAAGGTAAGGGTTAGGGTTAAATGATATATACAACAAAGCGTTGTTCAGGTGTATCGACTAGTATCACATTATTTTATGAAGAAAATAATTCTAGAATCAAAATCATGTTATGCATTTTGATCAAACTTAGAATGAAAATTCTAGAAATAAATCTAGCTTTTATTCTTCGGAAGGTCGCGTAAATATGGTTCAAAACTGTTCAATACGATCCATTAATTGTACCCGTGCTGGGACAGGTATTCTTCTACCCCCTCCAACAAAGTAACTTTAATAACAAGCAGTGCAAATAGCTATATGCACGATCCGAACGCCGTTCGTAGATCACTCTATACTGCTTGGTATCTAGCAGCCGACTCGCTATTTACAGTTAAAATTCCTCTCCGTTTATTAACTAATTGGCTATGGCCGATAGGATAAGACCCTCGACTACGAATCAGTGGCGATTTGTGATCGGGGTTCGCGCCCACCGACCGTTGGGAATTAGTTCCTACACTGAAGATTGCGTTAGCATGAAACATCGATGTCTGTAGGTATTTAAAATAATATATATATATATATATATATATATATATATATATATATATATATATATATATATATATATATATGGTTAGTGTGAGAGAATCCCAGAGGCGTGCTCGGTTATTAGGAAAAATAAAAATAAGAGCGTAATATATATTTATTAATGTTTGTATTACAGAAAATCAGAACAAACGGTACCGTCGGTTTAAATTCTTACAAATGGGGAACTCTCTTCAGCATCTATTTATGTCTGTCTCCCCGGAAGATATATATATATATATATATATATAAAATATTACGTTAAATATTATACAATTCTTATCCACAGACACATGTGTTTCATTAGCCCTAAAACAATACTTTTCCATGGAAAGAATTGAGCACTTTCAGTGGCCAGTGCCTTATTTATATAAAATATGATTTCCTAAATTATAAATACTAAATTTTGTAGCTGGATCAGTTTATCATAAGATGCCAACCAGATGCCAACAACTCGGGTCCGGGTTTTGAATCTCGTTGCGACCAATCTCACTAATACGTCTGTTGATATATATATTTTTATTTTTCCTAATAATCGAGCACGCTGCTGGGATTCTCTCACACTAACCTTATATATATATATATATATATATATATATATATATATATATATATATGTATGTATTTCTTCTCTGATGATAAGATTTCGATCTTTGAAAAGCCTTGGCTTAAGGAAAGAATAATAAACACTAGTTTATTACTGAATACACCTTGCATTGAACAATTGAAATTTAAAATAAATTTGGACAATCGTCGCATATTTATCACTCTTTTTTCTTCTATCTCTCTCTCTCTCTCTCTCTCTCGCTCTCTCTCTCTATTTTAAGAGTGTTGTAGAAAGTTGCCACATGTCTGCTTCTTCATAGGGGTGGCATATTCAAGGAAGTGTTATATTAAAAAAAAAATACATTTTTAAAAAAGGACGGGTCCCTATTCGAAATATAAAAATTAAAACGTATAATAACACCTATTATTTAAATGTGTTATGTTTTCAATATGGCTATGTTTTATTTATCAAATATGAAGAAATTCATCATTTTCTAGCAGAGAAAAGCACTGTGACTTGATGAGCAGTTTTCCAAACAACATGTCTTCTAACATTTGGCTTTCTTGCTCACCAGTAATTTTGAAACATCATGTAAGGATCGAAGTTGGGTACAGGATTAATGGCCACCCCAATAACACCAAATAATCCCTAAAGGTATCATAGTTAGAAGAATCTTTACGTGAAAAACAATACATGCATTCTTATCCATAGTTAAACGAATCTTCAACGTAAAAAACAATATATGCATTCTTATCCATAGTTAGAAGAATCTTCAACGTAAAAGACAATATATGCATTCTTATTCATAGTTAGAAGAATCTTCAACGTAAAAGACAATATATGCATTCTTATCCATAGTTAGAAGAATCTTCAACGTAAAAAACAATATATGAATTCTTATCCATAGTTAAGAGAATCTTCAACGTAAAAAACAATATATGCATTCTTATCCATAATTTGAAGAATCTTCAACGTAAAAATAACATATGCATTCTAATCCATAGTTAGAAGAATCTTCAACGTAAAAAACAATATATGCATTCTTATCCATAGTTAGAAGAATCTTCAACGTAAAAAACAATATATGCATTCGTATCCATAGTTAGAAGAATCTTCAACGTAAAAAAACAATTTATGCATTCTTATCCATAGTTAGAAGAATCTTCAACGTAAAAATAACATATGCATTCTAATCCATAGTTAGAAGAATCTTCAACGTAAAAAACAATATATGAATTCTTATCCATAGTTAAGAGAATCTTCAACGTAAAAAACAATATATGCATTCTTATCCATAATTTGAAGAATCTTCAACGTAAAAATAACATATGCATTCTAATCCATAGTTAGAAGAATCTTCAACGTAAAAAACAATATATGCATTCTTATCCATAGTTAGAAGAATCTTCAACGTAAAAAACAATATATGCATTCGTATCCATAGTTAGAAGAATCTTCAACGTAAAAAAACAATTTATGCATTCTTATCCATAGTTAGAAGAATCTTCAACGTAAAAATAACATATGCATTCTAATCCATAGTTAGAAGAATCTTCAACGTAAAAAACAACATATGCATTCTTATCCATAGTTAAACGAATCTTCAACGTAAAAAACAAAATATACATTTTTATCCATAGTTAGAAGAATCTTCAACGTAAAAATAACATATGCATTCTAATCCATAGTTAGAAGAATCTTCAACGTAAAAAACAATATATGCATTCTTATCCATAGTTAGAAGAATCTTCAACGTAAAAAAACAATATATACATTCTTATCCATAGTTAGAAGAATCTTCAACGTAAAAAACAACATATGCATTCTTATCTACTAAAACGTTTTATAGTACAAATACATTATGATCTGTTTCTAAGATTCAATTTGGCTTAATTTGATTAAAGTGTTCGCTTATGCGGGATGAGATCGAAGTTCAATAACCGGTCGAGCCATACTGAAGACTAGAAAAATGAGCATCTAAAACAAAATAGGTTTAAAGCTTCTAAAAATCATACTAGAAATATCAGCAAGGACTCGTAGCGCAACGGATGAAGGTGGTAAGCGATAATGAGTTCTAAGTGACCGTCTACTGGAGGTGTAAGGTTCAATCCCCAGAACGAGGGCAATCTACTCAAGTGGTTAAATAAAGGGTTCTGTTTGAAATTCACTGCAGATTCCCGAGTTCGACAGAATGCACCTGGAAAAGGTTGGAGATTATATCGGTCGAAATCTTATGGAAATAACATCAAAGATAAGAACAGTAGTCCGAATTATCAAAATAATCTAACATACTGGGAATTATGATTATCCTGGGATTTTACAACCTTTGCTCTACATCTGTTATATTTTCCATCAATGTGTCTACATGTTATGTTTAATCTCAATATAACAGAAAACCAAGTGCATGTAGTGGCGATTTTTATTTCTCTTGTCGCTTATGGTGCCAATTATAAATGTGCATTACACGTAAATTATGTTATTATGTGGACGTACATTACTGACTTTTCTGAATTGGGTATTTCGATTTCTAAAGATAAATATTCTTGAACGTATTTCGGCAGTTGTCTTTCGAATAATTACCCCAAAATGTATTGACAGAACCGGAAGCTGGTGAACATAATTTATATCTTGTTATCTTTTAAACTATTAGGAAATTGTTAGTTTAAAGATTAGCTTAGAAACCTTGCAACGAATTAAAGACAAAATGTTACTGAAAATCAAATTCATATCAATATACCACCAAAACACTGTGGATCTTGCTTGCCTTTGTGCACACTTGATGACGTAACAAGGTATGACGTCATCCACTAAAACAAGTTGAATACATCAGAGATATGTTATGACGTCATTAATACTGAAGAAAAGAGGATTCCATCCATTAATACAGAGATCAGACGAATGAAGCGTGGACAATAACTATATATATATATATATATATATATATATATATATATATATATATATATATATATATATATATATATATATATACTAGACGAACCGTCTAGATCCGGAGGCGAGGGCAAGGATATTTATAAAAAAAGGACACTGTTGCATCGTTATTCTCACCCTTTAATATTTAAGGATTCCCCCCTTAGAGATCGCGACGAACATATAATAGTGTGAACTGAATATTTTTATTCATATAACGGTATAAATGTGTCCCCATTAAGAAACACAGAATACCACACCTGCATACACATCTCTGTCTCTCTGTCTCCCTCTCTCATTTATATATATATATATATATATATATATATATATATATATATATATATATATATATATATATATAACGCGTCCAAACGAGAGTGACACATGACTTCACATTTCCGAAACAGATGACAACAGAAGCTGAAGAGAGTCGGATGGCTAAGTCCTTCCGTGCTTGAAACCGACGGTACGAATGTTGTACTAATTTTTCTGTACCAATATAAATATATATATATATATATATATATATATATATATATATATATATATAGTTTCTCATTGAATGGTGTTCATATCCGCCGTCGCGTTAGATTCAGCAGGTGTTTGGAGAAGATGCGATGGGTCTAACACTAATTAAGGAGTGGTTCAACCGATTTAAAAATGGCCGAACATCAGCGGAGTATGACCAGTGTTCTGGCAGGTCCAAAACGGCTCGGAGTGCAGCTGTTGTTGAGAGGGTGCGAAAAAATAGATAATACAGAACGTGACAGCGGAGATGAACACCATTCCAAAAAAAGACTTCCAGAGGCGTTTCCGGCAGTGGATGGATCGGTGGGCTAAGTGTATGCAAGCACGATAAACCTACTTTGAAGGTGTTAGGCTCCACACTCCGTCACGTATTTGAAATCTTTTCCTGGTCTAAGGTCGGATACTTTTAAGACAGCCCTCTTATATATATATATATATATATATATATATATATATATATATATATATATATATATATATATATATATATAATTTTGTTCATACAAACATTTTATTTATTATTATACCAAAGTAGAGTTAATCAATGTTAGTTTCCCTAGGGCTTTCCTTATTTATTTTAATCACACTAGATACATGCTAAAATATTCCTTGTTTTGAGGATTGAGTTATGCTTATAAATCCATTTTAATTGTATTAATTATCCGTAATTTGCAATTAACACACAAAGTCATCCAGCTCTTATTAAGTTTCTGTCAATTATTCTTTAACTGTATGTTGTTTTACATCAACCCGCTCTTATTTCATACTGTCTCTATCAATTTCGCTTCCGTAACTCTCTTCCCCTTTCTCTCTCTTCCCCTGTTTCTTTATTAACTACAAAACCGAAAATTGGAATAGTCCATTATACACAATAGGGAATATTATCGCATTATTATTAATATTTAACTGAGCTAGAAAGAAGGGGGAAAGAGAGAGAGTGCATGTGTGTGTGTGAGAGAGAGAGAGAAACCAACAGAGACAAAGAGTAAGAAAAAAAGAGAGAGAGAAGGAGAGAGAGAAGGAGAGAAAGAGAGAGAGAGAGGGAGAGAGAAAGAGAGAGAGAGAGAGAGAGAAAGAGAGAAAGAGAGAGAGATTGAATAGCAAGCAGTACTAAATTTTTTTTAAATTAACT
>OY744527.1:48093793-48098793 GCA_963556195.1 Sepiola atlantica | reverse complement strand
CACGTGGTGTTACTTTATTTTTACTTACAATTGATTATTTCGAACTCATTAGTTAGTCTTTTTTTATTAAGTTTGACTGTTTAAAGAGTTAGAGAATAAGACACAGAGAGAGAGAGAGAGAGAGAGAGAGAGAGCGAGAGAGAGAGAGAGAGAGGGGGAGAGAGAGAGGGGTGGCTGGATATATAGAGAAAGACAGAGATGAAGAGAGTATAAAACAAGAGTGTGCTATCAAATACAATTCGAGGAAGAGAGTGATAGAGGGACACTGAGTAAGAGATTAAACACCTTGTTGAAATAATTGCACTTTACGTCATATTAGAACAATTAAAATGCATTTTTTAAAAACATACCACTATTCTATAACTGAAGAAATGTTTTCATAACAAAAATGTTACGTTAAAACGTTACATTTTTGTTATTAAAATATACATGAATGGTCTTAGCTTGAGTATCTATCTCTCTCTCTCTCTCTCTCCATATATATATATATATATAATATATATATATATATATATATATATATATATATATATATATATATATATATATATATATATATGTATAATATGTATGTATATATATATGTATATATATGTATAATATGTATGTATATATATATGTATATATATGTATATATATTTATATATATATATTTCAATATATATATATATATATATATATATATATATATATCAGTACATATATATATATATATATATATATATATATATATATTTGTAATATAAAGATAGAGGCAAAATGCCTTCAAAGAAACCATGTGTTTGATGCAGATATTTTATTAAATAAAAATAAGAATAAAAATATTTCAAAATATTTCTCAAAATATTTCAAAATACCTTCCTGTTTTTTTTCTACATCTTGATGTTTTTTTTAGCTAATATTTCGCTTGATAAAACAAGCTTCGACAGAGCTTAGACAAATAAAAGTATAATCTTTTTTTTTCTCCATAATATCCTTCTTGGTTTTGTAGAAGTGGCTCGTCCGATGATGTGGACTAATGGTGCCAATGTCTGTTTTAAATAGAACTTGATCGCGCATATATAGTTGTATATATATATATATATATATATATATATATATATATATATATATATATATATATATATATATATATATATATATATATAAGTATATATATATGTATATATATATATGCATATATATATGTAAAATAGGAGATATATGAATGGGTAGATATATGGATATGGACTTCTTTATTTAGAGTGATAACTACATATCAGCACAGACCGTAAGCCAATTTGATAAACATTAAAATACTAAGATAAATACAAATAGACTGAAAAATTTACGGCGGAAGGGAAGAAAAGAGGTAAAAACGGGCTTACTTATATCATATCCCACTAGCATATATCTTTATAACGTTACGTATGTTCATATGTTAAGATTTTTGTATGTACAGGGTTCATTGCAAAACTAATTAACCGATCATTATTAATATTGGAACAACCTGTTTAAATGTATATTATATATATATATATATATATTAATATATATATATATATATATATATATTAATATATATATAAATATATATATATATAAATATATATATATATTAATATAAATATATATATATATATATATATATATATATATATATACAGGGTGGGCAAAAATAAGGGTCCTATTTTTAAAAATTCATAACTTTTTTATTTATTGATTTTTTTTTTTTTTGAATAAGTAAAGGACCCCTTCCGAAGCAAGCATGAGCCGTATTAGCCCTAAGGAACGTACCCTCATTTAGAAAACATTATTTTTGCTTAAAAAACTCAAAACAGTGTAAAAAACAATACTTTAGTTTTTGTAAGTTTTAAGAAGTGTTTTTCGGCTAAAATTTGTTTAGTTTATTTCAAAAAATCTCGGATGGGTCAGTCTACACACACATAAAGTTTGGTGAGTTTAACTTTTATTTTGTGGAAGTTATTCAAATTCAAGTTATTCAAATTTAAAGATAGGACCCTTATTTTGGCCCACCCTGTATAAATATATATATATTTTTATATATATATATTAATATATACAAATATATATATATATATAGATATTCATATATGTATGTATATATATATACATATATATATATATATATATATATATATATATATATATATATATATATATATATATACATATATATATATACGTAGTTTTTTTTGGGGTTTTAACTGGCGATAGAAACATAAATGTTATTTAGTATTTTCCATTTCCTAAGGGGTAAATTATAATGCATTAGGTCGCCCTTTTTTAATTTTACATTTTGTCATAAATACTTGTTAATTAATTTTTACGCACATAAAATGAATCCATGACCAATTTTTTCTGGCTATCAGCCGTCATCATGTAGTACGTAAAAATTTGTTTATATATAAATATATATATATATATATATATATATACACATTTATTTATATATATATATATATATATTTATTGATTTATTTATTCATATATAGAATTGCAGAAGATTATAACAACATCGGTACCGTCGGTTTTAAATCCTATCCGGGTCTCTCTTTAGCCTCTCTGAAGAGAGTCTTGTATCTGAGGCCAACAATAGGTTCCCTTTTGTTTTGATGTGAAACCAGCAGTATCGATGTTATGTTAAACTATTTTTATTACATATATAAATAAATATTATGTTCTCATTTTTGAATTTTATTTAATATATATACATATATATATATACCTGTGTGTGTGTAATCGTTACATAGTGCAACTGCACAATGATCACTTGGCTAGATAGAATGGGTCGTGTTACCTACACGTTTGACCATGGCCTTTTTAGCTCTTGGTGGTCATAACTTGAACCACTATTTACACGCCTCACACTGCAATCAGATTAGGCATGAAATCAGTTTAACGGGGGAGGGGGTCCCCTGAGAAAGCACTTGAATGATGCAAAACTAGCTGAGAACGGATTTTCTGACATTCACCAGTAGGGGCGTCTAAGGCCACCGGCAATAAACACCTCCTCTCGAATAGGGGGGGGGGGGTAATATTTGCGATGGTGCACCTACTAAGACCGAGCCGGACACTACCTCATTCCGAGAAAGGAAGTTGCGATAATTCAAGACTTTCTCTAGGTTGCCAGAATGATGAAAATACGAACCTCAGGTTGTATGACCATTGGCCGGTTGAATCAAAACCTAAAACATACATGTCAAACTGTCACTGTTGTCATCGAGGAACTATTATAATAAATGCATACATATGCACATGCACGTGACAAACATACAGTTACACAGGCACACACACATACACACACATATATGTATATATACGTGTGTGTGTGTGTTTGCATATGTGTGTGGTTGAGTGATTATATGATAGACATAGATTCATTGATATTAATATTGACTTTATGTTAAAATAATTTTTATTAATCAATACTTTACTGACAAAATAACACCATATAAAATGTTATTGATATTTAAAAATAAAATTACTCCGTACCAACATGATTTAACCAAAGACATGTATAGAGTGATTACGAGGCCACGTCACGAACAGAGTGAGGGGAAATAGACTGTGTGTGAATATCGTGTGTTTGAACGAAGGGGAGAAGAGAGAGAGAGAGAGAGAGAGAGAGAGAGGGGGGGTGTAATGAATTTGATCATATCTATATAAGTCTGTTGATGTTAACGTTTAAATGGAACTCTGTAAAATTGGTTTTCATTTAGAACAATTTTCTTCACTTAATTATTTAATGGCCAAACGATACCGTAACAAATAAATTTATGTTTCAAAATTCTATTTCAAACAAATAATAATTTGGGGGGAAAAACACCGGCATGCACCTTTAGGTTCTTCGTTTCTTATTTTTGATGAATGCAAGGGTTTAAAAAGATCGAAAGTATTCATGGGATTTGAATTTCTACATTTCGCAAGACGTTCGATCGTTTTTATTGCAAAATCGATATTTTTAAATGCATAAATTATTTCATTGAATTATCTTTCCAATTATGAATTAAACTTTTAATATCGCATTTTTGAAAAAGATGTGAATTTTGGCTAGTTTTATTGTGTACATCTTGGTATTTCTAACTTGGTATTTACAACTTAGTATTTTCATGTTAAATACTTATTGCGTTTCATTTGTTTATTAAAAGTCATCTACACAAAGCTTTTAGATTCTTTGATACAAAATGGTCGCGTCGAAAATGAATGCGTTTACGTTTTTTACGAGCACATGTGAACCATATATTTGTTTGTTTTTTTATTGCTTGTTTTTAAACGCTAATTTAAGCCAGAAATGACTTTCTTTCCATCGGTGTAATTGTTTCAAACGTACAATTGAATTTCGAAGTGTCGCGATATAGTCAATAATTAAGCCACTTTTACATTTGGTTACTAGTTAAAATACTTAAAAAAAAAAATTAATTAATTCGTGATCCTAAGCAATTTGAATGGAATTTAGAAGTATTTAACCTGCCGAACAGACATGTTTTCTTGTTTTAAAATACTTAGCTAACCCTCCTGTATTATAACACTGAATGTTTCTGAAGGTACTTTACTTACCTCAGTTCCAGGAGGTTAGACACAAGATCAAGCGTGAGTTTGTTTCATGAAAGTGTTTATATGGAACGAATTGGATTCGAACCCGGCACACACAGGTCCTCAGCCAGCGTCGTTAACCACTTAGCCCACGTGCTATCCCCGTGTTTACAGAAGGTATTTGCAGCCAATAATATTTTAAAATATTAAGTAAAACAATTCTACTTCAACAAACTAATAATAGTTTTATAACAATTCGGTTGAATTAATAATTTAAATGACCAAACGATATCTGAGCAAAATATCTGATCGAATATGCTTTTGTAAATTTGCGCATAGAGTATATTTAACACCCTGAAAACGAGAAAGGACATACAAAAGCAACAAATATGATGTCCAACTTTGTGGGGTTCTTCCTTTTATATGTTGTCTGCGTATACATGCATATACGTATAACTATATGT
>OY744527.1:48038793-48086293 GCA_963556195.1 Sepiola atlantica | reverse complement strand
TTAAAGTCAACATTTAAACGAGCATATAAAGTTGACACATATCTTATAGATCCGTTTATTTTTTCAAATAAAAACAAACCCATTTATAATGTAACTAAAAATTTCATGTCACATTCGGATTTCCTCAATGCATGTTTCTTTCCTGTCTCTTTTGATCTTATTAAATAGGATAAACAAACGCCGAATCAAATGCTGTTTCTGTATTATTTCGTCGCCATTTGTTTTGAAACCTAAATTGAAATCAGCTGACTTAAATCTGTGTTACGTTTCAGATTCTATATTCCAACATATACACAGCAAACACACATTTTTTTTAAAAGTATATATGATATATATTTATCTATGATTATATATTGGTTTCAAACATATTGAATGCAAACGTCTTCATGCATATCTTTTTTAAGACTTGTTGAAATGTGTCAAAAAGATCGGTTAAATATACAGTGGTTACATGTATGCATTGTTTAAATCAACGTGTATTTAAACAGAATAGATAGTACGAGAATAATATTTTATATATATCTAATAGAAATGTCCGCAAGTCTACTCTATTCAAATATGATAACAGTACGTATTTATCTATGATTAAACTAACGCTAATTACAGTTAATGACACGACTGTTACATATGCAAGAATATAGACATGTGTAGTTTATATCTATGTGGGATTAGATACGTTTGTATGTATAGAAGTGTTGTTATGATAATTGAAGTGTAAATTATTCACTACCGTCTAATGTACATGAGAATAAGTGCTTATTCACATGGATGTTTAGATTGCATAATTATTAATTTTTGTGGATTATATGATTTTAAAATATGTGTACCATGAAATTAGGAATGACAACTTCAGAAATAAAAGACATCTAGTAAACATTCGCGTATATTGTATACGAGAAGTCCATGTTGAAAACGCTTTCAAAACACTGCTGAGGTAATTCTTTTTAAAATTAGTACAGAATTCAAATGTGTTATGACAGAAAAATGTAATAAAAACAACTTGAAACAAAATATTTTTGCTTTTCAATTTAAGGCGGTAATTAAATTAAATTTTAAGAAAATACGACTTTTTTGTGTTTGTATTTTTTTCATAGCAATTTAAATATAGACGATACAATGTTTAGGTTTTGGTGTGTATTACCAGATTACTACATAAATATGCACTCGACTCGTTTTCTAAGACATGTTTTTTTGGATCTTCTGAGGGCATGATAAAAAAGAATAAAAACAACTATAATATCTAAAATTCTACCCCTTCGCTCTCTCTCTCTCTCTCTCTCTCTCTCTTTCTCTCTCCCATTCCTTCTCAATTTTCTTCTGCTTTTTAGCCCTGCTTTCCTTCTCTTGTTTCCTCTTCTTTGCTCCCCTGTGCGTCAGTCTCTTTCGCGATGGCGTGACGGCAAAAAACTAGCAGCAAATCGCATAGCAGCAGTTGTTTGTTAAAAGTCAATAGAGCAGCAGCGGCAGCAGCAGCAGTAGCAGCCGCGGTAGCAATGGTAGTAGTATTTGTGGTAGCGACAGTAGTTGTCGATGAGATGCTAATCTTCATCCCAAACGAAACGAGAAACGAAATAAGAAAAGTAAACGTATGACTGTGAATATACTTTAAGTAGAAATCATTATTTTCTTACTGTTTTGAATGCTCACGATTTTTTGCCGCGAAACGTGCCAGCCTTTTCTCGAGATCAACAACGTTCGAAACCCGAGCGCTGTCACATGATGCATGTCACACTCGTTTCGTATGTCTTTTGTTTTTGTTTCGTATTTTTCATTTTCTTTTCTTTTTTTCTTCTTCTTTTAAATAACTGAGACGACCAAAAGTGAATCGATATTATTTACGCATTCTATCTTCGATTGTTGATGTTCAAAACGAAAATAAAGTGACTTACATATTTCGGAATAGATAGCTGAAAATGTGTGGAAATAAGTCCGCGAAAAAATAACTTCGAAAAATGCTAATGATTTGACGTCTCCCGAACAACGAATACTGACAAAGCAGTAGCAGCCGTCGGTGAAATGGAGTTGCACTTGTTGTTGGCGCGCACGTGTTGTGTGCGTGTGTGCGAGAAAGCGAACACGAGAGTGAGAGAGAGAGGGGGGGAAAGAATGCGCGAGAGGAACAGACAGAGAGAGAGTGAGAGAGAGAGGAGGAGGAGTAGAGAAAGAGAGAGGGGGAAGAGAAAGGAGGAGAAGGACAGACGGATAGACACAATCTCAATATCGACTGCTTCTTCCGACGAGATGAGGCTGTTCTTCTGCGCGAACTATTTTCGAAACCACATGTTATGCGTTTTCGAAAATATGGACATTTTAATACATCCTATGATTTAATTTTCTACTTTATTTTTCATCATCATCATCATCATCATCATCATCATCATCATCATCATCATCATCATCATCATCATCATCATCATCATCATCATCATCATCATCATCATCATCATCACCAGCACCACCGCCGCCATCATCATCATCATCATCATCATCATCATCATCATCATCATCATCATCATCATCATCATCATCATCATCATCATCATCATCATCATGTACATTTCATACCACGTGGCTTTAGTTGGAAATAAAGTGACATCAAACAATTGGAAACAATCAATTTCAATACCTTTGCTGTCACAGATAAGCAGCGTAGAAGTAAAAAAAATGTATATTTAATAATTCGTACTACTTTCGTACTAATTCGACTTTAAGAAGATACACAATAGATCAATTCTACAGAGGAAGTGACGTAGTGTAGTGGTTATAGGCGCGCATTCTGGAATCAGCGTGTTGTGTTCGAATTCTGTCGTGACTACTGAAACAATTTTCACTAACACCTGGGAAAGATAAACATTCATATACCCTACCTCCATTCATGTAATAATTTGTAACATAGACTAGCAGAAGGGAAATTCCGAAATTAATCCAGTTTTATCTGCTAGTCCCGGCATTATTTCCAGTATTTCTTTGTCACTGGAAGAACAGTACCGAGGCAGAAAAGGGGTAATCGGGATTTGCGACACATTTACTTCACAGTGGGTATCTATTGTTTCTCGGGACGAAAGGAAGGTGTATCTTTATTTTAGTGGAATATGCTGATGTCATGGCAAACCCAACTCTAAACAAAAGATAAGGAATAAAAAAAAATATTAACTTTCTTAACATCTTATTTAAATACACAAGTAAAAATTAAAATCACTTTTTGCCCTTTGGTGAAAAGTTAATTAAAAGAAAAGAAAACTAACATGGTGCCAGCTTTACCTATTATTAATTGTAAGACTTATTTCACGAAGAGTTCATCATGAAAATACTTACCTGGGATCTTGCATATCTAGGGAGGTGCTGCTCAGAAGATCCTTTCTCCTAGAATATCTATTGTTAGTCTCTCTCTACTCTATCGTTATTCCCACCGAACGTGCTCGACTGAGCTCCAACCCTTTTCTGGTTCCTCCTTGTAAGATATTCACAGTAAGAACTCGTCTTATTACCACAACTGAGAAAAAACTTTCCTTTATTTCTCCATGTGCCTAGCGTGAAGCGGAATATCCATGGGGAGAGATTCTTTGCAAGGATCTCTTATCTGTGGAACACATTACCGCGAGACTGCTTCCCTGTTTATTACAACATAGTCGTTTTTTAAATCAAATGTCAACAAATACTTGCGATAAAGCGTCCCCATATGTAATCAAACTTTATTAATTTCATTAGCAATTTGTTAATACTCCCATTATAGTATTCATCTTTCAACTGATGATTGGCATGAGCAAAGTGTAGTATCTGTTCTGATTCTAAATTTCTATCTTTTGTGTCCTTGTTCGTGTAAAAGTAATCCTACCAGACTCAAGCAATCTATATTTTTGTCTTAATCCAGAATACCCCCCCATTAAAAACCGACTATGTTAAGGCAAGTAAATAGGAACAATCATTCCATCTCATTAACACTTATTCTTGAGTGGCAGTTTGATCTTGATCAGTCATGACCTATTAGTAAAAAAAAAACCTACAAAAAATGCACATATTAAAATGGCACGAACCACAAGCAGATTTATCGACTTCGAAAAGTCAAACGTCACTTCCGTTTGGCTTGAATCAACGACATAGACTCAAATCTTTAAAATCGATGTTACTTTCTGCGTACCGTTACTTGCAGTTTAAATATCATTCCAAATTGAAGCAACACATGACGTGAACGTTTACTCCAATTAGCTGAAAGACCACTGAGAAAAGTGCAAGAGGTCAACCTCGAAAATTCATCAGTGCAAGCAAACACATCGGTTGTTATAGCGACAATACTCCAGCAAAAGTTATCCATCCGGCTTAGAAATGTTTTAATTTTGTGGAGTTTATCTGTATTATTTAGATTATTCGGACTACTGTTCTCATCTTGGATGTTATTCTCACAACGTTTCGACCGATGTAATCTACGACCTTCTTCATGTTTGTCTTGTCGAATTCTCGAATCTTTATTTCGAAATCGGGAATCTGTACGGAATTTTAAACGGTAGACTTCATTTAATCCACAAAGGTTGATTATTCCCGTCCCATCAGCCATGACCGGGTAGAAGTCTGGAGTCATTCTTTATTATATTCTTTGCATTGTCTGTACTAAGGGTTGAACCTTCAACTTTCAAGCCCCTGGTACTTTGAAATGTTATAACTTAGCACTTTATCCGTTGCGCCTCAGGTCCATGCGACGTTTAATTTAATCTCTAGGAAGAGGGCTTAAAATTGTCCCTATTTGCTCGATTTCTCGATATCTAAGTTTGTGTAACTATGGTTAAAATCTCATTAAAATCAAAATTAAAAGAACATATTTCTGAAATTACATTTCTTATGATACTTGGCTCAGTATATTTCATTTTGATGAAAGAATGTATAATATTATCAGGGAGTCTGTGTTTGCCTTGATATCAATTAAAAGAAAATAAGATGTTTTACTTTATTTTACGAAATAAGAAACAACAATAGCATAATCTCCTCGCAGAGAATCGCCACATGATTGAGAACAGGAAACCCGCCCGGAGGGCGATTGTTCCATTGTATAAACACATGTGTGGATTAGCAAGTTATACTGAAGTCTTTACTAAAGGCTACTTCAGGGCTGTATACTTCTTTTGTCGGGAGGTTTCGCCGCCCTCTCACATAGAGCGCCTGAGACTCTCAAATTGTCACCCATCTTGTAATGGCTAGGCTCCAAGTAGCTTAACTCAAGTGATCTTATGAGAACCCGCGTGTCATCGTGATTATGCCGTATATATTTTAATTTAATTAATTTTGTTTTTATTTATACCTTTAAAATGATAGAAATAAAGAATAATCACATGAATATCAATAAGATATCGTTGTATAGAGAAGAAGTGCGCAATATGTCTCGTTGGTTTCCAGGAAACGCCAGGTGTGCCGCGAAGGGGTTAATGACTATGAATTTACCGACATTTTTTGTAAATTTGGTTAACTTTACTTATACTCTCTTCCACTCAATAAATGCTGAGTATACCTTTCGGTAAAAACCATCAACATTAACTATTATAAATAATATAAGAACAAATAGGCTTTCTTTTCAATCTCGGGCAACGTCGACAGACCCGATAGGTAAAGGATAAAAAACAATCACACGCATTTTGGAGAATCCCCATCTATATTAGGTATAGGTTACGGAAGTTTGTTAGAATATTGACAATGACGATGAATTGGTTATAATAGAAACTATCCTTAAAATTTAATATGCTCAAATTAAAAAAAATATATTTGTTTATTTTATTTTTTCAACGTAGTTAACTCCAAAGAAGGCAGGTTGCCACTGTAGAGGTAAGGGGTTATTGAGAATTAGGGTGAAAGTTTTGGGGCTCATTCTAAATTGGGAGCTGTGTAGCGAGATGCTTGTTCACATTAGTTCTAAATTTCTGCATGTCGGTACAGTCGAGAAAACATGGAGCAGGGAAGGAGTTCCAAAATCAGGCAGCTCGAAATATCGATAAACTAAACAATATATATGTATTAGCTGTACTTATGCGGGCTTGCCCAGGAGTCTTTTTGCTTTCACTTTTGTTTCGCCTGTTTTTTTTTAACAAATTATTATTGTTTTGTATGAATTATTTAGTTCGTAAATGACTACCATTCATACTGTCTTATAATCTCTACTTGAATGTAATGTCTCAAAATAATTGTAACCGAACTAAAATAGGAATTTTCTCTATAATAAACATTCCTGGACTTCGGGCTACGATCAAAGTGTAGTATATATTTTGTTCTCGGTCGTAGGGTAACCTTCTTTAGGAGCTGGACATTTTCTACATTGAAACTGAGCTTATGTCTCCAAGAAAAGGCAAGTAAATAAGAAGAATATCGTTGCGCAGAGCAACCAGGGTTTTTTTTACCCCGCCTAATAAACCGGTATCGTCCGGGCCTGGATTTACGCCGGTCTATTGGTTGCCGGTCCTGTGCAGTTCTAGGAGGTCCACCCTCCCAGGCTTCGCCTCCCCTCTTTGGGGAGGAGTAAGTTTATTGCTTACTGCCTGAGGCGCTCCTACCGGGGGATGTCGACGGGGCTGCCCAGGCAATTTTTAAAAAGGCCAGAGTGCCCAAATTCTCGAGCGCTGGTTCTTTCCCGACCTTGTGTCACATCTTACCTTGTGGGAGGAAGATAAGTAGAATCTTCGAATTCAAAACTCACATTTTGTCTAATCTCTACGCCGTGCGGAAGCAAATAAATAGGAACAATGCATTAAAGACCAAATGTTTTCTTAAAGGAAGTTAATTCGTTTGAATTTGAATGGCACAACTTTGTCGACCGGCTTCATTCTGTTGAGGCCATTCTTGCAGGAGGAGGAAAGTGAAAGGAGTATTACAGAATCGACTGGATTCGAACTTGACACACCCAGGTCGTCAGTCCGCGTCGTTATCCACTTAACTACCGTCACCTTACCCATACGTATTAAAAATGTATCAAAAATAATCACCTTGCTATACTGTTTAAATCTATAAAACAAACCTCCACTGGATTGTTGGTGTGTTTATAACGTCCATTGTTTATTTTAGGTAAAAACTAAATATATAATACGAATTATGCTAATTATAACTTTCTTAGAATAAATTATTTAACTTATTCATACAAGTTAGTTGTTTAATTTTCTTTGTCTCGTGGTACTCTCGGGGAAAACAAGTTAATATGGGTAATGCCTTACTTTTAGTAATTTTTAGTAAATTTTTAAAAGAATCATTACCTTACGTAAATATATTTAACATCAGAAACAAAGTACGTCAGCATAAAATATGTAAGTTTATAAAGAAGATCAGATGATGCCGACAGGATTCAAAATTAAAATATTGAAAATAATTTTTACAAACATAGTCGGAACAGAATTAAATATTGTTTTTGTAGGAATGAAACTACCAATCATAAAAATCCGAGAAACCTTTACTTGCTAGAACAGAGGACTACAACAGTCACATAGATTAGAGAGATAGACATTAAGAGATTTCTCAGTGTGGCGCAGAGAGAAAGAGAAAGAGAAAGAGAAAAGGGAAAGGGAAAGTAGAGAGATAGAAGGAAAGAGAGAAACACAGACAAATAGAGAGACGGCCGGATTTGCCAGTTAAGACATCTCACATTGTTCACTAGCCACACCCCATTGGGGGTTTGGGAACGAGCATTTTTTTTGTGGCCGCTTTACCCGAGAGCTGGTTGAAAAGAGAGAAAATCACTATTTCGGGAATTACGTCATGTTTTCAACTTCCGCTTAGCCACTTAGGTCAACTCTTCACTCCTAATCCGTCAATCATTCCAACCGCTATATTACTCATTTTTTCTCATCCGAAATCGAATGTTATAATATCACGTCATGAATAAAATCATCATTTATGTATATGATATGTCGTTTTTTATCACTACTTGGAAGAGACTAAGCATGGTGAAAAATACAGTTGTTGCTATGATCAATCGAGCATCGTTAACATTTCTTATCAATTCTTCAACACTTGTTGTATGTAACTTCGGAAGTTTTTTTTAAAATTTCATATTACTTTTCTTTCGGCAGTTTTGTTCTTGAACAAGATTTCTGCCTGTCTTTCAGTCTGTGGCGTGAAACATTGATAGGCATGCAACTGTGTATTGCCAGTTCCATCTGCAGAAGTAACATACACTATTTTACGTTGGCACAACAAATTCCACCGAGTTCTGATTTGAATATGCAAATTTAAATTATTATTTATTACAACAATCAAAGCCTTACGATGCAAAATTATCATAATAGTCACATGTATATCCTTTTCTTAAGAATGAAATTTACCACAAGAACCTGTCGCAATGCGCTTATTCAAAAATGCATCTTTACCACTTGTTTTATTTGGCAAATTACCTCTGTAAGTTCTCGGATATTCTCGAAACCATGTGCGTGCGAATAGCATGTTGGGAGATTCTCATATTTAACCTTTGGGTTGTACGGTCTATATAGTCAGGTCCACACTGACATATATATTTGTAAATAACATATATCTTTTGAATGGCAGGCAGAACTATCGTGACCCGAACTATTATACCCAATCCTTTATATATAAATACGAATAATCTCTGACCGAAAATACTTTCACAGACTACACCCCCTTCTAAACACCCCCTACACTCCCACTCGAAAATGGACAACCTCACAATCGCAGCATGAACTTCAAACTAGCCATTTGACCACACCATTATTTCTCTTCCCCATTTTATAAGATACCCAATGTCCAGTTAAGCAGCTAGATAAAACTAAGACTCATTGTTTGATCCATTTTCGCAAAAATAAACCTTTGGTTTCGATTAATATTTCCGAGGGGAATTATTAAAAAAAAAACACACCATTCTTTTAGAAAAACGCGCTCGAACCAGTCCACAAATATTGAGAATCGTGAAACAAAAATCCAGTCTAAGCAAACACACCGAAACAAACAATAAACGCTAATAAAAACACGTTTTAACTTAAATCTAAATGTAAACAAACAAAACACACATTAACAACAGATAGCTTCTTATGAACACGGAATATCTGTTATCAGTGAACAAAAAAGCGAGCACTGATGATCACCTTATGCGTTTTTCCCTTGTTCTCATCGTTCGACTGCTGAAAAGTGCCAGAGTGTCTATCTGTTACTATAAGCTTGTTACTACTACAACGGTAACTCGACATGTCTAGAACATCACACAACATATACTGTAATGTATAGTTTTTAAATAAAATACTTATATATATATATATATATATATATATATATATATATACAGACATATACACATATATATATGTACATCGATATATATATATATATATATATATATATATATATATATATAAAAGGAGATTGTAGTTTGCTTGAAGCATTGCTGGTAAATTTAAGTGTAAATTAGTCGTCCAAGGCTATAGCAATGCGATGTGGTTGCCGTGAGATAGAAAAGTGAAAAGAAATAAACGCAGGGAGAAAGTGAAACTCAAAACGATTTATTAATAATTTCACGAAAACTGATTAAATACCAAATAGTATTTTTTTTTCGGTAAGTAACAGATCGGCAAAGGGTAATCTTAAATTTTCGAAAGAAAAACTTTCATTCTTCCCATAATCTCTTCTTATTCCCCCCTTCCCCTGCTAAAAAGGTCCCATCCTTGGCTTTTATCCACTTCACAACTCAAATTCCTTCTCAAGTTTCTAATCTCATTTCTAAAGTCTGAATATATTATTTAGAATAAGTTATCTCCCTTTGACAGTAACAGACCACACGTAAATTTAAATTTAGATTTGAAGAGAATAAATGAAAAAAAAAAGAAGATTAATTGATGAATCATGTAAAATGAAACATAATAAAATTATAAAAATTGGTATATTACTAAACAAATGTTTATAATGTTTTAACCTTAGTTATATGATTGCTTAATGGAATTTTGACATTTTCTGCGTTCCTACTGCCAATTGTTTTCCCCTGTATTACGATGATCTGACACCGGTTTTTTCCCGTTCTTTTTCGACCCTCTCGGTCTTCTATTGTTGTCTTTTGATAATGAAAGTTTTTCTTTCGAAAATTTAAGATTACCCTTTGCCGATCTGTTACTTACCGAAAAAAAATACTATTTGGTATTTAATCAGTTTTCGTGAAATTATTAATAAATCGTTTTGAGTTTCACTTTCTCCCTGCGTTTATTTCTTTTCACTTTTCCATCTCACGGCAACCACATCGCATTGCTATAGCCTTGGACGACTAATTTACACTTATATATATATATATATATATATATATATATATATATATATATATATATATATACATATATATATTAAATATATATTATATATATTATATATATACTATATATATATTATTTATATTATATATGCATTATATATATATTATATATATATATATATATATTATATTATATACATATATATGATATATATATTACATATATATTATATATATAACATATATATATATATATATATATATATATATATATTACATGAATATTAATTAATTTAAAAGTCCCAAATTTTTGGCAAAATACGTCCTCATCGGGGGTGAAACACATTTTTTTCTCTTTCATAGCGACATGTTTATCACTGTTAGAAGGTAGAAATTTATAATTTATTCGGTAATAATTTAAATGTCGAAGTCTTTTGAGGAAATACTCGCGGACACGCGTTAAAGATAAGAAAATGTAATGGTCTCCCATTCGAAAGCATTGGATATTTGAATTAAAAAAATCGATTGTAAGCTTAACAATGCATTTAAAATAAAAATTAATTCATTTAAAAGTCCCAGCATTGTAGAGAGTGATAGATAGAAACTTACTAAATGAGTTAATTGCAAATTGCGGTTAAATAGAACAACTAAAGTCGAAGTTTTCAAACATAACTAGATTCTAAAACTGAAGAATATTTTAGCATGTATTTCTTGGAATTAAATATATCCATATATATATATATATATATATTAAGTTAAGCGGCGTCAGGCCTGGCCAGTACTAAATGGGTGACCATTTGGGAATACCAGGTGCTGTATGTGTACTCTACTTATCTCGACATTGTTTCCAGTCGTCCTGTATTACTAATTGCCATTGGAATCAAGCAATGCCGACTCAGGAGAGCGGTTGTGAGGATTGCGCAACCCTTGCAATTACAAATTCACGCGCGGGCAGCCCCTGGTGGGGCACTCATACGTCGAAATCAATGGGAGAGTCCATCATATATATATATATATTATATCTATATATATATATATATATATATATATATATATATATATATATATATATATATATATGAATAAAGATAGAGATAACATTATCTGACGTAATGGAAAATGAAAAAGAAAGCCAAAACCTTCAATATTTATGTGTTCATCAACGGTTCGTCTTTATTGTAAGTCTTACAATGAGTAAGTCTTACAATAAAGTCAAAACGTTGATGAACGCATGAATATTGAAGTTTTTGGCTTTCCTTTTTAATTTTCGATTATATATATATATATATATATATATATATATATATATATATACATATATATATACACACACACATATATATGAGAGAGAGAAACCAATATTGATTTACTCATCTATAGTATAATAATACTAATACTACTAATGTATATGCATATGTATATACACACACACATGTATGTGTTTGTCTGTGTGTGTGCGTGTGTATTCGTACGTGTGATATTTTCGTCAAATGTGCCATCGTGTTTTTTTTAGCATGTCATACATCGCCCTGTTAAATTTCACTTGTTTTAGTAAACGCTAGAAGACAAGGTATTTTGGCAAGCATTGATTTTCACAGTATTCAGGATAATCTCGATACATATTGCGAGCAAAATCTAATGAGGAGAAGCCAACTTTCCATAATTCAATCCAAGTTATGAAAATTGAATGAACTTTTTCAACTTTTTTCCCTTTCACAGTTACCCCCTTTTTTTCTCTTTTCGACGCTTCCCTTTTTTACCGCTTATTCGAATCTTCACAGCCGCCATTTTAGCCACCAGCATCAAGAATAAAACAATAAAGATTAAAAGAAAATATTTTTTTAGAAAACATTGGAAGGAGTAAAGCAGAAAAAAAACTATGATGCCCTGCGAAGAATGGGCATAAATATTTTACTCTATTGTGGGATTCCCAAGGAAAAAAAAAGACTGTAAATTAAAAAAAGGAAATAGATCGGCACGGTTTCACTAGTGAATAATGCATAGTTTTCGCGCCATTCCCTTTCAACAAAAATATTTTCATATAATTATTTCAGCGTTTTGGTTATTTTAACAATCATTATCATACCAAGTTAAAGGTATGATTCCTTTTCAAACATTTTTAATTCACTTTGACATCCGTTTTATTGGTTTTCTTCACTGATTTTTTTCTTGCCGCCATTTTTTTGAAAGGTGAAAAAAATTAGAAAATTATAATCACGTATACCGAGATATTCTCACCTTTTTTCTCACTACGTCACGTTCTTTTTTTCATTTTAATATCGAATTTTTTATTTATTTCTTGTTTAGATATGTCTTCTTTTTCTCTTGATTCGTTCGCTTTCTCCCTTTTATTTCACATTCAATTATCTCCATTTTTCGTCTTTAAATTTTCTACTATGTATCTTAATATGTTGGTGTATACATATATTATCATATATTAGTTTCATCAATAACTAAAAAAGTCTTCCTTGCTGTATTTACATTTGTGTTTGACGAGCAGAGCAATTCGACGTTTTCTGGTTTACATATTTTATGATACCAGTGATGTACCTATTCAGGATAAACCGTAATTACTATCCATAACATTCAAATCAGCTTTTTAGATGCTTGTATATCAAATTCAAACAGCTATTCAATGTCTTGACATCCGAAGCACAACATTCATAATACAAATCCCATTGTCGTGTATACATAATACCTATATACATTAGATGACGACGCCAGAAAGGTAAAGTCACTCTTTCTCTAAATGCTCACACACATTAAGACGTATTAAATAGTGCTTGACTCAAGTGAGAGGGGTCGTGTGAAATAATTAGATAGCTAATAAAAGAAGAATAACTTATTCAGGTAATTCTGAATTACAGCAAATTTGAACAATTAAAACACAATTTCTTTCAAACATAACTAAATCCCCAAACTAAGGTATATGTGCATGTATTTTGTATTATTACAGTATATAGTTACATTCTCTGCATTTGTTAAATAGTAAGGGTACTTATTTGATGATTTAAATTCTGAGAGGAAATATTAGCGCGTAAACAGGAAATACAAGTTCGACGTGTGGGGTAGCTGGCCTTTGGAGTCATTGTCTTTTGGTAGAACACGAGCTAGAGTAAATGACGTTACAGCGGGAACCCTGAGATAGAAGGTTAAAACGATGAGATGTGAAAAAAATGAGTTAAGAATCGATTATACACGAACAGGGCCAGGCCTCATGAAACCTGTAGCTTCGAAATTACCCCCGCCACAAGCAGAGAGGAAGGCAACGTCCAAAGCCTAATAAAATGGGCATTCTCCAAATTCGAATATCATTCTATTGTTCTGTTGTTTTACCAACTTTGATTTCAGAGCGAGAATGCACCCTACGGAAATGTAGACATTAGGGGACGACGAGACGAATGTCATCAGTTTCGGAGTATCGCAGTGGTTGAACGTTGAAGATATAAGTTAGAATTTTGAAGCGGTGAGATATGGTAAAAAAGACGTAAGAATCTATTATAAACGAAGGAGACCAGACCAAGGCCATTGTAATAGTAAACCAAAGCTTGTTATAATTGGTAAATGACGTCATGCTATATAGTAACAAA
Organism: Sepiola atlantica; assembly: GCA_963556195.1. Classification (NCBI taxonomy): domain Eukaryota; kingdom Metazoa; phylum Mollusca; class Cephalopoda; order Sepiida; family Sepiolidae; genus Sepiola; species Sepiola atlantica. Next base: position 48,072,493 of record OY744527.1, on the reverse strand, counting down.
CTAGCTCTGTCGAACAGTAAGACTATGCACATTTTGACCCCTCCTTTCACTTCAAAATTCATAAAAATTCAGAAAATCAAACAATTTTAATGAGATTTTCAGTATTTATTAATAACTATCACGGAATATGATTAACCAATTATTTCATTATAAATCCCAGTGCAAATGTATTATATCGTGTAAACAAAAATACCTTTACTAAAGTTATATCACAGGGTACTAAAAAACGCATGAATGTATTGTTTATGAAAATAAAGCATCGTGGATGTAAACAATAAAAAGTCTTTTAAAATATAATTCTCATATATTACGAAAAAAACCCCTCAATTCCGTATTAATAAACTCAATATAACTTGAAGAAAAATAAAATTCTCGATTTAAATAATAAGATTGCAGAAATAATGCGACGCTTTTTTCTAATATTTGCACATATCCAATGAATGAAAGATTAAAAAAAAACATTAAACAACTTTTAAAAAATGCTTTTAAAAATAAAACAAAAGAAACACGATTCAATTTACACTGATCTGATCTTTATTCAATATTAATAAAAAAGAATTCGCAATAAATAGTTAATTGTTTACGAATTAAGGAAACAAACAATTAAATAAACAAACAAATTATGGATAAATTTTATGATGTTTTTGTCTACCAAATACAAAACATCTTCATGTATTCTGCAGTTTCTGTTTTCTTAAGGTCAGCATTCCCTGAATACTGTAGAAACACATCGAATAAATGTCACGAATGGTGAGAAAATGTACTGTTCTACGAGTATTTGACTAATTTAATCCATGTTACCAATTAAGGTCATGAAATTGCAAAATCAAGAATTCAAAATAATTAATTGATAGAACATTTATTGAAATAAAGTAAAATGTGTGTTTTTCTTTTTGCAGGGCGAATAGTTTCCTTAGAATATAGTAAAGTTTGAATAGTTTACTTAGAATATAGTAAAGTTTGAATAGTTTACTTAGAATATAGTAAAGTTTGAATAGTTTCCTTAGAATATAGTAAAGTTTGAATAGTTTACTTAGAATATAGTAAAGTTTGAATAGTTTCCTTAGAATATAGTAAAGTTTGAATAGTTTCCTTAGAATATAGTAAAGTTTGAATAGTTTCCTTAGAATATAGTAAAGTTTGAATATTTCGCTAATTTCGTTTGATTTTCGTACACATTTTGGATGAAAGTTATTAATTAGTCTTACATTGTATTTTATATCCCGTAATAAAATTACAATTTATTTTTTAAAGGCTTGAAACTCATACTTTTATGCAATGCCTTAAACGCTGGCGGCCATGTTGTAATTTCCTATTACTTTCTCTTGCGCCTGACATCTATAAAAAAGAAATACTTTTTACTTACTTTTATTTATACAAAAACATGTGATGTCTACGTTTACTTTAAGAACCATAAAATGGAAACATGTTTTATTTTATTTTATTTATGAAAATAGTGTGATGTCTTCGTTCGCATTTGACATCCATAAATACGTTACTTTACTTTCATTTTATTCATTAAAAAATTTGACAAAATATACAAATACATATTTTTTCCGTCCGTTAGTCACATTTTTTAAACATGATAAATATGCGACCAGAGAGAGTAATTATTTACTAGTTAATAAAGTTTTAGAAACATCAATTCACAAACTTGGCTATATTTTGAAATACCTTATTTAGTTTACGAACAGCCACGGCCACGGCCAGGCCTCAGAAACGTGTAACTTCGATATTCACCCCACCACAAGCAGAGAGGCAGGCAACGTCAACAACCGAATAAAATGGCGGTTGAACGTTAAAGATCGATGTATGATTTAATTGTACTCATTATGATTTTTTTGCTTTGCATTCGATAACCAACATATATTATATTTGATTGTGCCATTTTCACTCTAAATACAAGACATTCCCTTTAATTACACTTTCTTTTGTCCGGGCGCTTTTATTGGCTATTAATATAACTTGCTTTTACATTCCAGATTGACGGAATAAGATTTCTTAAGAGCAACAGAATGTCCTGATTTTTCGTTAACATTAAATTCCATTACTCTTACTTTTGAGTATTATTTTACTTCTGATGCATTTCAGATTAACTTTATCCGAACTATAGAGTTTCCATGAAAAGAAATAAAATGATTGTCGGCATAAACGAATAGCAGACTGACATTAAAAGAACACAAGACGACATTCAGAGTTAATAAGACCCTCTTTCTGAACCAGTGACTTACATTATTCATACTTTTGATTATTTCGTTTTTCATCACATTTCATTTCACAATTTTTCAACACATGTGCATCATGAAAAAAGAAAACGTTTCTCCGAACATGATGTTTACATAATCTCACTTATTTAATTTCTCTTCTTTCCGGTACTGATTTCCTTACTTTTAAATAAAACAACGGCCCATCGTAGTATTCTTGTCATATCGACAAAGAAGAAAATGCATTTTCCGAACACATGCGTATTTTACACTGTTACTTTGCATGTCTTTGAAGTGTCATGTGGTCATACAACAGTTTCCCACTTTTTACGCATTCATTTGTATTATTGTTGTAATCTGCAAGATCATTCAAGCTGCACCGGTTGGGCAGTAGAGGGCAGACAAGCCAGTGTTGCATCGTATGTTCCTCAACTCCACATTAACAGATGGTTGGGCCAGTATGTACTCATAGCAACTTTTGATCGCCTCAGTCCCGTTCTCAGGCGGTTGAGTGTCTTCCACTGGAGCCAGGGTGCCTCTGAACCGGGAGGGGGCCGTCAGAGCAGGAGATTCCCATGTCAGTTGGAGGGACCTATTCTCTAGCCCGCTGGTCAACAGCTGTAGTCTGGTCTCTTCCTGGGATGTTGTTAGGCGTTCGACATGGTTACGGAAGCTTCTCCTTGACTTTAGTTGTTGGACCGTTGGTTAACGTTCATGAAGAAGATGGTGTTAATCAGTGATAGCCTTTGTAGTTTCTACTCGGCTTGCAACTTCCCGTCTCACATTTTAAACAATCGCGCATTACTGGATGCTTCGTTAATTCTTGCAAGATAATCCCACTTCGTGTAATTTTATTTCTTTATTTTTTTCATTCTACTTCGAATCTTTAGCATACTAACAAATTTTAGCTTCCCGGACAACAGCATTATAAATTATAACAATAGACACGGTTACATTTGCTCACATTTCTTTAAAGAATAACAGTTTCTCACGTTGTTGTTTACTAGAATCTATTGCAGTTACAATTACATGCTTAGCACGTTTTTTATTCTCTTTTACTTTTGAGATTAACACATTTTCTTTCTTTTTTCTGTTTCTTTTAATTTACAGAATGAAACTTTTTCTTACTTTTCTCACTTTACGGATTGAGACGTCTTCCTTCTTTTGTCTTCCTTCTTTGTTTTTATTTTTAAGATTGTTTTTTTCATCTTTTTAGTTGACCGATTGATACCTTTTCATTCTTTTTTTATTTGTTTTATTTTAGATTAAGACGTTTTTTCTTTCTTCATTTTTTTTTACTTTCCAGATTGAGACGTTCTTCTTTCTTTTCTGCAGATTCCTTTTCATATTCAGTCGAACACATTATTGAACGTGATTGACATTTCAATTAATTCGTTCTTTAACTAGATTCATGTACTTTAAACGTTCAAAGGTAACGAGAGGTAATCCTCCCAGACATTACCTTCTCTTTTCGGTGGAGGGATGGTTTTATTGCCTGACCCATAATATACTTTTATCTGCAAGGGAGTATCGACGGGACCAACCAGGATAATTTTGAGCGAAACTGCATTTTATCGGCCACTTAGACTATAAATTAACTTTGTTAGGCCAACCCTTTCCTGCCTTGGCCGAATAAAACACCGACTTCGAAATCTAGTGGAAGATGCTCCGTTCTCTTCCCTACAGCCACTTTCTCACAAGTGAGAAGTTGCTGGTCTTTCTTTGCTTCATCATTATTTTTATAGTAAATGCTCAACTGGGCTCTAATGTATGGTTCCCTTGTAAAAAAACACAACAACAACTCGTCTATCTACAACCACTCTCAATAATTTCTCTTTCTTCCTCTGTGTACCTATAACTAAACTGAACTTCCATGAACAGAGTTTCTTTCCTAGAACTACCCGTTTGTGGAACACAATACTGCGTGGCTGCTTCCCAGCTGACTAAGATATAGTCGTTTTCAAGTCCAATGTAAACAAACTCCTGTTGATCCATCTCTTAAATAATCAAATTCTGCCCAATTTCAACCATCGTTACCAATTATCACGGTGTTATCTCACCGTCCATCTGACAACATCATTAACACTAATCCTCGACTGACATTTTGGCATTGATATTTGTGACTCTTTTGTAAGAGAAAATACGTGCGAGTTGTTTCCGTCTTTTTCTTTTGGGTTTTCACCTGGATTTGCGCTTACTAATAGGGTTACTGCAGTGCATTTACTTTTATTTCATTTTAATCATATATTTCCTTCCGTTTTTTGGGGGTATAAACTGAATTATTTACTCCATCCAACCCTTCCCCCAAAATTAAGGAAATCTTTTCCCACTTTTGCATCAGTATATTCTGCGAGACTTCTCTTTCGTAGTTATGAAATAATACTAACGTTTAAATGTTACTTACAAATTCAATACGTGCAGAACACTACAATTAATATTTACAGCTAGGTAAAAATATTTATATGGAGTTCAGAGGTGGGGACATGAGAATTAATTGAAATGTTCCGGGTCCTTCGATTTTCCCGGCAACGCCCGTTCACGGGCTTCGCTAGTATTTTATATCTATGAAATGTAATTTGTTTAATTACTTACATTCCCACGAGGACAATATGTGACACAACATTAAACTGAATGTAGGGTGTGGTCATGATATTGCTGGTAACAAATTACCTATAAATATTGCCTAGGTCTAAGAGGATTTCTTATTCACTGATTGGGAAAAATTGATAATTTGCTCTCAGCCTAAAAGTCGAATATAATTATAGGTTTCCTTTATTTAGCTGCCTCTCTACATGACAAAGTTAGACACACGGTCGGTTTTTAATGTTGTGAACAATCAGCACCCCCCAAGATGGGGCCACTCTTAGATAATAAAAAGTACGTGACAACCCTGCCCCACAAATGAGGACAGACAATACATACGTCACCATTAGCCCATGCATGAAGTATGGTTACTATACTTGGGCTGGTGCACTAACTACTAATCCCACACTGTCTACCAAACTCCAACCCTGTCCCATCACCGTACGTTGAATCACTGTGCTTGTTTTACAAGTACTTCCACGGAATGTGCTACGATTAACTTACTTCTCTTGTATCCCTTCGACGTAAATACGCTCGACCAACCCTACCCCTTCATTGTAGAATGTCCCAGATGCCGGGAAACTTTATAGTCTAATAGCTTCTTTCCTCAGATTGCTTGGCTTTCGAATTCTCCTCCTGCTCCCTGTTTTCCCGTCTGTACCAACATGCATAAATTTAAATGCAATGCGAACAAACATCTTGCTGCATCTAGTATGCTCCATAAAGATCTGGCCCCTAACCACAGAAGTCGAAATGTATGGGAAGCTGACATTCAGTTACTGAATAGAAATTAAATGTTGATACAAAAAAAAACGGAACAAGTTTATTTTTAGTTTTTATTTATTTGCCTCCGCACGAAGCCAAAGTTAGACACAAACTCAATTTTAGTGGCAAACATCAAGATCCCTAAAAAGGTGCACTTTAGATGAGAACATAAATACTTGCATCGTTCGGTCGGCCACCCCCCGTTGGGAATGAAAGCGACTCTGAAAGGATATGGTTATGCCTGGGAGGAACAGAGCATAGAAAGAACAGATATTACACCATGATGTAAGAAAAAGGGTAGGATAAGTAATGTTTTTTCTTGTCCGAAATTCACGTGCCTTCCTCCGAAAGAAGTTAGACTGGAAAATCTAGCACCTTAAAAATAGAGCATCCTGGATAAGAACAAAAATGCCTGTCGACACTTCCGCATTGATAAAAATGTAATTACCTAATTAATCTTAATCTTGTTAAAAATGCTATCTGAATATAACTGCTTTTGTTTGTTGTTATTAAATAATCGAATTAGTAATGTATCCATTTTATTTTTTTATACTTTGATTTTATTTTATTTTTATAAAGTCAGTCAGTCACTTTAACTGCGTCTAATGAGTGCGTGGAGACATCGAAGACTCCGGTTTGATTACTTTTATTCCATTGTTGTTTCTTGTTTATAAGGACGGTAGTTCTGCAATTTCTAATAATATTTATATCATCTTCTTAAATGTCTAGAAAATTCCATGACACTTTTAAAAAGTTCTTTTGATACTTATGGATAGTATTTACGATGTCGAATTGGATAAAAATCATTTTTCTTTGCGTTCGACTTCTACGAACCATTTAATAGTTACATTAGTATTTATCCATTGGTTTATTTTGTAAATGCTTTTTATTTGTCAGTTTAGCGTCTCTACTATTTTTTTATAATTTGTGACATAATTAAAAAGTGTAATATTACATGCAGATCCTATTTATTAAAAAATAATTTCGTATTATTTGCTATCCTAAGGATATTTTAAATTGTTTAAGTTCTCTAACATATACTATTCTTATTCACACACGTGTTTCGACTTTTGAAAACTAATCAGTGTGACTTGACACAACAAACACGCCAACCTCAAAGGTCGGACACTAAACCTTACTCACCACCGACCATGAAAACCCTTGCTATAATATGGGGGAATATTGCTTTTTAAACAATTTTTTTTGAATTCCGGTTCATTTACGAATTAAATTCGTTTATTTTCTTTAGGGAAACATGTAGTTTATTAGCTTAAGTGGAAACTATCATCTTATACATCAGATCGATCCACCCTAAGCCTAACCCTAACCCTAATCCACTCATAAGTATCATTATGAATTTATGATTGCGTATGTTTTTAGGTGGTATTATATTTTCACGCTTTTCAATTTCTGTAAACATTGCTTTTGTGATATTTTTACACAATTCTGTTAACTAAAATACGCGATAATTGGCAACATCAAAATAATCTGTTTTTATAACTGATATTGTTTCCCGGTTTTACTTCAAAGGTAAATTCTTATGAATAAATATGGCACGACGATTTTGATTGGCTAGATGTTGTTGTTGGCATTGGTTTCTCTGAATCTTTCTAGAATTAGATACATACGATTGACAACCCGCAGAAGAGAAATTGGTTCAATGGATACGACTGGATTCGAAATTGACGCACCCAGTTCGTCAGTCAGCGTTATTATCAACTTCAATACATCTACATCCTTTCCGCTTTACGATAATGCCTATATTTATAACACAATGTGTTTATTTAATACGGTATATAAAATGCGTGTTAAAAAAACATAAATATAGAACACTGACATTACTAAATAAAATAATTATTTGTATAATGCAATGAATTATAGTAGTCAAGCAGACATGATATCTTTGGCCATTCACGTGTACTTTGTCTCTGGAATTTAACAGAGGAGCATTCAACTGGAATTCCATTGGCTTTGATAATTGTTCTCTATTCGTATTGTATTGGTGGAACCTTTTTCACCCATTTATTAACAGTATACTTTTCATAATAATTTATACTAATACGTTAATTACGGAAAATAACTTTAAACTAACAGAAAAGGACATATTTGTGTGTCATTAGATGTCAAGTATGACTTTCATTTCCACATCCATAAACGAGTCACAAACAAATATGTATGTATTTTATTACGTTAACATTAATTCCAAGTCTATGTACAGGGTACGTTAGTTATTTGAGGACAGCTTGATATACAATTAAGTACACTTTTTTAGCTACGATAAAAAGTTTAGTGTCTGTGCTGTCCAAAGATGGTACAATGATAGCGTGGGATCTGTGTTCGCGCCAGATGTCATACAATAGAAACATGTTATAACCTCTTAAAAGGGTTTTAGCGATAGACACAACAAACAGATATATCCTGAAATTAAAACATCCATAAACTAGTATTAAACACTTATGTATGTACTCTATTATTTTAGCATTTAATCCATGAACTTAGAGTATATGTACACGATACGTAACGTATTCGATGACAGATGTATACATACACGAAAATGACTCTTAGAAATAGATACTAATGAATGTTTACTTTTAAAGATGGGAATAATTATATTGATTTTTAAGTTTATTAATTAAAATCTCTTTCATCTTTGATAACGGCTTTTATGTGAAGTATGAACCGCCTATACGATCTTTCTCATTAGATCACCGAAGTTAAGCGACGTTGAGCCTGGCCAGTACGAAATGGTTGATCATTTGGAAATACTATGCGCTGTATGGCATCTTCCTTAACTGGGATATACATACTGACTGGGAACCGCATGTGACTTTGTATCAACCAATAAGCTCCCACTTTCAGTCGAAGGCGGAATGCCCGACGCTTCTTCTTCTTTCGTTTGCTTCACCGCATCTCACTGTTAGATCACCAGCTCGGTTGAGAAAAGCCATGCTAATGTTTTGTTGTCTAGCGCAGCTATGACGGCTTCGCCGTTGGGTGGTCAATATTTAAGGCATGACTCGATGATGTGGTCTACTGTCTGTTCAGAGTGACCACAGTCGCAGACAGCCGAGTCCCTGAGTCCCCATCCTTTCATGGTCGCGGCGAAACGACCGACGCTGAGCTAATAACACAAAAAAGTGGTATTAGCAGTTATTCGATAAATCGCTTACATCAGGTGGCCCTTGTTCATATTGGACGTTGCTTTAACTATGCTAGGTATCATTTAGTGCTATTAGGGTACTCATTAACTTTTTTTCAATTTATCTCTATACATAGTAATCCAAAAGATGGAAATCTGGGGACCTAGGAGATCAAATGCCAGCAATTATGCGATCATGATTAAAAAAAATGATTAGGAATATATTAGCTCTGATTAAGATATTTCCTTTTACCTTTTCTGTCATTAATTGATTCTTCTCATCACATAAGAATTGTATTTGATAGCTTTGTAGATTCATCCTTCTGACCCACGGTGTTCTCTTGGAATAGCCTTCATGGATCTTATAAGATTAGAATAACCGGTACAATGTATTTGCCAAATAAATTCAGATGTTCAAATGCTATAAGTGTGTCCCCTTCGTTTTGATAATGATAATAACATTCTATCTTAGGCGTTTAAATCACTGCGAACTGTGTAGATGAAAAATCGAGCGACTTTTAAAAACTGTCCTCTGTCTAAATAGCAATGTTAAAACGATAACTATATGCCTATTCATTTGTTGTGTAATTCTAGAGGCTATTATTGATAATTCTTTAAAAAATATAAAGATAAATAATAGTTCTTCTTTAGTACACAACACATATATCCTCAAATATCTTACGCATTATGTATAAATGTTGAGTTTTGATCTATCTATAAATGTATACGTCCAGTATCTCTAAAAAAGGAGAGGTGATGAATGAGAATGAATGTCGTATCTGAAATCAGCACGTCACAATTACGTCAGAAAATCTATTTTTATGATTGAATCACTTGACTTGTAAATCAGTGTATCACACGAGTACCCATGGAGAAGTTTAATTCAATAATTCTATTGCTCCATTAACTACCTGACACTTGATGTAACTATTTACTTACACGAGAGTCAGAGTACTGTTGATATATCTGGGGAGGCGTAGCTTAGAACACTCTTCCTTGCTTTGCCAGAGTAGAAAATCGACTTCGAAATCTAGTGGAGGATGATTTCTTCTGTTTCTTAACCCCTTTCACTCATTCACTATTTACTCTCTAGTTATTTCCATGTAAGGTGCTCTAGTTCCTCCTAATAAGATATTCACAACAGGAACAAGTCTCTTTACCACAACGGAACAAACGTTTCCCACTTCCTCCGTGTGTCTAGTGTCAAACAGAATGTCCATGAACAGAGCTCCTTTTCAAGGGCTTCCCGTCTGTGAAACATATTATTACGGAACTGCTTCCCTGTAGATTACAACATGTTCGTCTTCAAATCCAACGTCAATTTATACTTATCATAAACCGTTTCCACAAGTAATCAAATTTAGTTCATTCCATAAATCACTTTACAATCTCTCATAATATTAATCATCTTTCAATTCGCAATAATTCCATCTCATTAATATTTATTGTCGAATGGCTTTTCTCCTTGATAAATGCTGACGCATGAGTAAAAATAAAATAAAATAAAAACAAATTAACTCTAAAGAGAATAAAGTAAGAGACGAGTGTGTGTGATCTTAGTTGACTTCAGTTTCGGAGGGCATGAAGAATGCAAGATCAATGGGGTGAAAAGGGCAAGGACAATGGGACTAATACATAAACAACAGGGAAGAAGATGTACAATGGACTTTAGGATGAACTGGCAAGTGTAAGAGAAACAATGTCGCAAAACTAGGACGATCTCTGTTGATGAACAAAATAAAAACATCGAGACATTGAACGGGAGGTAGATATAGGGGTTCGAATCGTGTGCATGGTTGGCTTGCTGGACTCATTGTCCCAAGCGTTCAGACAAATTATCGTCCTAACCGTTTAGATAAACGTTAAAATATCGACTTCGGTCTGAGAGTTTCGAATTGTGTGACTGGCAGAGCAATCATCTTCAACACTGATGATTCTCGGTAAAAAAGATGAAACTCATGTGTCTGTGGATAAGAATTTAATAATATATATATATATATATATATATATATATAAGAGAGAGAGAGAGAGAGAGTGAGAGAGAGAGTGATACGCGAGAGAAGAACATTAAGATAAAAAGAAATATAAAAAAGAGAACACACATAAGTAATCTATATATTATTAACAAGTTATGGTGTTTTTGGAGTTTATCTGTTTGTACGCAAATTGAAAGGGGGATTACGATATATATATATATATATATATATATATATATATATATATATATATATATATATATAGAGAGAGAGAGAGAGAGAGAGAGAGAGAGAGAAAGAGAGAGATGCGTGAGAAATAAAAAAGATATAGAAAAAAGAAAACACATGCTCGAAACACAAGTAATCTATATATTATTACAAAGTTATGGTGTTTTTGGAGTTTATCTGTTTGTACGCAAATTGAAAGGAGGATTGCGATATATATATATATATATATATATATATATATATATATATATATATAAATATAAAAAAAATATATAGAGAGAGAGAGAGAGAGGGATGCGTGAGAAATACAGAGAGATATAGAAAAAAGAAAACACATGATCGAAACACAAGTAAACTATGTATTATTAAAAATATATGATGTTTTTTGGAGTGTATCTGTTCATGTGATTGGTTGACAAAAAAGAATAGCCAGAGTACATATTATTGAAGCATTAGCTTTTACGATGTCAATACTCGAGTTCGAATCTACTGTAAGTCAAAAAGAGTTTATTTTAACTAGATTCGTGTTCTATACATTTAAAGAAATTAACATGATGACAAGAAAAAAAAACTTTATATGAATCTTTTTTTTTAACTAGCTGACCAATTTTCATAATCTGACAAAATATTAAAAAAAAAATTGTTCAGCATTAGTTTTAACCGAATTATTTTAGCTTAAAAATAAAATATTTAATAAGTAAGTTTTGAAGCCCAGACAACGTATAAATAGTTTGTTTTAAATAAATATTTATTTATTTAAAATCAACGTAGTTTCGACTGTATAAAGTCTTCTTCAAGAAAATTGTAACATTTTTTACTTTTTGGTGTCTCTGACAAGTCACTAGAAAAATCCGAAATGTCTTGCAACAGTGATTAAAACAAAAAATTGCTCAGCCATGAGGAAAGCGCGGGCGCGCTTGAAATGAATAAGAAATTGGTCCTCGTTTCAAGCGCTTTCCTCATCACTAAGACATTGAAAAAATCATTGTTTCAAGACCGTACGGATTTTTTTAGTGACAACATGTCACTAAAATACAAAAGACAACAAACTTTACTATTTCCTGAAGAGCACTTTATGCAGTCGAAACTAATTTGATTTTAAATAAATAAATATTTATTTAAAAAAAAAACGGTACTCTTATAGAGAACGACCCACGTTTCTGGGACTTCGCGTCGTCAACGTTCGGGCAAATCTCGGAAGCGCCCGAGAATTGACGAAGCTATAAACCAATCAGGTTGCAGCAGGCATTAGACAATCAGGTTGCAGCAAGCAGACGATCACTTTTGGAAGGAATTAATTTCTACGATCTGCAGCGCGTTAAAAAATAAAATTCTACGATCTGTGTCAGCGCGTCGAATATCCCAAAGAAAGACTAATCCTAACTGTAAACCCTAAACCCTAACCATAACCCTATCCCTAAACCCTAACGTTAACCCTAAACCCTAACCTTAAACCATACCCCAAAAATGTTAAAAAGAAAAAACATTGACAAAAACATTGAAAAAAACATTGAAAAAAAAACAACAAAATTGGTTAAAAACAGTTGTTTGTTATTTAATTTTTTTTTATTTTGTTGCACAAAAAACATTTTATTTATAAACATTTGATTAACAATGCTTTTTTTACCCCCCCCCCTCCCTCAAAACAAAATAAATATCTTATTAATAACAGTTGTTTAGCTATGCTTTGTTCGTTCTTTATTTTTATATATGTATTTTAGTTTTATTTTCTTCGTCTAACTTTTTTCTTGGCAACTTTTCTTGAATTTATCGTCTGGCAGTGTTCAAGGTATCGTCTTGCAGTCTTCACCTTGTCAATTCTCGGGTGCTTCCGAGACCTGGCCGAACGTTGACGACGCGAAGTCACGGAAACGCGGTGCGTTCTCTGTAACCGAAAATATTTATGCGCTGTCTGCGCTTCATAACTTATTTAAATCACCCAACGAGGACCAATTTCTAATTCATAATCTCTAATGTTTTACCAATAAACGAATACGTACATGAATTCATCGTAATTGTTCTCTCATGCAAATACTTAGCGCATCTTTTCCACGAAATCTCACAGTATTTCTTCGTACTAGCTTTAAAACAGTAGAAGCTAGGTAAAGGTGGAAATTGACATACTCAGGTACAGTATCAATGCAGTACAAGGAGCAGGTTTGACCTAGTTACATAGAATAACATTAATATTTTCCTCGAATGAAGAAATAAAAGACTCATTTGCGTATTCGATTGTGAAAAGCTGATAGAAGGAAAAGCCATGGGAAGGAAGAGGGACATGCAATAAAACAGCCATAATAACGACATGTTTGTTTGTGATGTTATAAGATGGAAATAGAGCTCTAAAATAACAATAAAGAGTGCGTTTTTCTTTCTGGGCCGAATGAAGAGAATCAGGTAAAAAGGAAACAGTGTGTATATGTGTGTGTGTGTGTGTGTGTGTGTGTGTGTGTGTGTGTGTGTGACGAGACGAGGATGGGAGGGGGGGAGGCTAAAGGTGACAGTGGACGATAAGTGTAAATGGCGGAGACAGGCGACACGTGTCCCTCTCCTACAGGCTGTGTATTTAAAAGGAAGAAGATTTTATAAAAATAAAAAGAACGGAGAAATGGAAAGAACAATTTCAATGACACACTTTACTTTTTTATTTATTTTATCTATTATAAGTATATATATATATATCTTTTTTTTTACATTTTTTTTTCAGGCTCAGCAGGAATCGAACAAAGAAGTACAAACGTGGAAATGGGCAGGACTTTGTAAAGAAATTTGAAGCAAAAAAGAAAAAGGAAAAAAAAAACCCCAACTAACAATAAAGTCAAATAATCAAATGTGGGAGGAGTTGTTTGTCACGTGAAGGTCGGGGGGTATTGTAGTTTATGGAAAGGGCAGAGGCAAGAACAATAGAGGGCAGAGCACCATCGCCTCTCCATACTCGGATCAATACAGGATTAATCAGGAGATCTTTAATTTTTTAAGACAATAAAACAGGGAAAATATTCAGCAGTGAAAGGAGAAGTTGACCATAAAGGTAGACAACACTTTTAAAGGCCATTTAAAGAGACAGATTGAAATGTAAAACAAATCTCACACAAATGCAAAAGAAGAAAATCAGATATTTAAATACAGTTTGACTTTATGGATTTCAGTGTTCGGACTGACTTCCTCATCTTGACTGCCATGCTCACAACGTTTCGGCCGTACTACTCTCCGGCCTTTATCATGTGTCCTTTATCGAACTCAGGGACCATCTATCTGGACTCTCGAACCCAATCTCTTTATTGTTACTGGGGTACCACGCTCGGATTCCCTTTTTTTGGCTCTGGGACACACTCGTTAATTCTCCGTTGGTTTCAGTTCTGCTGCTGTATTGTAAAATCACATCGTTGTCCATTACTAATGTAGATTTGGTATCTGCCTGTCTGAGGGCGAAACAATTACTTCTATTAATTGTACTATTGTCTAAGCTATTTAATGAGATGACCATAATTCTAGGTTCTAAAAGTGTTACAATGCCCATCTTTTTTCATTTCTGTTTATAACCCAAATTTCCCACGTTGTCGATCATCTTTATGAACTTTCCATGCATCATTTTATATCGCAAATACTATTTTTATCTCCATGTTTAGCTTTCGACGCCTCTCATTGAAATATCTGATACATAACGGTGCGTTGTTTGTGTCTTATAAGGCATAACGTATGAGTTTCTTTACATGATGATTCGTGACAGTCACACCACAGCTGAGTTGATCTCGCTATTGAACATTATTGTTTGTTCTTGTAATGACACAGATGGTTTCAACTTTGGCTCAAAATAAAACGAAATCGTTGTCTAGTGTCAGTAAGTTCATATGTTTATAAAAACATAATCTCAGAACCTTCTGAAATGTATCTCAACGTGCAGACACTCAAAGGTGAACCCGTTTATAAAAAAAACATCCTCCTATCTTGTCTTTTCACTTTCACCCCTCCCTGTTACTTATATACATTGTTTGATCTCTGCTCACGTTACCCACTTCCAGAAATAAAAAAAGGAAAATAGTAATACATGAAAAAGCAGTTTTGAACATTCATTAACAGAGCGCAGATGAATATCAAAACTCGTAACACTCTCATTAAGATTATATATGTTTTAACATTACACATACATTCTATCGAACATGGCGGCGCCAAAATGAGTGACTTTACTTTGTCCGCAGTGTAGTATGACCATATTTGGCAATCACATCAGATAACATTATACGTATGATTTACTCTTTCAAAAACTAATCTATTTCAACATGATAACGTTTCGGTCGTTCTGTTCTCCGGCCTTCATCAGGTGTCCTGTATCGAACTCGGAAACCGTTTGTCTGGACTCTCGAACCCAATCCATTTATTGTCATGGGGGTACCACGCTCGGATTCTCCGTCGCTTTCAGTTCTTATCGCCGTATTGCTGTTGTCGCTGAATGTTGCTTTCACTGCCTTTCCCCAGGATTGAACTTAGCATCTCTAGATAACTTGCAACTTTCTAACCAACGGCCATGTGTCACTAGGACAATTAGGAATACATTTTTTGGTACTGTTAACCAGTGTTTATTATTCAAGGGTTTCTTTCTTTATTAAAGGTCTCCAAATCGTATTCAGCTCTATACTTGGGTTGCTCAGTAGGTTGTCATGTCCGAGCATGTGAGTTGTTTCCTTAAGTCTCCTCGCTTTCCAGTAGGACTCACTGTTTATTATTTTTACTTTTTCCCAGAGGGGGCGATGGTCACTGTTCTCCTTTCATACATGGTGAGCTATATCCGATTTTTCCGTCTCTCCTCTAGTAACTGCTTTTCGATGTTCTTCCACCCTTACTTTGAGCAGCAGTAGCAGCAGAACTAAAAGCAACGAAGAATTAACGAGTGTGTCCCAGAGCCAAAAAATGGAATCCGAGCATGGTACCCCAGTGACAATAAAGGGATTGGGTTCGAGAGTCCAAACAGGCGGTTCCCGCGTTTCATACAGGACACCTGATGAAAGCCGGAGGGCAGAACGGTCGAAACGTTGTAAGCATGGACGCCAAGATGACCAAGTCAGTCCGAACACTGAAATCCATAGTGAAAACCCATCATCTCAGAGATACAGACAATTACTATTGAAGATGATCACTGAAATTTCATGTCAGTATTACGTGATTAAAACTCGTTCAAATTTACTAACCAACAATAAATGTAACGAAGCTGTTGAATGTGAAACATGTTTCAAATAATTCTTTCTCTCAATTTCATTATTTCAAAAAAACATGCTTGAACAGAACACCTAGAAATTAACAAACTCACTTCAGTTATAGGCATCGATTGGGTTTGTTTAATCAACATTTAAAAAAAAAATTAATACTCATAAGAATTTGTGACGATGCTATGTAATTATCAATTTAAATATTAATACTTATAAGAATGTAATTATCAATTTAAATATTAATACTTATAAGAATGTAATTATCAATTTAAATATTAATACTTATAAGAATGTAATTATCAATTTAAATATTAATACTTATAAGAATGTAATTATCAATTTAAATATTAATACTTATAAGAATGTAATTATCAATTTAAATATTAATACTTATAAGAATGTAATTATCAATTTAAATATTAATACTTATAAGAATGTAATTATCAATTTAAATATTAATACTTATAAGAATGTAATTATCAATTTAAATATTAATACTTATAAGAATGTAATTATCAATTTAAATATTAATACTTATAAGAATGTAATTATCAATTTAAATATTAATACTTATAAGAATGTAATTATCAATTTAAATATTAATACTTATAAGAATGTAATTATCAATTTAAATATTAATACTTATAAGAATGTAATTATCAATTTAAATATTAATACTTATAAGAATGTAATTATCAATTTAAATATTAATACTTATAAGAATGTAATTATCAATTTGTTACGAGTTTCTCAGTTGCATTTCATTTTTTTGCCATAATAACTTCGGCGATCCGTTTTATGGCTGCCAGTAAACCGCATGAATTGGGAGAAATAAAACGCTGAAAGTCAAACAGCTTCCATTGCTACTGAAGGGGCACAAATATGTGATCTTTTCTACTACGTAACCTCAGGGCAGGTGAAGGACAATATGAACCAAAGGTCGCCATCTAAATGTAAGACAATAATAATAAAAAAAACTAAAACCAAAAACAAAAATAAATCACACACACAAATAAAAGAGGCGTTAGAGTCTTTTCCGGGATGTGCGTATATTTCGTATTTGCGGTAATTACTGGTGTAAGACATACTGATTTTTTTAGTTTGGTAACACGGCAACACAGGTTTCTTTTTAATGAACTTTGCGATCACATAACTTATAAGCGTCAACTTTATAATAAAGACCAATGTGTATTTATTAGTATATAAATAAATGCACTTTCATCCCGTCACGCAAAAATTACCGAGAAAAACACGTACGTTATTCTAGCTTCTGGACGAAATCATATCAAGTAGTGAGTGGAAGCTAGATAGCAAAAAACATATTATAAAACCACCTCAGACTTACCCCGCCGTCTGAAATGAATTCTGAAAATAATCCTCCACTCTACAATGACAAGTTTACAGTGGGTATGTTTCTTCTTGTAGGTCATCAGAAATGATAATGATAATTTATATATGAAAAATTAAATTACTGACTTAATTCTATAATTTTATATGACTATTTTAGCAATATATCTACATGAATAACAAGTGTGTATACTGGCGAAGTATATTTTTTCTGTCATTTTTTGACGGAAGATGTGCACTAGTGTTCAATAAGTCTGTAAATATTAGTTGGTTGCAAATTATATGCGATATTCTTGATAAATATTAGAGTTTGTGATCTCACCTCTTTGAAACTACTGGATACATTATATACATTAAACTTACATTTCCAAACTTGTGTTCGTTCTTAAGACTAGTATTCTAAGGTTACGGTTGTATTCCTAACACTGTATTGGCCGTTATCGGCACTACATATATTGTGATCACTACTTTCATTTTGTGTTTTATTATTATCAAAGATTTAGCTCACTTGCTGAATGCTGTAACTTTCGTTGAATATGAATGAGATGGATTTCTACATCCTCGCATAGTTGAGTTGAGGAACTTGAATCGTTGATTATAACATTTTTAATATGGTATTTAATTTCTTTCCTAGTCTATATGTTTAAGATTTGCTTAGATTAGTATGTGCACATATCTTTGCTTTATTTATTCACTTGGTTTATTGTTTTGTTTCGCGGCATATCACATCTTTTCAGGTTATTTAATGATGAATCCATTTATTTTGATTCAAGTCTTCATGCTTTAAGTTCTTAATATTTTGAAATATTTAATAGAGTCTATTTTTTATATAAGTGTTTTTAAGCGTAATTTATTAGTTGGTGTATATCTTGCAAATAAAAAAAAGTCTATAAATGATAAATTGTGTTCAAACCATACGTAGGACTCTGACTGGTATAACCATTTTGTATAAGAGTGGACCTGGGAGTAATTGTAACTAAAAGTTGACTCAACATTCACAAAAACGTCAACATTACAGTTTGACCACCGGATGCAACTTTGTGTGATACTCTAGAGATTGGTTCTAGGGAAAGCTTGAGTAGTTGATAGGATTGCCTTATAAGGTAGGCAGATGGAAACAAGGTACAAATGATGGGAACATATGGAGTTCGGAATAGTGGTTAGGTAGCGGTTAACACCTGGCTCAGGTGTGTCTATGGCATTTTAATGCCGTGCCCGGGACAAATTCTATTTGATCTATAGATGGGACGCTAATTAAAGTCAGAGTGTACTTAGGAGAAACGGTAGCAAAGGTGTGGTTCCACACTGGACAAATGTTTCCAAATAGGGTTTTACCATTGGATGCAGGTTCAGGTAATACTAAGGACATAAACTCATTGTGCCAAGCAAATCAAATAAAAAATAATTTTATTTTCTTAATCTGTTCTTTTGTTTCTTTATTCATTTATGTTGTTTATTATCATTGTTAATTTGCGTTTCCTGTTTGTGCAAACAGATAATTCGTGTTTTTATCATTTTGATGACATTTTTTAATGATAATCCATGGTGTTCTTATTAACAGATTTTTTAAATCTCTTTTTCCGATTTGATTTTCGCTGCTGATTTGATAGTATTATTTTCTTGAATCTGTATATGTCCCTGAGTCTAATTTATGGATGGTATTTTATTTTCGCCGTAATAATTGCATAATACGAGTGGGAATGTAAACTATCTTGATTATTCAACCGGCTCTACACACTTACACAGACACATAGCGAGTCTTCATCACAAACGACTCGTGAAAAAGCAAATAGAAGGAAAAGTATATATTAAAAAAAATCTATAAACTCCACCACAGAAGCTGCTACAACTTGATTAACAACAGCAACAACACAGGTTAATATGCGAAAACTCTTATTTGATTCAAGGCGGTTAATCCCTCATCTCTTTTTGGAAAGGTACATAACTCTACAAACTCGTACCCATAAAGTTACAGAGATCGCGAGAGACATACATAGATAGCTAAGTGAGAGATGACTCACTTGTTCAGTTGAATGATATTTACGGGTAATTGAAAAAAGTAAAATGGATGTTCTTCAAACATAACTTGCTCCCAGAACTAAGGAATATATTAACATGTATTTTGTGTCATTACAGTATATAGGAAAACTCCCTAAGGAAAGCAACGTCGATTAACAATACTATGTTCATGAAAATGTTCGCGCTAATTTGCTATGCCAGAAAAAATTGTTTTTTCTGCTTACTTGCTTTTCCCTCTTGTCATTATTTCTTCGTCGATTAATCAGCATCTCTCTCCTTTCTTGCTTCATATACAACATATCATTTGAATAAATCAGAACTAATTCATCACTGACTAAAGAGAAGAAAACTCCACGAAATGATGAATTAATAACATTTTACAATAATATATCCTTACTGAAAACATTTCCAAGATTTTATCGCCATAAAAATGTAAATATCTTTGGACGGAGTGTGTAACCGTTTTCATATTTTGAGGGTTGATGGAAACAACTCAACCAAAGAAATTTAACAATATTTTCTAAGCTGTATAATATCAGGTTGTCCGGAATGTTCGCGGCAGTTTTTAGTAGTTCATGTTTCAAAATGTTAACATATGTCAACTTATTGACAGATATAGTATACTTACATTTCCGGTTTAAGCATTCATTAAGCTTTCTCTTGAGAAAGAAAATTAATCATTATTATCGAGCCTTTAGAATATGATAGATTGTAAGCCCCACTTAGCACTTGATTCTTTTCTATTTCCATAAAAGCAAAAAAGACCTTCTAAATAACAAAAAACAGATACGTGCAGTGTACGGTAGATACGCTTTAGCTGAGAGAACTGTACATAAATATTTGACAAAATTTAGCTGGAGATTTCAGCCTTAATTATGAAAAACTGTACATAAATATTTGACAAAACTGTACATAAATATTTGACAAAATTTAGCTGGAGATTTCAGCCTTAATTATGAAAAACTGTACATAAATATTTGACAAAACTGTACATAAATATTTGACAAAATTTAGCTGGAGATTTCAGCCTTAATTATGAAAAACTGTACATAAATATTTGACAAAACTGTACATAAATATTTGACAAAATTTAGCTGGAGATTTCAGCCTTAATTATGAAAAACGCGCTAGCAGACCAGCTTTACAGATAACGGCTTAATCAAAATATTAATTGAGAATAACTCACATTACATAACACGAAAACTAGCAGAACAGCTTAACATAACAAAATCCAATTAGGTAAAAGTTAAGTAGACAAATCAAAACGATTTTAGAGTGCCACATGATTTTAGTAAAAAATAACCCTTTAGATCGCATTTCCGGAATAAAACACAGTCGATGAGAAATGGATCATTTACCGTGATTTTATGAGAAAATTAACCCTAGATTAGCGAGATGAGCACTGCCAAAAGCAGATACTCATCCTAAATAGGTTATGCTTTGTGTCGGGTGGGTTTAGAAAGCAATTCTGGGACCATACAGGGAATAAGGACCCCAGAAAATGGCACGACGAGAGGAACGCCTGTTGGTCTTCACCTGTGTCTTCCGCTTGACATGAGCAGACACCGAGAATTTCGGACGCTTCGATGTTTCGTTTGTTTATTAAAACATTTTATGCGTCTGCCAAGGCCAACCGGAATACACCAGTGAAGACCCAAAGGCGTTCCTCTCATCTTGCCATTTTTTTAGTGTCCTTATTCCCTTTATGGCCCCAATTCTGTACTATAGAGCTTCTGCCAATAAACAAAACAATTGATGCTGAAATATACTGCTCATAACTAGTCGAGTAAAAGGTAGAAATTAAAGAAATATCTACGCATTGCTAACAGAAATGGTGTAGTATTCCATCAAGATAATGCCTAACCATACGTTTCTTTGCCGACCAGACAGCCATTGTTTGAGTTTAGCTAGAATATGTTACCCCGTCCTTATTTATTAAATATTCTTCCTTCAGATTATAATTTTTCAGATCTTTGCAGAATAATCTCAATGGTAACCACGTCAATTGTTTGGATCACATAAAATATGTTTATAAGTTCTTTGCCAAGAAAGAACTGCAGTTCAAGGAAAATCGAATTTTCAAGTTGGAGAAAAGATTGGGAAATGTTGTGCAACAAAGTGGTTCATATTTTGTGGATTAATATAATATTTTTTGACTTTTCATTTCCTTTAAACTCGGCACAAACTTTACGGACCACCTGATATAAATGCATTTTAACACTAATTCAATAACAAGAAATTACTATGTTTCATTGCATGTAGATTAGTCACATATTAATGTTATTTTTCTTCCATGTTAATTATTGGCACGGAATTGGCACGAACTTCACCTAGAACGCTTTCTCATTATAAACAACTGAAATGTTGAACATATATAAGTTCTAAAACTTTAAATAAAATTATCTTGACCATTTATAAATATTCTTCCAGATTTGAACCAAATTTGGAAATAAATTTCACTAAGTATAAAAATATACTTAATTTTATAGGAAACATTAGTAAAAAATACTTGGTTTGCATTGATTTCGAGATGCGAGTATTTTCTGACAAGAAGAAGAAATGTCAATAACGCAAATCATTTTTAATGTTTGTTCGTTCAGTGAAGCATCTCAATTGGCATCCATGCAATGCGTAAGGCAATCAGTCACTACAATCAGTCAGTGAAGTGTGCGCTAAGAAAAACGACAGACAAGAAAGGATGGCTTGGACAGCATTGGTTGACGGGTTCACCCATTGACTCAGCAGAATAGTAAGGCGGTAACCTCTTTGTACGGAAGCTAAAAAGATGGTGGTTTTTGTTTAGCAGACGAATGGGAGGGTGTTAGAGATAATGAAAGACAGAGAGAGGGG
Organism: Sepiola atlantica; assembly: GCA_963556195.1. Classification (NCBI taxonomy): domain Eukaryota; kingdom Metazoa; phylum Mollusca; class Cephalopoda; order Sepiida; family Sepiolidae; genus Sepiola; species Sepiola atlantica. The sequence goes on along the minus strand of OY744527.1, from coordinate 48,050,178 downwards.
AATGAGAAGAAGAGGAAGAGGAAAAGGGTAGATAGTAACCAAGAAGAAAGAACAATTCTAAGGATAAGAAGACTCCGCGTGGAGGATGGAAATGATGAAGTATGTACACAAAAATGAAGAAATAAAGTTTGAGAAAGAGAAAGAGAAAGAGAAAGAAAGAAATTCGATAAGAACACATTTTGAAAAGAGGGGAGTGAAAGTGAAAGTGAAAGTAGAAAGTAGAAAGTATAAGAAACAAAAAATTAAAGAAAGCGTAGAAGGAGTTCCGCGTGGAGGCGTGTGATGTTTACGTTGCTGAACGCAAAGCCGTTTAATACTGGATTCAGTTGCGGCGAAAAATCTTTGAAAGGATGTGGTAACCACAGACTTTGTGGGAGGTGAAGTTAGGGAATGGTGGGCGTGATGGATCGACAGTTTCTGTAGAAGGTTGAAAGAAGAAGTGAAATTAGACTGGAGAAAATAGGGGAGAAATACATAATAATAATAATAAAAATGATAATAATAATAATGATTATAATAATAATAATAATAATAATAATAATAATAATAATAATAATAATAATAATAACATACACACATGCGATGACACTATCTACGGCTGATATGATGGTCGTGAATGGCAAGATCGAGAATTGAGAGCACCAACCAGACCTCCACTGCTGGGGTGCGACAGTACTGGAACCTTCGGAAGGTTTATAAGTCCAGAGAAGACCAACGGCGGTTGCTAGCGAGAAATGAATGGTAAACGACTTTTGAGATAACGCAAAATGATTTGCAAAGTTTATTGTGCTGGAAATCTGAGGAGATTTGTTGTCATTCAGTCTCCTGGGGAACACCCTTGTTATTCTCAGTGAGAAATCACTGATAACGACTTGTGAAACATTTTATGAGTAAATAATAATAATAATAATAATAATAATAATAATAATAATAATAATAATAATAATAATAATAATAATAAAATATTTGTAGAGGGTCGAGAAGGATGAGAAGACCGAGGAGGGACAGCACAAACCAGACCTCCACTTGAAAAGTGCGGAGAATTCTGGAACCTTGGGGTGGCTTATCGCCACCCAAATTCCAGAGAAGACCAATGGTCCTTACCAGCGAGAAATCAATGGTAAGGGGCTGTTGCGATACCGCAAGGTTATTTACGGGTGTTATCGAAAAGAGGTGAAGAATACTGGAAATCTGGGGAGGCTTGTTGTCACTCAGACTCCAGGAAATACCACTGATTGTTGTCGGTGAGCAATCACTGACTATGATCTGTGTGAGAACTACTAGTGAGTACACATAATAATAATAATAATGTTAAGGAAAGTAAGGAAAGTTTATATCATGTCCGGAGAAACATTGAAATGCGTTCTGTGGTTGCTGTACAAACAAGTATTAAAATGAAAGTAGGCAACGCGGATTGATTATGGTAAAATGAAGAAACATACAAAGAGTATAAAATAGTAACAAAGTTGTAATAATTAGCGATGATTTAAAGGGGACGAAATGGTAATAATAAAGTCGACGACGAAAGAAAAGCGAAAAAAAAAGAAATGGTTGGAAATGAAATGAAGGAATATTAAAACAGAAAGAGAAAAGAATTGGTAAACTGAGGAGGAGGAGGAGGAAGAGAATGACGAAACTGGCGCTTAAAGAGAAGATTAGGGTTAAAGAAGAAGAGAGGAAGTGACGAGGAAGAGAGGAAGTGTAAGAAGAGGCTGACACGTGCTTCGGCGGTGATAGCTTGCAGGCACGGAGCCTTGGAGACGTTGGAAGAAGAACAAAAGATGAGCGCTTAGATGAGATGCATCGACCACAGTCGCGGGGCCTGCGTGATCAAGTAGATAGTTAAGAGGGACGTGTCATTAGCAGCCGTTGTGGTTTTGCGCAGGCTCTCTTGTAAAAGTAACCGCAAATGGCCGGTTGGGTGTAGGACGCCCCTTGCGATGGGCTTCGATTTAGCACAACAGACCGAAAGACTAACTGGAAGCGAAGCAGGCAGAGGGAGACGGTAGGGGTGGCGGTAGAATGGCCTGAGAAGGATCGCAGAGAAATTAACTGAGAAATCACTAGGGGTTGTGTTGTGGGTGTAACGGGATCGGGTTCGAGTCACCCCGGCACAACCCGAGAGCTGGATGAGATAGAGGAAAAGGAAGAAGGATGGGAAAAAGAAAATAATGGTGGGAGGGTGTTCCGAACTGAAAAGGGGGTTCAGGTTGAAACCCGTTGACAACAGCGGCGCCGTGGAAGCAGAATAATAGGGTTAGGTGTACAGAGTGCAAAGAAGACACAAAGAGGATGAAGAAGAATGGGGAGGTAGTGCAGCAGCAGCAGCAGCAGCAGGAGTTGGCATGTTTTTTTTCTTCCGATGGTGTTTTTGACGTTGTGTCTGTGTGTGAGTGTACGGGGGTGTAGGGCTTTGCTGTGTGTAACTGCGGTTATTATTGTTGATGGCGGTTGTTGTTTAGAGCTATTCAGTGGTGAACCACCATAAAATAGTCATCGTTCCGAATGGATGGGGCGGTGTAAGACACTGGGCCGAGCGACAAGTATTGACACAGGATACACACACGCACACTCGAGTGCACCGCGCACAAAGAACTTAGTATATGGCCACACAGTTAAATCTTTAAGGATCATTCCTTACACACATACGCACACAAACACCCAGTACGACGGTTTCACGGAAGCGTAGAGCCTTATCTTTCACTCCCCATGTATGCACACGCACAATGCGATGTACATACCCGCCAACCCGTCTATTGTGGGAAGACAATGGCATCGGTTTTAATTGTGATCCACTTTTTTTTATATCTCATGTTAACGATTGCTATCTCGTCAGGGTTGCCAATATTTATGGTTATAATGACAGTTCTTTATATAATTTAAAGAGACTTGAATATAAGCTGCAATCTTTATTGCTAGTAGTCAAATTGAACATGTGTATTATTTATAGAACAAAGACAAAATTCTTAATAGCAGAGAAAATGATATTTTGTTTTTGACTTTCAAATATTAAAGATAAATAATTCAATTACTGTATTATTTGGGGTTAGTATAGAACAAATACAGATAAGGAATAAAACATAAATTAAACATTAAATTGTATATTTCTATAAACAAACACAAAGTGTCCCTTCTTTCTCACTCTCATATATATATATATATATATATATATATATATATATATATATATGATAAAGTATGAACATATATTTATGACAATTTAGCTACACAGAGGCGCCCGCGTTTCATCTCAACCGGGAATCGTCAGGCTAAGTGCAGAGACCTTTTGTTACTGTTTGTATATATCCACGTGGTGTTTAGTCTAGCTAACTAACCAATTAGATTGGTTATTTCTTTCCCACCGGTTAATATTTTCATTAGGCAATGGTTGAGGTTCTCTCAAGCCAATGCCAAGCTGACCTTTAAATCACATCGTTTTTTTTTTATTGCTTATGTTCAGTTAATTATAAATTGCGGTAAATTAGAACAATTAAAACAGAATCTATTTCAAATATAAGTCAATCCCAAAACTAATTTATATTTTAGAATGTATTTTATTAAACTATATAGGAAAAAGCCTTAGAGAGCTACACTTACTTACTTACTTTCGTTCAAATTATTATTATCATTATTATTATGATTATTATTATCTCTGTGTAGCTTAGAGAAACACACTTTGATTATCTCATATATATAAAACAGATTGTTTGTTGGGCATTAGCTGATTCGGCAAGATATTGTAGAAAAGATACCTGAGAATATCTATATGTCTATATTTTGTTTAATCGTTATATCAAACCATTTAATCAATCAACTATAAACTTCGTTATCCCAGTTAAATTGAACTAATGCTACTTTAAATTTATATTACTACCATTCTTTGTTTCAAATACTTATTTTATTCTGTTAACTTTCATGGTGGTAATTTGTAGGTGAATCACTTAGAAATAATTACTTAGTGAATTTTTACATATAATTTAAGACATAAATGACAGTTTATATGTAGAGATGTGTTCGATGTAAAAATGTTATTCATAACTTTTGATTTTATTAGACATTTACAATCGAGCTCAGATGCTAAAACAAAATTAGACTCGACTATGAAAAAATTGAAATTCCGTAATTGAGAAAACGAGCTTGACTGTTTTAAATGTTAATCTCTTAAACAATGTCAAAACAAGAATTAGTAAAAAAGATAAAATAGATTATAAAAATACTAATCACAAATCAAAGGATACGAAATACTTTTCAAAGAATATGTTATTCTGTTTATTTATTTCAAATTTCTGACGTAAAAAAATTGACATTTCTGAAATAAGAAATATACAACATTTTTTAATTCGTTTTATTATTTTCAACTTGACTGTTTCTAGTAACTGTTTTGATACGGAACTTCATATGTTCTGTCCTTGGTCAGTGAACGAGAAGTCCTTCTAGACTGATACTATTATTATTTGTGTCTCACTTCAGAGTGCTCCTTTTTGTGGAACTGGTTTTTCTCAACAATAAAAAAACCTTGTGTCTAACTCTGCCCTTGTGGGAGGGAAGTAAATAGGAATGTGTATCTATATGCATATCTTAAAAGTAAAGAAGTAAAAGTAAGTATTATTCTGTTCCTTCTCATCTGGGATCTTCTTAAAGACCAAATAGCTATTTCTACGTTTGCATATTTGAGAATAAGGATGCTTAACAGGGTTTTAATCTTATCGAAAACCTTAAAAAATCTGCTGCGCAAAAGAAAATAATTTATATGATGGCGAGCAGTTTAATAATAGGACGATTAATTAACGTATTTTTGAATGGAAAGTAAGCAATGCCCATAAAACTTGGCCCTTAACTTTATCTAAAGTTGTCAATACAATAATGGCAACAATAATGTAAATGTATTTTCTGGCCCGACTTGATATCAATATAATCTTTTTCATTCGCATTGAACTTGAGACGCTATGATCCCTCGTCAAATCCTATTCTAAGATACACCCCCTCCATATGGCACGATTATGATAGATCGCAGGTGAAGCTTGCTGGTTTCCTTTGTTTCATTCTGAATCTTATAACGATACAATCAAAACGAATCAAGCGATCAAAGAAATTGAGCCTTAAAATCCGCCATTTTTTAGACAACCCAGATATAGCGATAACCATGCCTACGAGAGAATGAATACAAACTAATCCTGATGCTTCACAAAGAAGTTAGAAGTCGGATGCGGAGGTGGGGTGGAACTGAATGTGGCGTGAAGGGGGAAGGGCTTTACAAATAGACGCTGTCGCTGTCGTTGCCGATGGTCATAATGATGATGATGTTATCAAATTCGGACGGAGGTGGTACTGGCCGTTTGGAGAGGCTAACCACATGAATAGAGAAGAATAATGTGCGGAGTGAGATGCGAAATGGGCCATATCGAGGCCTTATCGCGCCTCTCTACTGCATTGATGGCCAATAAATTTCAAACAAAACGGCTATCGTTGGTTCCGCTTATCAGTGAACAAACACTCTTGCAGAATTCGTCCGACCCCCCGGTATACCCACCCCTCCCGGCCAGTCTAACTTCCAGCACTGCCGATAATATTGCTCTTCACCCGAAACACACACACCATAACATAATCTCGTCATGTTTACTCTTTTATACACAAAACGCTGACATGGATATGTACACGTGCAATTCCTCACGCTTACATGAAAGCAAACAAACACATTCGAGGATTATTATAAATGCGAACACTGCATTAATTTTCGGCCACAATATATGCACAGCGCAGATATCTACGCTTACATGCGTACCATGAGGCACATTGGAAGGTTTTGAGAGAAATATTAGGTTGCATAAATTAGTTTTAACTTGCTAACACAAAGGCTTACGTATGATACGCGCATAGAGAGATAGAAACACATAAGCACACACTGAAACTATTTTATACGAGTTACACAAAACAACACGCATACACATCCATCCTCTGACAAGTAGTTCTCCATTTTTTCACTCTAAACAATTTACGGGATTAGAATAATAAATATACCAAAAATCTGTTTCTTCGTTTGTAAAACAGCATTTTTAACCGTTTGTTTGTAGTTTTAAAAATAAATTATTACGTTAACCTTTTAAATTAGAAAATGATTTGTAAGCGTTTAAACTGTCGAATGGAAAGTTATTTCTGGCTTTAGAATTATTAGAAAATCCTCATGTCTTACAATAAGCTATTTCCATTGTTTAGAATTATTAGAAAATCCTCATGTTTTACAATAAGCTATTTTCCATTCTTTAGAATTATTAGAAAATCCTCATGTCTTACAATAAGCTATTTTCCATCCTTTAGAATTATTAGAAAATCCTCATGTTTTACAATAAGCTATTTTCCATCCTTTAGAATCATTAGAAAATCCTTATGTTTTACAATAAGCTATTTCCATTCTTTAGAATTATTAGAAAATCCTCATGTTTTACAATACGCTATTTTCCATCCTTTAGAATTATTAGAAAATCCTCATGTCTTACAATAAGCTATTTCCATTCTTTAGAATTATTAGAAAATCCTCATGTTTTACAATAAGCTATTTCCATTCTTTAGAATTATTAGAAAATCCTCATGTTTTACAATAAGCTATTTCCATTGTTTAGAATTATTAGAAAATCCTCATGTTTTACAATAAGCTATTTTCCATTCTTTAGAATTATTAGAAAATCCTCATGTCTTACAATAAGCTATTTTCCATTCTTTAGAATTATTAGAAAATCCTCATGTCTTACAATAAGCTATTTCCATTCTTTAGAATTATTAGAAAATCCTCATGTTTTACAATAAGCTATTTTCCATTCTTTAGAATTATTAGAAAATCCTCATGTTTTACAATAAGCTATTTCCATTCTTTAGAATTATTAGAAAATCCTCATGTTTTACAATACGCTATTTTCCATTCTTTAGAATTATTAGAAAATCCTCATGTCTTACAATAAGCTATTTCCATTCTTTAGAATTATTAGAAAATCCTCATGTTTTACAATAAGCTATTTCCATTCTTTAGAATTATTAGAAAATCCTCATGTTTTACAATACGCTATTTTCCATCCTTTAGAATTATTAGAAAATCCTCATGTCTTACAATAAGCTATTTCCATTCTTTAGAATTATTAGAAAATCCTCATATTTTACAATAAGCTATTTCCATTCTTTAGAATTATTAGAAAATCCTCATGTTTTACAATAAGCTATTTCCATTGTTTAGAATTATTAGAAAATCCTCATGTTTTACAATAAGCTATTTTCCATTCTTTAGAATTATTAGAAAATCCTCATGTCTTACAATAAGCTATTTTCCATTCTTTAGAATTATTAGAAAATCCTCATGTCTTACAATAAGCTATTTCCATTCTTTAGAATTATTAGAAAATCCTCATGTTTTACAATAAGCTATTTTCCATTCTTTAGAATTATTAGAAAATCCTCATGTTTTACAATAAGCTATTTCCATTCTTTAGAATTATTAGAAAATCCTCATGTTTTACAATAAGCTATTTTCCATTCTTTAGAATTATTAGAAAATCCTTATGTTTTACAATAAGCTATTTCCATTCTTTAGAATTATTAGAAAATCCTCATGTCTTACAATAGGCTATTTCCATTCTTTAGAATTATTAGAAAATCCTCATGTCTTACAATAAGCTATTTCCATTCTTTAGAATTATTAGAAAATCCTCATGTCTTACAATAAGCTATTTCCATTCTTTATGAATAACGATTATAGCAAAAACATCTTAATAGACATTAGTTTTAGTCTCCTAATAATTCGGTTCACTTAATAATATCGTGAAATTAAATTAAACTTTTCAAATTCTAATCCCGCTAAAGAAAATTAATAATTTGCTAAAGAAAGCAAACCGATCCAGTCATGACAAAAAACGTTACATAAATGAAAGTAAAACACTCCCGAGCAACACTGTGTAATTACAGCTAGTTATATAGAAAATCATTGATTGGTTATGTCATCATCATCATCATCATCATCATCATCATCATCATCATCATCATCATCATCATCATAAGCGTTTTTGAACACTCCCGGAGGGGAAACCCTTTCCATGGTTTCCTTCCACCTTGTGTTGTCCCTAGCTAAGCGTGGCCATGTATAACCAAGTTGGCTGTCGAGGTAATCTCTCCAATGGGTTTTTGGCCTTCATCTGAGACTTTTCCCTTGTCTTGTTGTAAGTGTCTACCTGTTGTCTGTATATCTCCGAAGGTCACCTGCCCATCTATGTTTAGCCTTTTGTATGGTGGTGATGATGTTGTTTACGCCATTCTGCTGTTTGATCCAAGTGTTTCTTTTCTTTCTTTCTCGTAAACTTATGCCGAGCATAATGCGTTCAGTCTTGTATTGTAGCACTCTTAGTATTACTTTTGCTGTATTATTAAGTTCTAATGGGTCGCTACCATATGTCATAACAGGAACGATGTATTCATTAAACATTTTCGTTGAGGTTATGTAGTCATTTCAACTTATGTTTGAACACACTAAAAAAGTGCGAATGTTTATTAAATAATTCGTAAATAATGGGAGAATAACGAATGCCCAATTTGTTTATGCATGGAACGAAGCGTGGTATATATTCTTCCTCAATGCAAACCGATTACTAAATACACGTTCTAAAGTAAGTGTGGATGAAATTCAAATTTATTAAGCAACAATAGCAAAGTGTAACAAGTCATGTAAAGAGGCAGGTATAATATATTCGCATCCACATACACACTGAACGTTTGTCGCAGGACTATTTGAACCCGGATATGGTAGTCATTGCCACGACCTCTTCTGGTAGTCTGTTCCACGAAACAGAAGCACGTGTCGATAATGATTCTTTTGTTTTATTGAAACGAAAGCGATGGTAGTACGTCATTTACGAGTGACCACGAAGACCGCGATTTGGCGCTGGGGTGGGAAAAACCTTCAAAAGTTGATTTAAATTCCCGTTAATGATGTTGTACGCCAAAAGTAAGCTCCCGGCCCTCGCTGCTCAAGTGATAACAGATTTAGTCTTTGGAGCCGCTCTTTGTAAGTAAGCGTGAATAGTTTGGTCAACATTCTAGTTGACCACACGCTCCAGGTGTACGGTATCTTTTTGAATGTAAGGATTTGTTGCTTGGATGACATACTCAAGAATGAGCAGTACCAGAATTATGTAAAGAAAACGGAAAATAAAACCATTTAGACAATATCGAGAACTGGTCACAAAATATGATTTTTCAGAATATTGTTAGTTTCGGTCCTGCTTTATCTTCATAGAAACCACTAGAATATTTCAGCAAAATTGAACTAGCGTGACGGTAAGATTTTAGTTATCTTTCACTACTTCAGCTTCCGGCGACATACCATTCGTGGTTAAAATAAAGAAAAAATGAATTATATAAAAGTTTTATTAGTTACCGTGTCACCATATTTAAAATCCATCGCAGTATCCATTGGTAATATGAAACGTATACACTTTCCATTAACAACATAGGAAAATATTTAAACAAGATCTAACAGTAACTCAATAAGAGATTCATGGTGATTAATTGTAGTTCGCACAAAATAACTTCGAGTAATGAAAGGCAACGTCATAGTTTAGTTGACCGTTTTCCACATAAACATCTTCATTTACAGAGACGAGATTAGTTAAGGAAATGCGTTGATTATTATCTCTGTAGAACATATGAATGCGACCATGACAAAGTAAAAAAGGGATTCAATATCACTTGGGTAAAATTAGAAATTAGTAGAAGAGTCGTTGTTTAGTGATGTTTACCTTTTAGTAGTATGCAGTTATTTTATGTGATTAAAGGTACGATTAGCGGTAAGATGCATTGACTGCTTTGCCACCACTTATACAAGCCAAGAGCTACTCGAGGATAAGGCGATCTTTTCTATTCCACACTATTTACTACTGTGTTACTACTTATAAAAGCTAAAAACAACTCAAGGATGAAAGTTAATGTGATGGATTAATTGTCAGTTGAATAATGAATAATATTATGACAGGATTGAAAATGGTTCAAATGAACAAAATTTGATTACGTATGGGAACGATTTATGACAAGAATGTTATGATATTAGATTCGAAGACGACCATGTTGTACTATGCAGGGAAGCAGTCTTATGCTTTAGTGTTTCACATATGATCTTTCAGTTATCTATCTTAGTTAATGGTCTTATTTAAATCTAATTAAAAAAGCTGCTGAAAATAAGAAAGATAGGATATATCAGAGTGTTATAAGAAACGTTAATGTTTCTAAGTAAGTGTTAGTAAATATTACAAGGAAGTGTTTCTCAGGACGTATTAATGGATTCAATTGATCAATAATTGTACAAGAAAACCACCATGTTTACCATCATCATATGAACGCAATGTGTGCGAAAGTGCGTGTTTCCATCGTACAGCGTGACCCAAATAAAATGTCACCCACACGTGGACTCGGTAATAAAATTCCCAATCCTTCCTGCAATCCAATCATATTGGATCGAAAGTGACTTCAGTCTATACCTGACTTGTTCATCAAGTGTCAGCCACGAATGTCGACCAGTCTTTTTATTGTCTTTTAAGCATATACGCCAACTGCGAACTTTTGCGTTGAAAGCATACCTGGATACGACTGATGTTGGCTGTGATGGCCCTCACCCGTTCAATTCAGAAATAGTATGGGGATTGTTTTGATATATATATATATATATATATATATATATATATATATATATATATATATATATATATATATATACATATATTTATATATATATATATATATATATATATATATATACATATATTTATATATATATATATATATATATATATATATATATATATATATATATTGTTTTTTTAGATAACCCCACATATACAGATCTGGATGGATAAGGACCGATGAGTGTGAAGTCCATTTAGCATCACACCGCTTACTGATGCTATAATCATCGACGTGTCCTCGCATATAATTAAACAGCAATAACACGAAGACTGTTGGGTATTTCTGATTAAAACTTGGTGGATAATTTATTTGTACTAAATATGTAAATTTTAATAACAATTCCATGGGTACAGGGGAGGAAATAACCCTGTAAATTTTGCTGTATTATATTCTGTTTTGTATGTTTGAAAATGTGTATTTAAAATAACAACTTTTACTTATCTTAGACAAGGCACATTACCACTGAGATGTAAGGGACTACTGTAAATATATGTACCCGCGAGATATTTTTTACATTACATTTAAATTTCTGCATGTCGATACAGTCAGGGAAACAAGGAGCAAGAAAAGAATTCCAAAGGCTAGCAGTTCGAGTAGAAAGTCCTCCTTCACAGTTAATGGATGGGATATAGCTGATTGTCGTGTTTGTCGGGAGTATTCACGTCGAGGGAA
>OY744527.1:47971293-48033793 GCA_963556195.1 Sepiola atlantica | reverse complement strand
AAGAAAAACGTGTAAGACTACTGGTGCGTGTATGTTTGTCTGATTATCTACATATATCCAATCATATTTATTTAATAAAAAAAAATTAAATTTTACTAAAATATTTGACTACACATTTGCAACCATGTTTCAGTTCTAGCTTGGAATTGCTAAACTTCACCAGGCAACCATTTAATATGGATGACAAATTAATAAAGTTTATAAAGAAGAACATACATTTCCCTCTCCCCAATGGACCAGTTAATTATGCTATAGTATATCTTTCTTGTAGTCTCTTAATCTTACCTGCTTCCAGAACAGAATCCATCTAGTCTGGTCGAGTAGCCTGCTTAGTGCTGTTACTGGAGGGAAGATAACTTGGAAATTCAACATTCCTCATGTAAGCCAGTGTGTATTGATTTACTCCTCTCCAGGAGCTAGGCACAAGACAAGTTTTTTTATCTTACTCCCACAAGTAAGATGTGACCCAATGTCGGGTCGGGAAAGTGGGGTTTAAAAATTGCCTGGGCAGCCCCGTCGGCATTCCCCGGTAGAGGCGCCTCAGGCAGTAAGCAATAAACTTACAACTCCCCAGAGAGGGGAGGCAAAGCCTGGGAAGGTGGACCTCCCAGAACTGCACAGGACAGACCCATTGACAGGCGTAAATCAAGACCCGAAGGCCAAGACAACACCAGTATGGGGGTGCAGTATCCATCGGAACAGAGTGTGTAGCCATAGCGAGGGAACTTAATTTGGGCTTCGAATACTATGTTATTTTGAATATTTGGTCAGGGTTTCTTGTAGGGGGAAGTATTCTCATGCAAGGTTGTTGTGGGCGTGTAACTTGAATGTAAAGATATACGTATTCCTAACCCGGGTTAGGGTTAGGAATACGTATATCTTTACATTCAGACTGTGTTTCATTAACCAGGCGGAGAGTCTCATAGTGTATGACACTATCAAAACATCGGCTGAGGAACCGATTACATTTGCTATCTTAATCCTGCGGGTTAGGTGTCCAGTGTTTCCGTGAAGCAAAAGATAAAATTAATGTATAGTGCTAATGTAAACACATGCTCTTGCTCAAGTAATTGAGCATTGCTGATTCTTCCTATACAGTAAAACTCCTACGTTATGAACTTTTGATCTGTTCATAGCGTAGGATTGACCATAGCGTGGGATAAATTAGATGACCCTGAACATTATTTCTTCATTGAAAGATATAGAAATAAGTATAGTCTTGGCCAACTATAGAAATATTTCATAAATAAACTATATGCAAACAAAATGGATTTATCAGGAAAATGCGTATTAATCAACGCAAATGGATATTAAATGCCTAAATATTTACAAAATGCTGCATTTATGTCACTGCACTAACATTATTGAATATCCTCATTTTTTTCAAAACTATTCGCGTTCAATGATTTTATTGAGTCTATTTTGTTCAGTTCCATTTTCTTAATGAACATTTTTCTTAGTAGATCACGAACCATTTTTATATCGTAGTTATTAAATTTACTCTTTTCTTCCAAGAATATTAAAAAGTGATTCTGTATTTCTTTCTTCAGGTTCCCATGATATTTTCTCTGTATAAACCATAGTTAGGGTTTAATTATATTTATATTATTTATTTCTATACAGATCTGAAAATAAAATAAAAAATAATTTTAACGTAGCACAAAAAATAGAAACTTTAAAATGCCAAATATAGATGAATATTTACATAATTATTCAGCGGCTGTAAAAAGGGTAATATCTTTAACTATATTTATTTATAAGAATATATCAATTAACTTTATAATTTGCTTTTCTTATTGCTAAGCTTAGTTCATAGCGTAGGATGTTCATATTTAATTTTGTTCATAACATAGGAAGTGGACAACCTATGGAGTTCATAATATATATATATATATATATATATATATATATATATATATATATATATATATATGTATATATATATATATATATGTGGGTTGGTCGTTCAATTTCAAAGTATTGCAGAGTTAGTTAATAAAATTGAAATATAAGCCATATTAGCAATACAAGATTATTTTTTTTTACATTAATCTTATCGATATTCCATTAAAATTGCCAGTATACTGAAATCATATGCCCTTAAAAGGATTAAGATGAAAATTCATATACACTAAATTTACAAAAGCAAGGAAATTCCAAATTTTTACACTTTTATTGTCATTAAGGGTATGACTACATATCAACCAAACCATTTCATTATCACATCACTACAGTATAAATCTCTATGCATGAGTGTGTGAGGTGGGCTGAAGAAAAATTCCTACCAGTAAAATACATAGCCCTGTTGTGCTCGCATACCCTTAATGACAATAAAAGTGTAAAAATTTGGGAATTTGCTTTTGTACATTTAGTGTATATGAATTTTAATCTTAAGGGCATATGATTTCAGTATACTGGCATTTTTCATGGAATGTCATTACTTTTGTAAAGGCTATGCCTCAATACAATGCCTTCTCATAACTGATATAGTTGGTAGTTTGACTAATCAAGGTATATGGTAAACTGAAATTAAAATGCCATGAACTTGAAACTAGAACCTCTATCTTTGCCAAAAATCAGCCGAATCTATCAAATGGTCGATAAGGTATAGAATAAAGTGTATGAATACTGGTCATTTTTAAGGGTTTTGGGAATTTTCTGGAAAACTAAAGTATCTGGTAAACTGAAATTAAAATGCCATCAACTAGACCCTAGAACCTCTATCTCTGCCCCAAATCAGCTGAATACATCAAATACTTGATGAGATACATGGTGGCACATACACACAGATAACATGATTTCATGATTGAACTTTCTGGATCTCTGGATTGCCTTGACTAATGATGCTAAAATTCTACACACTTATATAACCTATAAAAAATGTGTGCAAAGTTTAAACTAATTTGTTTATTGATTTTTGAGTTATGATTGTTCAAAGAAATGAGATTTCCAGCATAGGCCATTCGTGAAGTCTATTAAGGGATATAGTGCTCTCGCGCCTTCCTTGATATATATATATATATATATATATATATATATATATATATATATATATATATATATATATATATATATATATATATATATAACCATTTACCTGGAAGTAAAGACAAATACTAACTCGCCAAGACATACCAAATGAATATCTATGATTTTCTTCAACCTATTTCTGTTATTTGTATCTTCGTATGAATGAGAAACGGGCAGATAAATAATTGACTTCAAATGTCATTCATTTGAGACAGAAAATTGAATAAATGGATTTCTTTTATCGAAACTGATTATACGATAAAGTGTGGTTGCGCGCGTGTCCAGCCACCTATTCAGGTTTTGTTATTAAAGGCTATTTAATCTCCCATTTTGAGACCAAAGACAATATCCAGGTTAGACAAACAAAAGAACGAACGACACATATGTGGGGGAACTGGGCTTGACACGTTGAACTAAACTTGTTCCCTTATCACATTGGAATGGTCACGTGTAGTTTCATCGCTTTTTGTCAGTTTCAGCACTTCTCTGGCTGTGACAATAATGCTTTAAGTGTGTGTATTTTTAATTTATACACTTCTTATTTGTGTAAAGGTTGTTTTTTGTTGAGATTTGCAACTCTTTTGTAAAATAACAGAAACTGCTTCGGAAATGTAGTTTGAATACATGAAGCCATTTTATTCATGTTCTGTATTTGTCCATATTCTAAATGGAGTTACAAATTACCTTTATATGCGAATACATCCTGCGAGACACATTAGGAAAAGGGGACCCGTTAGGTCATCCGTTATGCTCGGGTTAAATTGTACCAACCACATATATATATATATATATATATATATATATATATATATATATATATATATATATATATAAGGTTAATACAACAAAAGATATAAGAGGCAACTAATATATTTAATTAGTGAACAGCCGGATAACAATAAAGCTCAATATACTGGATAGATCATTAATAGCAATAGATAAAGTGAAAGAATAAAATAAGGGTCGAATCAAATTTTATTACAATTCAATGTTCAGGCAAAGTACTTTAAAGTCCTTAACTAATGAGTTTTCAAAGAAAATCTTCTCTTCGGAGGACCATTACCGCAATGACATTACAGCAGGTAATAAAAATTAAACCATGAAAATATATAAAAAATATATATATATAAATACATAAAGGTAAAACATCAAATATATCGGCCTACTCATGAGTTAAGGAATTTAAAGAACTTTGCCTGATCATTAAACTGTAATAAAATTTGATTCGCACCTTATTCTATTCTTTCACATTATCTATTGCTATATATATATATATATATATAAACTGCATTTTACATATTTTCATTTTTTTTAATGACTCAAAGCTCCTTTAGGCTATATATATATATATATATATATATATATATATATATATATATATATATATATATATATGAATATAAAAGTATACTTTTAGAGAAGTGAACTTATAGTGAAATGATTTAAGCTCAATATACGAGATAGAGCATTTATAAAGATACATGAAGGAAGAGAGATAAAGATGTGCGAATGAGTGATCTATTTAATCTTCGATTGTTCAATGCATAGTGTACTCAATAAAAACATGTTTATTTTCCTTTCCCTAAGCTAGGATTTTCAAGGATTAAAATCTGATCATTAAAGGAATTACAAAGATGGATAAGTTGGAAGGGAAATAGCCAACGTTCAAAATTTCAAAAATTTAAGAAACAATATATATATATATATATATTAATTAATTAAGTTCAAATATTAACTAAATGAACAAAACCATTACTTTTCAAAAGTGCTCAATATATATTAGAATAAACATAGTTGGAGTATCCGACAATCGTTTCAGAACCTGCTCGGCTCTTCTTCTGAAGAAGAGCCGAGCAGGTTCTGAAACGATTGTCGGATACTCCAACTATGTTTATTTTAATATATATATATATATATATATATATATATATATATATATATATATATATATATATATAGCTCATTAGGTAAAACTAATTCAAGCTCCCGGCACTTGACAATGTTTACATTGAGATATTACTTAAATTCAGTCAGTGTCGTACGATAGCGCAGGGCTAGGAGCGCCAACTGTCAGCTCGACGGTTGTGTTGCAATCCCGGCTTGAGGCACTAACTGGTCTAGCCGCATTGAAAAACTGTGATACAGCGGAACAGTCTGTATGTGGATGACTATCTCTGTCTGTCTGTCTGTCTGTCTATCTGTCTCTCTCTCTCTCTCTCTCTCTCTATATATATATATATATGTAGTTTTTCTTGTTAATTACTTGGTTGTTAATTTAAATATTGCGGCTCCGAGTGTTGTTTCATCTGCCATCTCTCGAGCGTTTTCGATCTCTAGATCGTCATCAACGGCTTGTGGCTTATCGTTGGTCTTTGTGCTTTCAGACTTTTCATATTTTCATGAAAACAAAAAAATATAAAATCGCCTTAATAAAAAAACCTCGTCCACCGTGCGCACACAATATCTTCATCTAAATTTTTTTTACAAAGAACTAACTAACATAAAACAAACCTTAGTAAATAACAATTTCCCCAATAGAATCGTTGACCAACAAATAAAACAATATCTAACCTCCTTACACCAAAAAGAATCAGACAAAAAGACAATAAAAACTCCACCTTTTTCCTATACTAAAAAAAACCCAAATGCACTTTTACTACAACTCGATGAAATTACTATAACTAACATAGTAAACAGATACACTAAATCTACTGAACAACGACAAAAAATCAAATTAACAATTTAGTACACAAAATTTTAAACCTCTAACTTAATAATCAAAAACAATAACCCCACTAACTCATCCACTAAACC
Organism: Sepiola atlantica; assembly: GCA_963556195.1. NCBI lineage: Eukaryota > Metazoa > Mollusca > Cephalopoda > Sepiida > Sepiolidae > Sepiola > Sepiola atlantica. Next base: position 48,027,949 of record OY744527.1, on the reverse strand, counting down.
AAGCAAACGTACTGTATTCGTTCTAATAACAATTCGAAGAATGTTTTCCTAATAACAAAACTAACAAATATAGTACCTATATATACCACACGACTATACAACCCTCTCCCGACGTCTTACGTTCCACCTAAACGATACCAGTTCCATTCAGCGACATATCACCTCACACACAAAAAAACTATGCAATCAGCAGAACTAAGAAAATACTAATAGCTAACACCAAAATTATCCATAAAAATAATTTCACACACAAGCTTAAAATCCCCGATGCCCTATACATTAAAAAGACTGCAACCCAACATTAATAAAATAACATTTAATACTGGAACTAAAGCCTTATCCGTATTCTATAATTAAAAAGATAAACTATAAAAAGGCTGACAGCACAAAAACAAACGATGACGATCGAGAGATGGCCGATGAAACAATACTCGGAGCCACAAAATTAACACCCGAAAACAAAAAAAACTTGTTCGCTGCGTCGAGAAATTAACAAAAAAAAAATTACAAAAAGATAAAGTTCAATTATTTTCAACGAGGCATGCATTAATAATGAATTGCTGCCGAAATCTCTCCCCCTCTCTCTCTCTCTCTCTCTCTCTCTCTCTCTCTATATATATATATATATATATATATATATATATATATATAAATATATATATACATATTTAAATGTTGAATTAAATTAACGATAATTGAATTATCGATTAATAATAATCTATCGTGATAATATTAAGCTCAATATATTGAATAGAGCAATCAATATTAGAGATGAAAGATGAGGATGAAAAATTATAAAGATACAATATTTATTAGATATATACATATATATAGATATATGTATAGATTATTATTTCATGTATCTACATAAAATCTTTTATGTATCGATTTTCAGTATTTATTTCAACAGTGCTCAATACGTGAGTAGAGCTAGGTAGTAAGTTATGAAATTATATTTATGGCAATTAAGCTACACAGAGGTTTCCGCGTTTAATCACCGCATTTTAGACTGATGGGGATGAAACGCAGAAGCCTCTGTGTAGCTTAATTACCATAAATATATTTTCATTACTTACTATATATATATATATATATATATATATATATATATATATATATATATATATATATATATATATATATATTTAGGCAGCATTTTTTCATTAATGCATGTGTTGTTGAAAACAACAGAACACTTGAACACTTCTATTTGGTAATCCCTTTTTTATTTTTTCCATTCTTCGAATGATCTTCTTAACGTTGACATGGAATGAATTAATGTAGAATCCGGATGTTTGACAAACGTTTTCGATTCTCTCCGGAATCATCATCAGGTCTTTTTAATGGCACAACATAAATAAAACAATTCTTAAAAAGCTACTAACAATATGCACGACTGAAGTACCCTTTTACGACCATATGGGAAACATATACACGCAAATAGACGGGGGTTCTATGGGTTCGGTTCTCGGCCCGACTTTTAGTGAATTTTACATGTCCAACCTCGAAAACCTAACATTTAACACAATTAAAAAAACCTCCTATTTACGTAAGATATGTTGACGACATACTAATTCTACCCAATAACATTAAACAAATTAATAAACTAAAAGACCTATTTAACAAAAACTCTGTCCTTAAATTCACTATAGAATTAAACACTAATAATAAAATCCCATTCCTAGATGTACTAATTGACACTTCTAACAATATGTTTAACACCTCTACCTATAAAAAAAACAACTAGTATAAACTCTAGCCTATTAAATTTCAAGAGTGAGTGCCCCCCACCGTTATAAAATAGCTATCGTAAAAAAATTACTAAACCAAGCAAAATTGATTTCCTCCGCCAAAAAAACACTATTTATCGAACTAAAAAATATAAAACAAGTATTGATTAACAATGAATTTCCCAACTACATCGTTGACGAATTAATAAAATCAATGATAAAAAACTTGACAAACTCTAATACAAATAATGATATACAACATAACAACTTTAATTACATTAACATATATTACCGCAACCAAATGCAGCCAAATTTCAGACTAGAGGAAATGTGAGCGTGAGAGTAAACTATACTTCCTACCTCCTTCATGAATGACTATGTTAGAAGAAATTGGCGAGCTGGAAAAAAATGTAAACATTATTAAAAACGAAGGAAAGGAACACATATTTCTCGAAAACACATCTCAGGAATTGGCCGAAATGGTTGCCGAATTAGATTTGCATGTACAGGTTTTAGTTAAAAAGCTCTAATGATCAATGAAATAGGGGGACATTTATTTTGTATATAAGATAGTATACAGTCTAGCTTTTGTAGCTATTGGGTTTCTGTATACTTTATTTTTATATCTATCAGCAGAGTTTGTCGTCACTCAGTTCTGTGTAGCTATCATCTAGGCTTTGATGTTTACGGCCTTTGCCATTCACAAACAACATCTAAATCACTACCGGTTACAATTAGAAGAGTATTCCATTAGTTTTTAATTTTGTCACTAGAGACATCAACACGCGAGAGAATTATATATTCGTTGTACTACAGTTATCGCGCCATGACCCGTTCTTTACTTGTCCCCAAATGCGAAAGGTGTTGTAGTAAAAATGAAGAATCGAAACAAGAAAGGTTTTTTATTGTTAATAATTTATTGTAGTAGAATGGCGACATACTCTTGCTACAGTCGGATTTGCATCTACAGCCCAATTCCCAGCCATTGCTGGAGGGAGAAAAAAAGGAAAGTGCGGTCACTGCGATTGCAATCTCGTTTTTTCTTTTCCCTGGTTCTCTCTCGATCGGTGACGTAATTCTAAAAATTATTTTTAACACATTCGTTAATCCACATACATAAAAAGAAACAAACAATAACATGTTTATATTTTCATTTTCGTCTCAACCCTGAAATTAGCAAAGCAATAACTGTCGCAATCCAAACGCGACGTCTTCGCATACCCCGACCAAAACGTCGTTACCATCAGGTTATACTTTTTATTTACTATCCTGCTATTTTGCGATCCCCCCCCCGGTGTTATCTTGTTATACTTTTGCACTTCTTCGAACTGTGCGTCACATTTGGATTCGTTATTAAACAAGACGCGACCTCATTTTATCCGACATTTACAAAAATTAAAATAACAAAATGTAAATTTCTCACCTTTGCTACACATGTACACACTACTGTTATACTCATCATTTCTCAAATTTAATGATAAGTAATTTACATCCGAACATGTAGATGTGTCAACCTGTATTTATTGGGATTAATGCTTTAAAATATCTATTCCCTTAGGAAATAACATCATATTTTAAATATCGGATTCTAAGTTATCGATCTCTCTTGTTCTCTTATTCAACCACTCTCTCTTTATCGACACGCGTAAGAAGCGAATAGGTTATTGCAATGGTTTTCGTAAATGTAATTAGGTTTTGACATTATGACCAGATTCCCTTGCAGACGGCACAAAACATTAAACGGAGAGTGTTTGAAGTGATAGGAGGGTAAGGAAAAGATTAGAGCGTGCCTGCTAAGAGTTATGGCATGGATGCAATTGCGAAGGTGGCGGATGTCTTCCTGGAGAAAGGAAATTAATAATCCGGGATGAATCTGCATCTTCATTTCTCTCTAACGTAACGCAGACTTTTTTTTTTATATCAGCTATGTTAAAACACTTGCATAGAACCAAAGTCGCTCACATATTATACCCATGCATCTACATTTTTTTAACGTAGTTCACCCCAAATAAGGCAGTTCGCCACTGTAGACGTAAGGGGCTACTGAGAAGAAAGAAAAGTGGAAAAGGTTGGGGGGGGGGGTCAACCTAAACTAAGATCTGCGCAGCGAGATGTCTGTTTACATTAATTTTAAATTTCTGCATGTCAGTACTGTCGGGGAAACAGGGGGCAGAGATGGAGTTCAAGAGGCCAGTAGCACGAGGAAAGAAGCTATTTGGGTAGTAAGCTTTCCGGCATTTGGGGACCTCCACAGTGAATGCATGGGATTTAGTTTTAGCTACTTTGGCGTCCCCCTCGACGTAAATACACTAGAAAAACTCGACAATCTGCCAAATCCCATCCATTCACTGTGAGAGTCCCCAGATACCAAAGAACTTTTTAAAAAGTTAATAGCTCCCTCCCCGACAGTACCGACATGCAGAGGTTTAAAACTAATGTAAACAGACATCTCGCTACACTGCTCCCAACTTGGGGTGAAACCCAAAACCTACACCCTTATTCTCAGTAACCCCTTACGTCTACAGTGGCGGCCTGCCTCGTTTAGGGTGAAATATGTTAAAAAAATACCGCCGAGATAATCGGATTAAGATTGGTGTTATCTGGAGTTTTCAATCTTCTAAACTAGTTGAACAACCAGGACTTCAGTGTCTTATCTTCCTTACTATTTAATTCGTAGTTATGGCGGGGATGTATGGTGTGAAATGGAGAAAGGAATAACGTCTAATAGAAGACAAGAGTAAACGAGTGTACATGGTGAACACCTTGATCGGAACTTCTCAAGAGTATTAGTTAACGTGATTCAGTAGTTTCGACAGGACTCAAAGCATGCACGTTGAGCTCGGAGTTGGCATTTGACACCACTAAATTAGACCACTTCCATAGATACGGGAAAAACGAATGTACACATATCCAAGACAATGTCTTAAACTTTAGAAAATGACTCCAAGTCTGTAGTGGACGTAAATGTATGGCGACATTTAATGCTACTAAGACGAAGCTTCTTTCCTTTAACCGTTACAACAAACCTTCTCAACCACCGATTGCCATGGATAATAACACTCTGCCTGAGAGTTCATCATTCAAACTACTCAGCCTGGCATTCACAGGCAACATAAATTGGAACAAATACATAGAAGACATTGCTTATGTTGCTGCAAAGAAGGTGGCTCCCTCTACCGCACTAGAAAACTACTCTCACCTGCCGGTGTCCAATATCTCTACAAAGCCAATATTCGCCCATGCATGAAGTATGGTTGCCACATCTGGACCGGTGCATCTACCACTAGTCTGTCTCTATTAAACAGGGTCCCAAAAGATTCTCCAATCTAATAGGCCCCGCACTGTCAGCCAAGCTCACACCCCTACCGCATCGCCGCAATGTTGCACCCCTGTGCTTGTTTTACAATTACTTTAATGGAATGTGCTCTGACGAACTCGTGGTACATGTGCATTCTCGCCGTAGAGGTCTCCAGATGCCGGAAAGCTTTTTACTTTAATAGTTTCATCACTCGGACTGCCAAACTTTGGAATTCTCTCCCTGTTTCCTGTACTAAAATGCAAACATTTAAATGTAATGCGAACTGACATTTCGCTGCTCTACTCCTTACTGAGAGTGTCCTTGTAGGCATGCTCCCTAATCGTAGCCCCTTATGTCCAAGTGGCAATGTGTCTTGTTTGGGGTGAATGAGAGTAAAAACATATACTACGGATGAACAAAAATAAGCACTTGCTCTAATGACGTCAAATGCAATTTTTCAAAAATTCAACAAAAATAGTCTAAATAGTTTATTTTTATGAAATTTAAAAGTTAAGATAATCTTTCTCTTAAAAAATTTCTGACTCGAATGTTGGAAAAAAAATGGCCGACGCTCTACTCTACCCACGAACCGAACAAACATTGTTTTATCTCTGAAATTTTGTGTCTATTTTTGTACGTTCACTGAAATCGGACGATGAAGCCACGCCCCCTTTCCTTACAAAATTTAAATTATAAAAAACTTACTGAATAAATAAATTTCAATCCTTGGCCTTTTGGGGACTTTTTGAAGTGTAGTGTCAGTAAAGATAATCTCCTTCATCTTTTCTGTCATCCGTCAGTGATCGAGAAATCGTTCTAGATTAAAATAAATTCTATTTTTGTCTTAAATGCAGAGTGCCCCTTTTTAGGGAGCTGGATCTTCCCCTACATAAAAAAAACAACCTTGAGTATAACTCTGCCCTCGTGAATAGGCAAGTAAATAGGGACGTATTTGCAATGCAATATCCTGGCCAATTCGTTCACAAATTAAATGTTAATCGTGTGATCATTCAGTTTCATTTTTTCCTGATTTTCTACTTTGATTTTTTAGTTAAGTTCGATAGGCGTGAAATGGAGAAAGGAATAACGTATATTCCGAATTGAGAAAAGAGTAAACAAGTGTACATTTTGAACACCTTGATCGGGACAACTTCGATATTTCTACGAGTTCCCTATTTACTTGCCCCTTCCCCACGAGGGCAGAGTTAGACACAAGGTCGATTTTTAATGTGGGGGAAATCTTGTAACCCTAAAAGAGTGATCTCTGAATTGGATAAAAATTGAAAAAAAATACCTCTGTCTAGGAAAATTTCTTATTCACTGACAGAGGAGAAAACACATACTACACTTAAAATGTCACCAAAGGGCCTAGGATTTAAATTTATTTATTCAATCATTTACTTTAATTAAAAAAAATTTATATTTTATTTATTTATTTATTTATTTTTACTAAATGCTAACCACTTATGAAGGCCATATCTCACTCGAGGATAAACGCTAATGAGATGAAATGTTTGTTAGGACAAAGTTCGAATAATCGTGGGGTTGGGTCGAGATAGAAATCTGTTGACATTTGCTTTAAAGTTTACGAAGTTGTAATCTGTGGGGAAGCAGTCCCGGGGTAATGTGTTCGACAGTCGGGAAGCCTGTGCGAAGATGTGTTTTGGGAAATTTCGCCTAACCCTAGACACACTGATGATTAAAAGACATTATTTCTTCGTTGTGGTAGAAAACGAGTTCTTGCTGCGAATGTCTTACAACTAATAACCAGAGATTTGACCTCAGTCAAGCACCTTCTATGAAAATAACGTTAGATTTCAGTTTTTATCTTCTGATTTAAATTGGCGAACTGCAACTACCCGCCACCGTCGTCATCACATTTAACTAATTTCTCCTTTCACTCTCACTATTACTCGCAACTTTTCGACACTTGAGTTTCAACCTCTCAACCTCTGACTTTAATGCACAACACGACCTTCATACTCTTAGCTCGTTTCCCCTTCGCCTCTCCCTTTCCCCCTTTCTTTGTCTCCCGTATTTCTATACGGTTCCGCCCCTCTCCTTTCATCATTCTCCCCCCCTCTCTCTCTCTATCGCTCTCTTTTATGCTCCGTCGTCGTGCGGCCATACCACCGTAATCGTCTTACACGAGCCTGCTGTCAGTGGACAATAGATGAGGGCATGCCCTTAGTGACAGCTAAGTCAGAGCAGACCACCATGCCGAGGAAGGCTCATGGGTCCGGGCTGCCCTCCATTCAACCGAGATTGAGCAGCTGTAGACTTGCTTGACAGGGCTCGGTTCAGAGGTAACACGGTCGGTGCGTCTGGATCGGGGCCGGTGAATAGCTCTAAATTCGATTAGGGGTTATAACTTTTAGACTAAGCTTTCGACAATGTCAAGGCAGCCACCACTTCACAAGTGAAACTAATTTATTTATGGTTAGAATCTACTTGACATTACCTCTCATTGAATATATTACTTTCAATCTCTGCAAGAGCCTTCATTTTTCGCTCAATTATTTTTTAAACTATTTTTTTTTAGAAGATTTCTGAAGTTTTATCGTCGTTGTGGTTGTCGCGGATTTCACTCTGATAACCGGTCATTATTGTTTAACTACTTACTACTTATCATTAGAGAACGTTGCTGATGTGTGATTGTCAGTAGTAACAGTTAAAATTATCGCATATAGTAACTTTATATTTGTGTAGAATGTAGAATTATCTCGGTGCTTCTTTAGAAACGTGGCCGAGACGAGATATGAAAGGGGGAGATAACCCACACCTTTTATTGCGGGGGAGATGTTTTTTCTACTGAATTTAAAATTCAAAAAATAAAACTTCTGAAGGTTATGTTAAAATTAAATAGATTCATTGAAATAAATCAAACATCAAATAAATAAACAGGTTATAATTGAGATGTTAGGGTTAGGGTTAGATTTCACCCCCACGTTTTTTTTCGTCGACCCCAAAAGTTTTGACTGATCTGCCCCTTTAATATCTCATCGTTTCAATTATCTCCCCCTTTCAATTGCTGGCCACGTTTCTAAAGAAACACCATTATCTCGAACATATTTCATCCTAATTAAAAATACATTTAATGTGCATTTTGTTTTTTATAAATTCACACACACTGTAAACCTAATTGAATAAGCAAGTGACCGATACAGAAATTGACTTTAGTCGTTTAGACAGATTCTTTAATTCATCTTGTAAATGTTGTCAATGGATCAAAATATACAAAAGTAAAATATTTGAATTATTTGTCTTATTTACATACTCCAGAGAGCTTCACTACCTGCTTTAAAACAAAATTCCGCCACTTATCAGGAACGGCATGACAGTCTCAACTCTTACATGGTTGGCCCACCTCTTTGATAGTTATCCCATGATCTTTCTCTGAATATGATTTCTTTACATAGCTGGAGACTGGTAGCCGGAAAACATGTCAATTTCTTATTTCGAATTAGGTTGTTGAAGAATCTGCTAATATTAAGCCGCTTCCTCGTATCTGCATTTCTTAATCTATCGTGCAAAATTACTTCACGTATTGTTTTTACGTATTTCATTCCAAAAATATTGAGCTTCCTTTCATGCTCTGCCAATATAGTCCATAACATAAACTCAAGTTATGTAAAATCTCATCCGGTTCTATTTTCTTATTTCATGAGATCAATATGTTTTAGCGCAACGGATAAAGGTATTAAGTGTGTTTTCTAGGTGAGAACTTTCCGGACGTGAAATATTCAATTCTCACTACAGGCGATATTAACTAAGAATATAATTAAACATTACTTAAGGCTTCAATCCAGTCATGGCTGACGAAACGAGAACAATCCACACCCATCGATTAAATAAATGGTTTAATTCGGATTTCCGTTTAGATTCGTGAGTTCGATATAAACATGGCCGAGTTCGACAAGACGCGCTTGGAAGAAGGTCAGAAGTTACATCATCCAAGATGGGGGTAGTACTTCGAATAATTGTAATGATACAAATACTATAAATATAAGTCATTGTTATTGCTATATGTAACTTTTTTTCAAACAATTAGTAATTTTTGCGTGTGAGTAAAAGTTACTTCGACTTTTTGTATGTATGACTTGTTTGTGAGAGTAAGATATACCTGAATTAATGTAAGAAATTATGAATTCAAATAAAACCTACTGATAACTTTAGAAAGGTGCATCATTTATTGGCAGCGCCACAGAAAAAAGAAACTCGAATAGCCTTAGTCTATTGACACTTTTAGTTGAGGTAATAACGGATTCACGTATGCGTTGGCCGATATTTACCAACTTTGAAAAAGAGGTAATAAACCTCGACATATCAGAAAAACTTTGACACCTTATGACACGATTGATTGAAGATAAAGCAGGTAAGTAGAACATTTAAAGCAATAAAAGGGTATGGTAGTTCGCTTGAAAAAAGAAAACTATTACATTATGACAGCATAGTGAGAGTAAACCACCGTGCCAGAGAAGGCGCGTATGTCTGGTCTGTTCTCTATTCAACCGAGATTGAGCAGCTGTAGACTTGCTTGACAGGGCTCGGTTCAAAGGTAACACGGTCGGTTCGTCATAATTGGAGCATGCGAATAACTTTTAATTCGCTTAAGGTTGCCATAACTTTATATTGCATTTTTACAGCATTCTAAAATTCAAACCTATTTATACACTACGCAAAATGTTTCAAGCCAACTACAGAACTTTCTTATGAGAAAATATATTGTAATATAATAATATTGATTATTCTTACTTGGTATCGATTTGTTATAGATTTTAACAATGCACTATTTTAATGACCCAATAGATCTGCAGGATGTACTCACATATTGTATAAAATTTAATCTTAATTAATTTACTTAAGGGTGGTAAATTCTCATATAAAGATAGATAATTTATATCAATTTATTTTTATTTTTATTTATTTCAACAATTTATTTTCACAAATATATTCTTTGTTGTTTTTGTAAATAACAATCAATTGTTGAAAAAAATCTAAAAATAAACTTGAAAAATAATGGCGACATTAATACTATCAAGGAATTTATTCTAGACCATGCATTTACCCGTGGCCGTCGTAATAACTAGGAGACCCTTCTAATGAGAAATGACGTCATGCTCTGTAGATAAGTCGAACAGTCAGACGATGGACATATTGACCCCTCCCTTCACTTAAATATTTATCAAAATTCAGGAAATCAATCAATTCTAACGATCACTGGATATAATTAAACTATTAGTTTATTAGAAATCCCAGTGCAAATGTATTACTTCATGTAAACAATAACACCTTTACTAAAATTATATAATGAATATATTTTGAATGAAAATGAACATATTAATAAAAAAAATCTTTTAAAATATAGTTCTAATATTTTACGAAAAAGAAAGCCGCTAAATTCCGTATTGATAACATCAATATAACTCAAAGAAAAATTAAGTTCTCGAATAAAATAACATTGTAGAAATAATACAACACGGTTTTCTAATATTTGCACATATCTAGTTAATGATAGCTTTTTAATAAAAAAGCATTATAAAACTTTAAAAATTACATTTAAAAATAGAAAAAGGAAAGAACGCGATTCAAATGATATCTAAACTGATTTTTATTCAATATAAATTTAAATATAAAAATTTCACAATGAATAATTGTTTATGAATTTAGGAAAGAGACAATTAAATAAACGAATTATGAATACTTTTAAAAAATGCAAACAAACAATAAATAAATTTAAATAAAAAAACAAATGATAAGTTAGTTTTAAAATGTAAACATACAATTAATAAAACAAATTAAATTAAACGTACTAATTTAAATACACACAAACAATAAAGTTACTAGTGCAGATTTGTTTTTACTCAAACTTATTTAAAAATCTGTTTTTTGTTGTTTTCTCTGAATCACTGTAGACAATGCATGAATCCACTTACTGTAAAGAGCTACCACGAACAAATATGATTATCACAAAGACAGGAGATGTCTATTGTTCTTAGTCTTGAAAAGACCAAGGCTATAGGTAGGAGGAAACAATCTTGCAGTTTTTGGAAATAAGCTACTGGAATAGGAAGCTGTATTACAATGAGGTATCAAAACAGCGAATTGATCGAGACGACTAGACAAACGAGTAGAATGAGCTGGAACAAAAGAAGCAGGGAATAGATCACATAATTCTGAAGAAAACGCCATAATAGTATTTATAGAAAAGACTGAGACTAACAACATCACGTCTTTGAGAGAGAGAGAGAGAGAGAGAGAGAGAGGGAGAGGGAGAGAGAGAGATTGCAGAGAACAAGAAAGGGTAGCCAAAGAAAATTATGATACGTTTCTGCACCATATCAAGAGCCTTGAAATTAGACAGAGATTCTACCAGCCCAAATATAACATAGTTTTTATTAAAGGTTTGCAATTTTCTGCTTAATTTTTTGTTATTACTGTGGTCATTTTCTGTACCACAAAAATTGTTTAACAGAGAATTTGAAGAGCTCCATATAATCATTCTTTCGATTCTTTCAATACTGTGACCCTCATCACAAGAGTCAACATGAAAAAGAAGATTGGCATCTGCCAAACCATTTAAGGTGATGTACATAGCCAATTGTCGTTGATATACAGAATGAATGTTTTTTCGTTAAATCCTGATGTCTCTCATTGTATATCTTCGGGCTGAAAATGAAGTTCACATACCTGAAGAAATCATTTAAAAGACAACCATACCATAATTTTAACTCTTGTTATTAATTAAGAAAATATATTGAACACACAGCTACAATATTAAATAAGTTCAAAAATCGAAATTTAAAAAAATACTTGTAGAAACACATCTAATAAATTTAGTCCATGTTTTCAATTAAGGTCATGGAATTAAAACATTAAGAATTCATAACATTTATTGAAATAATTGAAAATGTTTGCTCTTCTTTTTGCAAAACGAAGTTCATTTACAATATAGTAAAGTTTGAATATCTCGATAGACTTGCACACATTTTCGACGAAATTTATTAATTAGTCTGACATTGTATTTTTTATCTGGAAATAATATTCTAATTTTTTTTCTTTTAGGCTTAAAAATCGAACTCTTTAAAAAAAGTTAAAACACAACATCATCGAAATTCTGTCATTTCAGACATTTTTTCTCAGAACATATCGCCCACAATAAAATTAAAATAATGACATGAAGAGACAAAATTGTCCAGTCGAAATCCAAGATTTTTACTGGACTTTTTTTCGCATATATCGTAACTAACAGAAAATAAAATCCATATCGCAGCTTCCCAAGCTTTACGAGTCAATACTAGCAAAGATTCTATTAAAAAATATTTGCTGAACTCAATTGTTGAAATCTTTCAGGTAGGTGTTAAAAATAAGGCGAGATAAGTTATCTCCCTTGATATGACAATTTGCTACGCTTAAGTAAAAAAAGGTCCATTTGATCATTTTTTCTTATTTCATAAGTACTAGACACACTTAAAACGTCTTGCTTGATTGAAAACTTGCTCGGCTGTTGTTAACTTTATGAATATTTTATGTTTACAAGATTTTAAACTTTATTTATTTTCTAGTTTCGTTGTTTGCCTTCTCATAAGTTAATGTCACATTAACTGATACTGTAATAACAATAAACACTAAAATATAATTTAAATCTGGGATTGAGTTATGTTTTGAAAAGTTTGTTTTGATTGTTCTAATTAGCCGTAATTTATAATGAACTGAACAAGTTACCCTCTATTTTTAAGCTATATATGCATTTCGCCCTCTCTAGCTCTATGTTGATACAACCAGTTTTAATAGTTCTTAATGTCTCTCTGAGAATTTAGATAAAGTGTGACTCTTTTTTTTCTCGTTTTACTGGTATATATTATTCTAATTAACAAATGTAAAAGCGTCCGTTAAAAATGATATTCTGTTGAAAATGTTATTTAAGAACACGATGGTTATTAAGAACACGTTTTTCAAATTAAAACGGTTTAATTTTATAACATTTTTATTTTGTACGATTTTGAGCAGATTTCATGTAATTTTTTAATGACAACCGTTATTTACTTCTAATTATTTATTCTTTGATTTTTTAAATTCTTTCTTTCTTTTTTAAAAGCAACCCACAAGCGTCAAAATGTCTCTCCTATAACTATGTGTGCGTATGTGACAATATTTTTTCTTCTTTTTCTTCGTTGGCGAGTGTCGCTGCGTGCTTAATATCATTCTCTTCATTTTGTCGAGCGTCGATTTTTCTTCGTCTATTTCCTTTTCTTTCACCGCCGTCTCCGTGATTCGTCTTCACCGCTGCATTAATTATTCGTCTAGTGGTCGCTGCGTTTTCCTATTAGCTTCTTCTATTCTATGGTCGGGATCATCATCAATGTGGCTAGAACTTCCTGAACAAAGGGAACCCTTTATCTCGTACAGAAAGAAATAATTAATCCAAGGCAGATATTAGAGTTTTAAGCTTTTTTTAGAGAGAAATATTTACGCCGATAACCATGAATAAATCACTAAACTCACACATAAGAAAGAGAGATAGAGAGAGAGAGATATATAGAGAGAGAGAGAAAGAGAGAGAGAGAAAGAGAGAGAGAAAGAGAGAGAGACTAAAATCATGACTTAACTCTTAATTAGCTATATGGACTAGTAATGAACAGACAGAATGATTTAAATTTTAAGTATTACAGCATCTTTATGAATATTCGTCCTGATCTGGCCTCCACACGGAACTCATTCTAAAATAATCGTTCTTTATTAATTCAACATCAGTGGCGCTATTGTTCCATGCCCCTCCCATCTATTTGTGTCGAACCTACTTTGACCTCGTCCCTCAAGTTTTGACCTTACAGGCCATACCTGTTTATGATTCAGCATGGGAACCAGTCTGTTTTGCAGATTTCGTGAAACCACGGCCTGCACTGTTCACCCGTCTCGAAAATAAATACTACCTCATGTAATTGTTATCCGAGATACGTTCATCTTCAATGTAACGTATATACAATTATCCACAGACACGTGTTTCGCTGTTAACGGCTCATCAACGTTGATAGACCTAGCGACATTCGAAACCAGTGACTGACGCCCGGCGCCCTTACTACTGAGTCACGAATACTCGCTAGCAGTGAAAATCGTATATCGCATATCAACTTTGTCAGTTTATTTATATTATTGTTTTTGTTTATGCAATATTGATAATTGAATATATGAAAATGTCTTTTAAAAAACAAAAACATTACAAAATTACAAACAATTTTATATATATATATATATATATATATATATATATATAACATAATATGGATGTTATTTTTATTGATAATTTAAGGAACATTGTCTTTAGTACACAAATGTGTACTAGTTGTAACGTATATATATATATATATATATATATATATATATATATATATATATTGGATAGTATACGTCTAACTATGCTAATCTATTATACATACGTGTCGGCACATTTTCTTCCTGTTAGATACCGCTACAAAAATGAAAAAAACAAAAACAAATGGATATAGAAAGAATAAGAAGACATAATGAAAAAGTCAACAGTGCGCGAAAAATAGAGAAAACCGTTGTTGTATGTTTTTTTTCTTTCTCAAAACATTTTCTAATTTTCTCTGAATTCGAAAAGCAGCTGGCGGTGTGGCCGGTTTCAATTCGAAAAGTAGATTATAAATAATGTCCTCCGTTGGCCTTTTGCCGCTCGATACACATTCGTCAAGTTTTATTGCTCGGGTTTAACAACCCAAACCTGCCGTAACAGACAGCATTATTGCACTTGATGAGCAAGTGTCGGATTCAGAAATGGGGAGGGGAGATCTAAACGACTTAGATCATTTAGGAAAACTTTTTGGGGGGGAATAACAGTACAATTAATGTAATTCAATATGAGTTTTTATATATACATATACAAATGCTCTTTTACATATATAACATAAACAAACAGCTGTCTCGCTGTATCACAACTTTTCTGTGTGGCTAGAAGTAGCAAGTGTTTTCACATTAAGATTCGAAACCCGACCGCTTGATCACTTGTAAACCGTGATCAGCAATCGAACATTTTATATTTGCTCACTATCATCGTAGGTCATATATATAGCAAGAGAGATAAGTGGCTCCTACTTAGTTTAAAATACATAGCTCTTTGTAAATGACAAGAACATTATGGTGGCCATTAACTTCTCTCTTACACCTGGCGGTGGCGGATGGCTTAGTCGGAAACAGTGCTTGACTGTTGAAAATCGATTCGTGTTTTAAATCACATTTTGAAAATCTCTGATACGGTGTAACAATTGTACACTAACTGGTCTAGCCGCACTGATGAGCTGTGAAACAGCGAAAAAGTCTGTATGTGGATGACTATATATATATATATATATATTAAATGGGTTTAGGAAATGTGGAAAAAGCGGAGCGGCATACTTACAAAATAAGGACACAAAACATCATTAAGGTAAGGCCAACATATTTCGATCGTCAGTTAGCGATCATATTCATTTGGAAAATAAATATGATCGCTAACTGACGATCGAAATATGTTTGCCTTACCTTAATGATGTTTTGTGTCCTTATTTTTGTAAGTATGCTACTCCGCTTTTTCCACATTTCCTAAACCCATTTCACATTTTGTCTTAAACTCTCGTTTCATTTTAACTCCCCTCATATATATATATATATATATATATATATATATATATATATATATATATATATGAAAAAAAGTTCGTGTAAAAAAGATATGGGGTTTGTCCAGATGGTAATTGTCCGTTGATAAGATGTCCAATGGAAAGATATTTAGATGGAGAAGAAAAAGTTTCCTGAAGGCAGTATAGGAAAGTGTTCCAAAATGAAGTAACACTTTCCAATACTGCCTTCTTCTCCATCTGAATCTCTTTCCATTGGACACCTTATCAACTAACAATTACCATCTTGACCAACCCATATCTGTTTTACACGAACTTTTCTTCTCCCCCCCCGTTTTTCTTAATAATATTTTTTCAAATGTTGAATTTTGGCTTTACTACTGCCAACTTATCTATCTCTATAATTTGTCTGATGGTAAGATCTCGATCCTTGGCTTTAGGAAAGAATAATAAACATAATTTTATTACAGAATATACCTTGCATTGAACAATCGAAGTTTGAAATAAATCTGGACATTCGTGCATGTTTATCACTCTTCTTTCATCTATCTTTATAATTGCTCTATATCGTATATTGAGCTTAAACCATTTCACTATAGGTTCTATCTACTAAAAGCTTACTTTTAGTTTCATATTTATTCTACTTATTCTATATATATATATATATATATATATATATATATATATATATATATATTGAGTTGCAAAAATACTTGTAATCCGGGGTTTCGAATCGCATGATCGGTAGTGAATAGTCATATCTCTATGCTGATGAGTCCCGATTATTAAGGACGAAACGTATACGTACCTAGATAATAAAAAAATAACAAATATTTATTATACATACATATATATATATATATATATATATATATATATATATATATATATATATATATGTGTGTGATTTTATGAAGGCTTACCAAAGCATTCCTTTCAGGACACCAATGATCACCATTAAAGATATTTTTCTTACAAATATTATTTATTCAAATTAAATGTTTTTTCCTACACGTGTTTCACTACCAAGCAGTTACTTGCTTGGCAGATCATCAGGGAAATTAAATGTCTGGAATTCTGGTTTCAACTGCCGACAATACACAATGTGGCGTTGCATTAGTTGAGGTCATAAGAGGAAAAAAAAATAAAAATAAAAGTTAAAATTAAAAAACAAGGAAGAACAACTTTTTTAATTTTAACTTTTATTTTTATTTTTTTTCCTCTTCTCTTCTTAAGTGACCTCAACTATTGCAACGCCACATTGTGTATTGTCGGCAGTTGAAACCAGTATTCCAGACATTTAATTTCCCTGATGATCTGCCAAGCAAGTAACTGCTTGGTAGTGAAACACGTGTAGGAAAAAACATTTAATTTGAATAAATAATATTTGTAAGAAAAAATATCTTTAATGGTGATCATTGGTGTCCTGAAAGGAATGCTTTTGTAAGCCTTCATAAAATCACATATAAATGCTCTGTACTCTGTAATCGAGTATCATCGAGCTTGTTTTTATTGGAACAACCCCGGTCTTCACTGAATGATCTATTTTATAAGTGGAGAACCTAAATCTCTCTCTCCCCCCCTCTCTCTCTCTCTCTCTCTCTCTCTCTCTCTCTCTCTCTATATATATATATATATATATATATATATATATATATATATATATATGTATGCGGATCATGAACTGATGAAATAGAGAAAATTTGCATAGTTTACAAGTTTATTAATTGATCAAGTGTTCAAACAAGCTGCACAGCTCCCAATAAAGGAAGACCTCACGCTAATTCTCAGTAGTTCCTTTATGTCTACAGTGGCAATTTGCTTTGTTTGGGGTAGAACTAAGTTTTAAAAAAAAGTTGTCAACATATAAGCTTCACATTCTCGAGAAGAATGGTAAATAAAGATAAACACTTTTTTGTACGATTTTTTTTCCTTTCCAGTATTAGTCTTTAAAGATTTAGAATACATCTTTTATCCGCCATTTTCTCTCAATCAGATTCAACATCCGTCTTTAATCTTTCAATATTCCTCTTTATTATCTGCTCCCTCCCTCTTTCCAATTTCCATCCCCTTTGTCCCCTTTTCCGTCTTCAATTACGTTCTCTCTATGAAAGACTTTCGGTAGATGATACGTGTGTAACCTTTATAATGTTATTATTATTATTATTTTTTTTTTACTGAAGACAACCTTTTTCCCACCTGTTCTCGTTTTTTCGGCAACGTTATTGGTTTGCTTCCCCGCTCCCCCCACTGCGGTTCGCTAGCTTAACGAGTTTAACAGTAAAATCGTCCCATCGAAAAAACGAAGAGAAACGTGTGTATAGGTCATCTAATGCACCAACAATCCTAACCCATACTCCCCGCATCGATTAAAACATGTACATCATTTCATACCCGTAGACAAGTGGAGCGGTTTTCCTCCCAGCAAATAACCGATTCAATTTGTGAATAGAACACACGGCGCCCATTTAAAACCGGCAACATTTGTCTGTAAGAGATTCCGGCTGGTTTCATGGGCCTTTTCACAGTTATACACGTGATGTTACATTTTAAACACCAAAGATGGCGGCTTATACTCACATTCTTGAAAGCCTTACTGTAGGAGTGTAATGGTACGCGGGAATAACTTAAAGTAATTTACAAATTTGAATTTAAAGATGCTAATAAGCTAATCTTGATATCCGACTCTGGGCAGTGTTTATATATATATATATATATATATATATATATATATATATATATATATATATATATATAATAGTTGCCTTTTATTTATTATCTATGTACGTATACGTTTCGTCCTTTTTAATCGGGACTCATCAGCATAGCGATATAACTATTCACTACTGGTCGCGTTATTCGAAACCCCGGATTACGAGTATTTTACAACTCAAATCCCGAGAACTAGAACTATTTGGCCACCACTGGATAGCTAAATAAACAGTAATAAATGTGATCCTTTTTTCGGCGGCTTGACATCATAAGAGCGTTCAACTTAATGAGAAGAACGATGCATTTATAGCTAGCGACGTCATGCTGTGTTACTACGACACTTACAGTCCCCATCTAAAGGGTTTTCTAGGGATAAAAATAATAAATATTTGTTTATTTTCTATGTACGTATACGTTATATATATATACATATATATATATATATATATATATATATAAGTATACATTTTTATTTATACAAACATTATTGGTTACATATGTGCATACATGTTTCGGTTGCACTCTTCGCAGAGAGTCAACCTCATCAGACCAAGGACTCTGAATCCTTGGTCTGATGAGGTTGACTCTCAGCTCTACTTGTTATAGAGCACTTTTTATAAACACTTGAGTTTCAACGGATTTACATCTACAGAAACCAATATATATATATATATATATATATACGGCACAATCACGTTGACACACCGGTTTCCGTTAGATCACCGAAGTTAAGCGGCGTCGAGCCTGGCCATTTGGAAATACCAGGTGCTATATGTGCTCTCTGCTTATCTCGGCATTGTTTCCAGTCGTCTACTACTTGCCATTGGATCAAGAGAGCGGTTGTTGAAGATTGCGCAACCCTTGCAATTTCAAAATTCACGCGCGGGCACTCATACGTCGAAATCGACGGGAGAATCCATTATATATATATTGTCATCCACAGACAGACTGTTTCGCTGTATCACATCTCTTCAGTGCAGCTTGACTAGCACCCATCAGAAGCCAGGAATCGAACCTACAACCCTCTAGGTGATAGTTGTCGGTTCTACTAACTGAGCTACTGGATCTGCGCTTGTAAAATACATCTACAATGTCTTTATATATATAAGCATAGATTGCCGCTTTTTAAAGTGTTCCATCTGTATTACGCTAGGTAAGCAGCAGGTGACATTGTTTTACGACAGTGTTCTACCCAAGACTTATATAGTCATCCATAGACAGACGGTTTCGTTGTATCACAGCTCTTCAATGACGCAATGTTTAAGTTAAGGAATCAAAACAATTGCGTTATTCCCAGGTGATCATATAATACAAAATGTATTTATTAATAAATTAGATCTTATCTTATTTATCTAAATAAATAGAATAAAGCTCAATTGTTAACATGGCATGTTAAAAAGAGCTTTTACATTATAATTCGGTAGATTGCAAAATTCATGACTCGGAATCAGTTCAAGAACAAAAAAATGTTCGAATGGAAGGACAAAATCAAACATTTTTTCAATACTGATTTTATTTTGGATTTATTGATTTCCATGTGAATTTCATGTGCTTTGCTTATTTTCATTATTGAAAAAATGTTGTATTTGGTCCTTCCATCTCCTGGCATTGTTCTGTTCTTGATCTGATTGCGAATATATCCACTGGAAATTATATGAATTGAAATTGATGATGAAGATGATTATGATGAGGAACATCATAAAAGTTTTTCAAGTTTACCTCCAATGTAATAGTGATATTAAAGTTATTTTCTGAAACGCGTGCACATATGGATAAACATTATTAAGTCTTGATTTTCACAGCTGGATTGCAATATTAATAATGTTAATTAATTATGTCATGAATTATATACTCTACTACATTATAATAAATATATATAAATATCACATGTGGCGACACATGGTGCCACTCATCGGTCAGAGTATAATTGTCGCAATCAAACAAAAGTTTACTGGAAAAATTAGTGCGGATCTCGCTTCAGTAGAATAAATTGCAGAATAAAAGAATACATATTTTAATGGAAGTTTTTTGCGGCTATGTTTTCTCGAGCCGTATTAGGTGGGTCATAATACGATTGCGTTTTCTGATTTTTTTATAGCTTTCATAACGACTACCAGATCCCAGTGTCTGTTTTCTTGTGCATCAATGTACATACTGATGTATGTGCCTTGGTATTTTTTGTCTAAATGATTTATGCTTGCGTTTGTGTGTGCGTGTACTGATGTTTGGCGCGGTACTGAGACAGGAAGACAGTGGGATGGGGCTGTCATGTTAGCTTTTGTACGTCACTTGCTTGCTCCATTGTTTGGACGTTTAATGTTTATTTGTATTCGTTGTACGCGCATGGTTACGGTTAAGGTAATCTGTCATTATTGAAAAACTATTTTGAAGTTTATATATATATATATATTTATATATATATATTTATATATTTGAACTCCTTGAGTATTATTTTTTCAAACGTTTATTTTCACTATAATTGCTTATTTTGTTTGACAGTTACTACACTGACTTTACGTTTCCTTACAGCCAAAAGTTTTTGTCATTTGTTTATATATATATATATATATATATATATATATATATATATATATATAGTAATTTTAAAAGTTAAATGTTACCGGTAATATTTACAGTTACATTACCGAGTTATACCATTTGATGAAAGTAGTTTGTCTTTGAAAATCCATGGGTTAAGGATAATGAAACTTCTTGTTTTAACCTTCCGATGTCAAAATAATGTTTGTATCTATACAATCTTTTATTCTCATCTTTCACCTCATGTATATATATATATATATATATATATATATATATATATATATATATATATATATATTTATGCAAACATTGTTAAAAATAACATAATTCGTCTGTTTAATTATACTTTTTTATTTTTTCAATTTTTCTGATTGTATTAACATCGAAAAAAGTTATAAATGTTCCATAGGCTTCACGAACGTTTTCGATCCGTCGTCGAATCATTTTCAGATCTCAAAAGCAAATCAACAAAAAAGCTAGAGAAAGAAGAGAATTAGAAAAAAACAGCGGAGAAACGCACAGAGAACGTTTTCCGCATTGTTCCAGGAAAATCGTTGACGATTTAAATTCAGAGACATTTTCTAAAATCCAAATTAGAATGGAATAATTAAGTATCATTATATATTGGTTTTACTGCTTGTAAGCGAACATGAAAGCGGTGCAAAACTCTTCTATTCAGGGAATTAATCCTACCTGTTATAGGACGAGAATTTCTTTCGATCTATATACAACAACTATAACGGCATTGGTAATTATACCAATGTTAACGCTGAGAATACTAATACTACGGATATAGATACAAAACATTTCCGTATTTAGGCTCCACTTCAAAGATAATCAAAATTAGAATAAAATATTACTGTCAATAATGAAACACACGTTAAAAGAATTTCAAACGGAGACATATGTGATATATTTTAAAATTGACATATATTATATATTTTAAAATTGACATATGTGATATATTTTAAATTGACATATCTGATATATTTTAAAATTGACATAGCTGATATATTTAAAAATTGACATATGTGGTATATCTTGAAAGGCGAAGGGAGAAAAAGAGGAGGAGAGGAGATGGAAAATGAGTGGGAGCGAAATTGTTGCTTTTTGTTTTGGATTTAGCAAGTCATGATTGATTTTCGCTAAAAAAACGATAAAAAATCAATGTTTGATGCATTTATAGTCAGGAAGTCAATAACTTCAGACAGCCTGATTTGGTAGCGCTAGTAGGTTCTATTTGACCGCTTTTCTCAGGCATTGCCTCCTCCTCTTTTGAGAGGTGTAAAGGTAGTGTAGTATCTGTTCTGTTGTCATGATACCCACCTCCCAAGTATAACCTATTCCTTTTTTGAGAGGAGTGGCGGTAGTGTAGTATCTGTTCTGGTTCCAACTAGCAAAAATATTTCTTTGGGTGGGGGAGAGTGAAACATTTTTTTTGGGGGGGGTGGGGGGCGGTGAAGATTTTTATTTTAAACTAAAAATATTCATTTTGGTGGGGGCGAGGAAAAAAATTTGGGGGTGGATGGGAAATTTAAATTTTTTTTAACTAAAAATATTTTTTGGGTGGGGGAAAGTAAAACAATTTGGGGGGATGGCGAAATATTTTTTTTACTAAAAATACTTTTTCGGGTAAAAGACAACAATTGGGAGGGGGTAAATTTTTTTTCTTACAAAAAATAAATATCTTTAGGAGGGTTGACGTTACTTCATCCTTCTTGAGAGGCGTGTGGGTGATGTAGTATCTGTTCTGCTTCCAACTAGCACAAATATGCGTCCGGGGGCTTGTGCAGTATACCGCACAAATGGAATATGTTGTTAGGCGGCTTGTGCAGTATTGTGCCTCTATGGAATACGTTATTTCTTCTTCTTTTTTTTCTTTTTCTTCTTCTTTTTCTTCTTTGTCTTCTTCTTCTTCATGAACAGAGCACACATGAATCATATGGGTTATTTGATATGACAGGCCCCATTAATATGAGCTCCTTTTCATGATAGTGACGCTACATTAATGAACTTGATTTGTGTTCTTTTATAAGACACGGGCGCATTAATATGAGTTATTTTTTATGATAGTGACACAACATAAACGAACATAATTTTGGTTCTTTGGTACCACAGGGGCGCATTTATATGAAGTCTTATGTATGCGAAACGGGGTGGACATAGGACGTATACAGTATACACACCGAGGCGGAAATAGGTACGTATATATTATGCGCACCGGGGCGGCGAAAGGTACGTATATAGTACGCGCATCGGGGCGGCGATAGGTATCTATATAGTATTTGCACCAAGGAGGATATAGGTACGTATATATTATTCTCACCAGGGCGGCGATAAGTACGTATATAGTATTCGAACCGGGACAGCGATAGGTATGTATATAGTATGCGCACTGGAGCGGCGATAGGTACGTATATAATATGCGCACTGGGACGGAGATAGGTACGTATACAGTATGCGCACCGGGGCAGAGATAAGTACATATATAGAACGCGCAGATAGAAGTGGTACTTTTTATAGAAATATGCTATACTCTTGCCCTGGGCAACAGAAGAGGAGACAGCTTTCGCCGAAGGCAACAGGAAGAAAGTGGCAACGGGGAAAAGGGAGCGGTGAAATGGGGCGACCAGGGAAGAAAAAGGGAAAAAGATGAAGAGACGGCTATAGAGAGAAGGATAGAAATAGAGGTTTGAATATAAATATGTTACACACGCTATTTTTCTTCTATTTTACGTTTTTATGACCCCGAGCGACGCCGGGTAGCCCTGCTAGTATTTTAATAAAATTGTATGTGAAAGTGTATCTTTGTTCGGTTAAAGACTTGGCTTCCTCATACTGATTTTGTGTGATTTTAATTTTAGTTTAAATTTACTGATATCAATGATTCTATAATTATAAGATGTTATATATATATATATATATATATATATATATATATATATATATATATATATATACGTACATATGTGTGTTTGTTTGAATACATATATATGTATGTGTGCATGTGTATATACACATAAGTGTATCTATGAATATATACATGTCTGTATGTTTACATATGTATGTATACGTATATAAGAATATATATGTGTGAGTATTTGTAGACACGCAAATACCCCCCCCCCCCCCCGAGCAGTACTATGAGTCAGATTGGGAATAGATTAACACATAAAATATACGAATATAATATCTAAAAACGTTTTATTTAAATAATCTTTTTTTTATATAACTTTATTTATCTCCTTTTATGAGAAGAAGAATAGGGTAATATCAGTTTTTTAATTAAAAATCACCTGTATACATCGTCCCTTCCTGAATTAAAAACATATAGAACTTTGATATGAAAATAATTTAACACATTAACGACATATTTGACAATGGATCTATTCATGTGATTAATATTTTGTTTTGGTGGCGTTTCAAGTTTTTCGAACATTGTTGCTTTTTTTGGGTACACACGAAAAGCCGTTCCGATGAAATTCGGTGTTAGAAAAACCTTATGTTGCATTATATGCATTAAAATAAAAATTTTCTTGAAACAGCTGTAAACAAATTCAATACATTAATAAATACTCTTTATTTAGAATTTCATCGAAAATCAAATGGTCAAACACACACACACATATGCATATAATCGCGCAACTTGAGACTGCATTTTATTTTTAAATAGTCAGTAAATATGTCTGCAATTTACAAATTGAGCCCTTTTAATTGTGATACAGAATATAATATATATTTATGTATATACTTTTAGAAATAAGTTTTTAAAATGGTGGCACAGTGCAAAGTGGTTAACAATGCGGACTGAGGACCGCGTGTTCCGGGTTCGAATCCAGTATCATCAGAATACCCACCTGACCTTGTGTATAACCTCATGGAGAGAAGGTAAACACATTTAACGGTTAAAATACTGAATATGGATCTTCATTTTGCTTTATATATTAATTCTTATAATAATCGATCTGTGCGATATACACTAATTTTATTTATGTACTTATATACATGAATATATATCTATAAAAAAAATTCTAATGTTCGGTCTTGATTGGCAAAAAACGTATAAACTAATTAAGTATATGAAATTGATATGATACACAATCATCAGACAGATCATTGGTCGATATTTACTTCAGCTGGTCGGATATAATGTCGCCTGTAAGCCCGAATACTGAGATTGTTAAAGTATACATGATAAAGAAAATACTCGTATTCTATTCAACCTGTATAACATCTTTGTTATTGCTTTAATATATGTAAAATGTCGTATATATATATATATATATATATATATATATATATATATATATATATATATATATATATATATATATATATATATATATAATTAACTTGTTACAAATATCCAGGGGGTATGAATCCGAAGGAAGTTGAAACCGGGTTTATGAGAGTGCTCAATGAAAATTCAGAGCAATGAATTCCATCGCCAGCCCGATGAGTTGGTCGCTATTTGCACCAATGAAACAAAACTTGTTTTGTCGCAACAAATGGAATAAAATCAATATATATATATATATATATATATATATATATATATATATATATATATGTGTGTGTGTGTGTGTGTGTGTGTGTGTAGTTTGTAACATGAAGTACTTATAATAGCTTAATAGTTTAAAGTTAGAACTATGCTATATTCAGAATTTTTCTGTAGTTCAATACTACATCACTATCACAGAAGAGAGATTAACGTCATTTTTTACAACTTATTTTTTATTTCAAAAATAATTGTTTCGACTAACATCAAGATATTTGAAAAAATCTCCTATGCATTTGTTTATTTTTTTATATATATATATATATATATATATATATATATATATATATATATATGTATGTATATATATATATATATATATATGCGTGTGTGTGTGACATTAATCTAAATTGCATCGTCCTACATTAAAAATAAGACTGTTTGTTACATATCTATTTTCTAATTAACAGGTGTTTAAACTTATATACCCGATATTTATACTTTTAGGAAGCGATGTCCAACAATGTATATGTTTACGTAGCAATAAACAAATGCGACCACGCAAATGCATCTATAATTTCCACGACTTAATGACAAACATCAAGACAAATTTAATTCTATACGTATTGATCAAATACTTCCTACTATTATACAATATACGAAAGATTAGGAACAATTATCGGTGAACCTTCGGCCCGAAGCGGAAACAATATCATGCATGAACGTTGAGTAAATATATGCATCATTGTAACGCTTACTTTGACGAGCAGGCACTAGACACCATGCTGCCTGGCCAGCGATGGGTTTGAATGACAATTACCTTGTCAAGATGGCCGACCAACAAAGAGCGGACCTCAAGAATGTATATTGTTAGAACTCGCTACCGCCTGGAAGGTTTATTCAAACTGTAGACAACGAAATAGAAACCATTCAAATGTGACTAAATATCTGATACTGCGTCAATGGTTTCACACAGTACTTGACTGGCGAGTAATCTTTAGGAGTGAAATCAAATGAAGAATTAAAAGAGATTAGAATTACACTATCCAACTTATATGACACACACGAATCAAGCATGTCTGTTTTGTATATGGGAATGCATATTGCCTGCGTAAGATATTATCCATCGTTCGGTATAACAGGAGAGTGGACTATTCAAGACTGACACCTTATACTTTGAATATGTTATTTACACGAAGACTATTCGCAAAGAGAGTTGTAATTTCTTTTGTGAAATTATGTAGAGTATGTATTAGATTTTTCTCAATTAAACTAAATAAAATGAGCGAATTCATATTCAGTTGGGTAGGCATTATTTTCCTTTTACTCATTAGAAATTATGACAAAGAAGCATTTCTTATATCTCTATTTATATAAAGTTAGGTACGTGATGCGAAGCGGTAGTATTAGTGAGATATAATACGAATATGAAGAAGGAATTGAATAAAAACCCTTCCGTATAGAACAACAATCAATATTTATTCTCTATTTACGACTGAAGAAGAATTACTTATTAGTTTAGACGTATTAATTGAAAAGATCTGTGCGACACGTCCAATCCAAAATATAAGCTGTCTGGAATGATGCGAGATACATAACAATTCTCCAAATATTTGCGAGGCAAGGGAGATAACTCCTGGGCAAAGAGTCACTTCCCCATTAAATACAAAATGTTCTTCTTTTCTATTTTCTAGATGAAATCTATGTTTATTTATTTGTACGTACAGGATTCACTCATAGAGTTATTTATCGATCATTATGAATTTTGAAACAGAAGTGCTCGGCGTAAGAGGTGATAATGTGGGATATATATAGTTTAATTTAGATTTATTCACATGAGGGTAAAACGGGTGTGAAAGCCTTTCATGAAAATTCAGATACGCCCGATTTTTGTGAAACGTTTACAATAGGTATGAGACATGAATTAATAAATATTCTTCAAATTCTAATTTCGTTGAGGTATTTTAAAGAAGAAATAATATGGGAACACACCCCGCTCTAAAAATTCAAATATATCAGATTTGCATTGAATTTGATATTTAGTCATTAGTGACCAATGAATCAAGATTCCTTGAATTTCATTTTTTTTTTCTTAAGGCTCCTTAAGACTTGTAAAAATCAAAATCATATAATCTATTTTGATCAAAACTAGAATTAGGATTCTAGTTTAATACCATTATATTTAGATTTTCATATTTGTAAGAGGAATTATTTCATTCGGAAAATTAATTTCCCTTGTCTCTTTGGCGAGTATCTATCTAGTTAAATATAAGTTGAAATATTCATTTTTACAAATATAAAGC
Organism: Sepiola atlantica; assembly: GCA_963556195.1. Lineage (NCBI taxonomy): Eukaryota > Metazoa > Mollusca > Cephalopoda > Sepiida > Sepiolidae > Sepiola > Sepiola atlantica. The sequence continues at coordinate 48,000,233 of OY744527.1, read as the reverse complement.
TAAATACGATGATAAAATTCATAATCATATGATTTTGGGTGGGCATTATTTTCTAGTTCCTCTAAAAAAATTATGATAAAGAAATATGGCTTATTTTAAGCGCCACTCTATAATAAAGAGCAATATGTATTTATTTATCTCCCGTCAAACAAAAGTCTGCTCGACGAATAAGGGAAAGGATAGCGCAATTCTATTACCAAAATGAGACGTTTTTGTCACAATTTTCTTGCTGCTTTCGATACTGATTAAAAAGTTTTTCTCTTCCGTTTTCTTTTATAAACTTTCCAGTTTATGGCGTTTCTTACTTTCCAGTGTGCTTAAAAATAATTGTAAAAGTTAAGTGAAATGGAAAGTCAATTTTCGTTGTAAGATCGCTAAAATTTTCAACCATTTCACTTCCGCTAACATTTTCAACCATTTCACTTCCGCTAACATTTTCAACCATTTCACTTCCGCTAACATTTTCAACCATTTCACTTCCGCTAACATTTTCAACCATTTTACTTCCGCTAACATTTTCAACCATTTCACTTCCGCTAACATTTTGATACTAAAAGGTCAGTCGTCATTTATAATAAGTAACCTTCCAATAATTAAATGTATGAATTTAAAAAAGAACATCTTGCACCATAAATACTAGGTAAATGGTAGATATGTTTATGTCATCAGAAATTCTATTAATAATTATTTATATGTAAAAAATTAAATTAGTTATGTAATTCTATAAGTTGATAAACAAATATAAGTGCAAATACTGGCAAAGCAAAAATTTCCCGTCATTTTTCACGGAGAGTTTCTAATAATTTCGCTGAATACTTGCTGTCGTTACAGTTATAATTCTTCATTTCTAAAATTAACAAAAAATGTTATATTTACAATAATTCAATAAGTTAAACTTGTAAAGTGCTGAATGTTTGAATAACCACAATACCAGAAACTAAATATGGGTTTTAATTTTTCGTATTGCGAATTTGCAAATTAAGGAATATATATATATATATATATATATATATATATATATATATATATATATATATATATATATATATATATATATATAAAGGGTATTTCTTAAACAATGAAGGTCTACTGGCGCCATTGAAACCATTGTACGTCTCTGGAATATATAATGTATTGTTTTTAAATAAATGAAATTTTCAATTTTATACATATATATATACACATATATATATATATATATATATATATATATATATATATATATATATATATATATATATATATATATATATTTATATATATAGAGAGAGAGAGAGGGAGAGGGGGGCTATGCGGGGATCGAGTAAATCCGCATCCGTAATAGATACAGTAAAGAGGCTAGCAAGATCGCATGCAGCAAAAAATTCCAGCGAGTACTCCACACACACACTCTACACACACCAATGAAATTCCGAAGACGAACGCGACACAATCTTTCTAACAACTGCTTCTTGGATCTGTCGCGCTGTAACGACAGGATAAACACGGCTATCGGCAACGCTATGCATAGGGAGGGTCTCGATATACGACTAACACACGCCGGGTCATAAATGCGGCATCCTTTAAAAACACGCAACACTAATTACAAAAATATGCCTATGTCACCGCATATACATTATATATCGCATCCAGTGCATAACATGCAACAAGTTCTACATCGGTAGCATAGTGAGGCCCTTACATGTTAGCATCAAAGAACGCCTACGAGGACGTACATCTTCCCTAAAAAACATCTACGCATGCAACACCACCAACAAAACAATCAAGATAGATATCCTGGCCACGGAAAGAAACATCTGCAATCTTCAGATTAAGGAACTTACACTGATATTAAAATTGCACCCTGAGATTAATAACCAGCTAGAATTAGATTCACTAATTTTAGTATGTTACATAAAGTTTCACAACCCAACACACTTACGTATACTTAAAAAATACACATTTTATTGACAGAAATATAACATTGGAAAGTCGACTTGGCATAGTCCACATTCCCGCTACAACTACCAACAATCTGTACTATAATCTAGGCATCGAACTAAATACATAAACATCTTAATAGTATAATAGAATACCTTGAAAACAGAGTATCATGTATTCCACCAAACAAGCAGATAAGATTAAACAAAAATGAGTAATTGTCATCCTTAAATGAATACTTACAATCCTTTGGTCGAAAATGTTCACTTTGTAATGATACTGATTAAAATAAAGCTGAACAACATTCGAAATATAGAATTAATTCTTACTCAGCATTGAATGCCCCCACAAATGAAAAGCAAACAATGATTTAATAAATTAATAAATACTGAGGCTATGCTTGGTGAAATATACGCTTTGTAACAATAATAATTAGGCCTAAAATGAATATTCGCTGTATAAGAATGATATTTATTGAAACATTGAATACATAATTAGAAAAGGAAAAATAGAAAGATAACATTATACACTACTTAAACTTACAAATGAATAATATTGTCGCTTTGCCTTAATAAACAAGCAACCCAACCATAACTACACATCTTAACAAACACGGGCGACGACCCTCAACGAAGTTGTTTCCTTTGTCTAGAAAATGTAAACTAATTAATTAAACTGAAACTGAATGCAGAAACAGGCAAATGAATAAATAAAATTAAATTTAAAAAAAAAAAAATATCCGTAATAAAAAAATAAACAAACTAAAAAAATAATAATATTGACATTGGCACTAATGAAATTAAAGGCGAACAACAGATTTGAAACAAAATTAAAAGAGAACATTTTATTTTGATTTTAAATCCATAATGTATCCTTACCCCCACCTGCTTTATCTAGCGTATTGATCACTTACCTTGTCAATATATACCCATTACTAAGCATAATATTATATTATTACACCCACATGCGCTGTCTGGTGTAATGAGCATAATTCATTGAATATATACTACTTACTAAGCGTAATACTTTATTCTATGTTCCAATTGTCCTAGTGTATAAATACGTACCCATGCTCCTTCAAGGGTATCGAGTACTATTGGATTCAGCATATACTATTTATTATGTATCCTACCGTATTATGTATTAATGGTGCCCGTGTAACACTGAGTTTCTTGTCTAGTGTACACAACTATAACAAAACACATTGATCTTTTCGCTAACATACAACATTACATTTAAACACAACTGTACTATCTAAAATATTCACCACTTTGGATAAATTATACAACTTACCAAATGTAACAATATAATATTGATATCATGACTCCAGGGCAACACCGGTTACCTCTTTTTATATTTGTTACACCGGCCGTTCTTACACAGGAGAAACTACACCGGTTGTCACTATAAATAGTGCGAGTCACCAGAAGAAAAAGCACAGTTTTGTAACTGTCTAGCCAAGAGCTAGTCAGTTTCTTTGTTAATACACTTGTTAAACCAACCCTCGATTTGACTTCCTTTATTTATTATTTACTGTGGGACAACTTCACAACAATATTCAACAGTTTAAAAAAGCACAGTGAAGTCATTTTTCTCGGGCAGCGCGCCGTGTAAAACACCTGCTGTATCTAGAGCAGTGAGCACTTTTGCAATAAGATATACCACTTACTAAATAATACTATACCATGATTATTATTATTATCTGTTATCGCTCCCAGACAACACCGATAACCTTTTGTTGTGTACAACAGTATAAAAAGGACAGTGAATTAGTTTCGCCCATGCAAATTTGTAACAATGTTGACTCTCTACAAAGCAAACGTACGCGATCGAAATGTGTTCGACTTCGCGCGTTTTAAACTTGAAAACTTGTTATGTTATACGCCTCTCATTTGGTTTAATAAGATTCAAATCAGAAAAGATTGTGCTGATTCCAATTCCCGCAGTTTCTATAGAAACCCTTAATCGATCATTCCATGTAGAAACTCTTAAGAATTTGAGGCAATCGCGGTTTATTGCCTAGACGTAATTAAATTGCTTGATGTCATGCGATTACATTGCTTGATTATATTGATTAACACTATCTCATAATGAGGGTGCCTCGCACGTGCTTATTTTCTGTTGTGCGTGACACCATGTGACGACCAGACAACGCGTTAAGGATCAGATTAGTTGCGATGTGAACTTGCCTTCACTTTTAGATAATATATCATGACAAATAAAAGGCGAACAAAGATTTTAGTAAGAAATCGAATCTATTATATCACGTTAATATGATTGTACTGTACATATCTATTTCTCCTCTTTCTCTCTTTCTGTCTATCTGTCTGTCTGTCTGTCTGTCTGTCTGTCTGTCTTTCTGTCTCTCTCTCTCTCTCTCTCTCTATATATATATATATATAAATATATTTATAAAACTCAATGCTAGTATCTATGTGTGTGTATTTGTGTGTTCCCTATAAAAAGAATGATTAGAGAATCTACATAACATCTAAAGGTGTATTCTCATGTATAATTAACCAGGGGAGATAAGGGAAGTGTCCACAAATCGCAAAGGGCACTCCTAACAGAGCTATGGAGCAAATTTTGTCGGGGTGGAATTTATCTGCAAATTCCAATGTAAGCATTTTGGAAAGAAAATACTGAAATGTAAAAGTTACTCGACGCTAAGTTTCCTTTCGCACTATTGTCATTATCAACATAATTTCTCTTAAAAGGGATGGAGAGCAATACACTCGGAAAGGATGGTTCCAGTAGTACTCTTGAGGCATCCATAATTTTATTTGGGTGGTTTCAGTAGAGCCCTGGAGGCCTCCTACGTTTTATCTTTTCATTCATGACTAAAAAAAACGGGAACAATAAATGTAAGATTACAGTACTACACTTGGTAAGTGGTATATAGTAATCACAAAAGTGCGCAACATCCTAGAAAGGGAAGGTGTTTATAAACGCAGAGTTACATTTGGTGAGTGGTGTAAGTAAAGTTAAAGTGCTCAATATCCTAAATAAAGTATGTGTGTCTGAACGCTGTTCTGTCCCGAGGGAATATCTTAACTGTATTTAAAGTGTTTTGTTGCAGTGTTACCTACTAGACAAGCAATTTGATGTTGCCAGAGAACAATGAAATAATAATACAGTATTACATTTGGGAAGTGGTGTATGTTAATCAAAAGTGGTCAATATCCTACGTAGATGTGGTGTGTTTAAACGAATCGAGAAATAAGTTATCTGTCTTTTGTTAACTCTCTGAGTTGTCGAGTAGCCAAAATAGTAATAATGCAGTATTCTATGTTGTAAATAGTATACGTTAATCCAAAGTGCTTAATATGCAATATAGAGCAGGTGTGTTTAAACACCGCATTATGAAATGATAATAATACAGTATTACATTTGGTAAGTGGTGTATGGTAATCTAACAATTCTGGATATCCTATATGGAGCAGGTGTGCTTAAACGCTGTGTTGCCGGGAGAAAGAATTTCACATTCGTGTTTATACTGTTGTGTACAAGAAACGGTACTTGATAAATAATAATAATAATAATAATAATAATAATAATAATAATAATAATAATAATAATAATAATACAGTATTACATTTGGTAAGTGGTGTATGTGTTGGATTATGACTGGCCCTGTATTTTAAAGTGTGTAGATCCACTAGTATGAATTTTGAAGGAAATAGGATCAAGTACAATTTAAGGGCATATGTGATTTTGGGACAAACGACTATGTATCATAGTGACTCATTTTGTAAAGTCATAACAAATTTTGTTGTATGCCACCCGAGAGGAAATGCTAGGGTGAAAAAAGGTTAGACAACATGAGTGAGCCAATGTTTTAGCATGACGATAACACGTGTACATCAGATGACGTAATTCATCTTTGTGTGAGAGATTAGTTTTTGGTGAAGTTCACCAGTGGAAGTCGAGGCAAAAGGATGCAGAAACGATGAGTTCACGATGGAAGCCCGTAATGTAGAGACGTATAAGCTGGTCTCTGCAGTGCGAGGTCTGTGTGAATCGCGAGAGATGGGCTAAACTTACTAGAAAATAGCTAACTGCATCTAACATCCCACAGTAAGATGTGAATGTATGAACCGACGACGGGGACCCCCCTCCACTGGAATGATGTGTGAAATAAAAAGAACAAAAGAAATCTCTTTCAGAAAAACCGTCTTTGAGTGTCTCTGTCCTCTGCTTGAAAATATAACTTGCTCCCAAAACAGATACTCCACGACCATCACGAGCCAGCAAAACAGATGAGGTGTGAACGAACCCACGATCAGCGACGAACGAGAAATGCAAAGGTAACTTTCTTATGATGTAAAATATCTGGAAAATGTGTTTGAAGTGACTCTCTTAAAATGTGTTAAAATGACGTCTAAAAACATGTGTTTAAAATTGACTATGAGAAGTGCCTTACAGAAAATGTTTTACAAAGGTATTAAAAAACAGATTGAAATCACTATTAATCCTCTCATGAACTTTTCGTATTGTTTTCGGCCCGGAGAGGATATAATTCGAATTGTTGAAGTGGTTTCGGAAAACTGCCTCAGTCGGGAGGATTAGTGACAATAATAATTATAATGATAAATCCCCTTTTGGTGCCACGCCGCTTCAGTGGTTATGTAACATATGGTAATGTAAAAATTCTGGATATCCTATATGGAGTAGGTGTGCTTAAACGCTGTGTTGCCAGGAGAAAGAATTTCACATTCGTGTTTATACTGTTGTGTACAAGAAACAGTACTTGATAAATAATAATAATAATAATAATAATAATAATAATAATAATAATAATAATAATAATAATAATGATAATAATACTACAGTATTACATTTGGCAAATAATGTATCTTATAGCAAAGGTGGTCAATACCATAGATAGAGCAAGTGTGTTTAAATTACGCGTTGCCCTGGAGAAAATCCTTACCGTATTTACATTTCCTGTTACAGTATTGGATACTAGACAAGAATATCGATGTTCCCCGTGAACAATGAAATAATAATACAGTATTACATTACTAAGTGCTCATTCATGACAAAAGTTCTCAGTACACTAGATAGAAAGGTCTGTTTACATGCCGTGTAGCCCGGGGAAAAACGCTTTTGTATACAGGAAAATGTTCTGGGCGTTGTACGGGAGTCATAGTCGTAATAATGCAGTAGTGTATGTTGTAAGTGGTATCAGTTAAATCCAAAGTGCTAGATTTATCAGGTGTGTTTAAATGCCGATTGGTCATGAAGCAATACTTACACTGTATTTAAAGTGCTTTGTTACAGTATTAAATACTAGAAACTCCATGTTGCCCAGAAACAATGAAATAATAATATACAGCATTACATTTGGTAAGTGGTATATGTGAATCTCACAGTGTTTTATATCATACGTGGAGCAAGCGTGTTTAAACGCCGCGTAGCTTGGGAGAAATAACTCCATTGGCTATTGCTATACTGTTGCATGAGAGCAATAACTTCACTGTGTTTGAAGTGGTATATGTTAATTTAAAAGTGCTCAATATCCCACATAGAACAGGTTTGTTTAAACGCAGCGTTGTCCGGGAAAATAAATTTACGGTCTTTAATAATATTGTTGTATACAAGAAAAAGCACTCGGCGTTGTTTAAGATCTATAATAGTAACAACACATTATTACATTTGCTAAGTGGTACAAGTTAATTGGCTTTGATTCTCAAGCTATCCAGACGTATAGTTTCTCCATAGCTCACTTCCTCTCACAGACTGTCACTTTCGCAACCCGCTTCCATGATCGTGTGGACCAGCAAGCCTCATTTATCGACCTGTTCCTGACCTCACTACTCGAGGCTTGCGCGACGAATGCCAATAGCCAACTCGGCAACGCTGATTACCTTGTGGTAAGGATTGATATCACCTTAAAATTTCGTCCCAAGGTTGATAAGCCGTTGCTCAAAACAACGAGATACTATTAGCGGGCTGATTGGGAATCCATCAACGGTCACATCAGAAGGGCATCAGGACGTGAAACTTTTTTTTGCTGCTGATCAGTGCGAAAATGAGGTAACCGAATTGGTCAAATCAGGCATTGAACCACATGTCCCCATGCGTAAATTCTACAGCGAGCCCCACTCTCCACAATGGTTCACCTCGAACTGTGCAGCTGCTATTGCTCAGAAGCAGCAAGCACTTCGACAATTCAACCGCCATAAATACACTACGCATAGACAACAACTTATAGTGTCAAGAAATCATTGTAAGACTGTTATACAGAGATGACCAAAACAGACATAGACTCACAGAAACTATCTACTTGTGATTTCTGAAAAATCTTCAATAGTATTGTTAACAATGGGCAATCGACAATTCCCCCGCTATCCAACCGCAATGATGTCGTTTGCACGGCAACTGATAAGGCTGAACGACTGCCCAGCGTTTCGCCTTAAACCCACTTTGCGCTCCGCAAACCACTCCAGCCAAAACTCTCTTTTGCGGACTGAAGCCACACCTGATGTCCTGACCATAACTCTATCTCATGCCCGAGATATCATGAAAAGCCTTGACACCTCCAAATCACGTGGGCCGGATCTAATACCAGTAATAGTGATAAAGTTGAACTACTGAACTGGCCTCTGTTCTCTCCAAACTCTACAACAAATGCCTTGTCGAATCTTGCTTCCCTGATCTCTGTAAGATGCCTTTGTAGTCATAGTCTTCAAGAATTCTGGAGATAGCACTGACTTTCACAATTATCTCCCCATCAGTCTACTCCCGCTCTTTGCTTAACTCTTTGAATCCTTAATCAATCGAGCGATAGTCCGTCACATCGTTAATGCTAAACTTTTTTCTGACCATCAGTATGGATTTAGGCAAGCACGGTCTACTGCGGATATCCTAACGGTCATCTGCTAACGCATATGCCGAACACTGGACAAGGCAGATGAAGCTAAGGCGGTACAGCTTGATATATGCATAACCTTTGACAAGGGCTGACATAAAAGCCTTCTCATAAAAAATAATTCATATGGTTGGTAACAATTAATGTTGCTAAGATAAAGCTTATTTCCTTCAATAACTACAAGACACATCTTTAACTATCGATTGCTATGGCAAATAACACCCTACCCGAGGGTCAACCGTTCAAAATCCTCGATCTAACATTCTCATGTAACATGAATTAAAACAAATACATATAAGACATTGTCAAGGCTGCTTAAAAGAAAGTGGTCTCCATCTCTCGTGCTAGAAAAATTCTCACACCTGACAGTATCTTATATCTCTACAAAGCCACCATCCGATCATGCATGGAGTATTGTTGTCACATCTGGACTAGTGCACCATCCACAAGTGTCTCCCTCTTAGACAAAGTCCAAACAACAATAGGTCCCTCACTATCCACCAAGGTCGTGCCCCTGTACCATCGCCGCCAGGTGGCAATCTTGTGCTTGTTTTACAAGTACTTTAATGAAGTGTGCTCCGATGAACTTACTGCTTCGACGTAAATACTCTCGACCAACCAAAAAATCAGCTAACCCCAATCCATTTACTGTGAGGGCCCCAGATGCCGGATAGCCTTCTACTCCAATAGCTTCTTTTCTCGTGCTGCCGGCTTTTGGAACTCCTTCCCTGCTAACTGTTTCCCTGACTGTACGGACATGCAAACATTTAAAACTACTGTGAACAAGCATCTCGCTACACAGCTCCCAACTTAGGATGATCCCCAAAATGTTCACCCTAATTATCAGTAGCCCTTATGTCTACAGTGGCAACTTGCTTTTTTTTGTGGTCAACTGAGTTAACAAAAAACAAAAAATAAAATAACACTCTTTTTCTTCTAAATATAATTCTACCTATATTCTCTTTTGTCTTTGTTCGTTCCATATCTCATTTATTTCTCTCTTATTTCGCTTTTCTTTTCACTTTTTATTCATGTTCTTGTGTCTTGTTTGTCGTGTTATACTACTTAGTAAATAGTAAATGTCTTTGTTTTCTTTTGCTTTCAATATTTATATATTTATTTATTATGACGCAATTTTTAATTTGTAAACACTTCAGCTGATAGTAATAGGAAGTTACCGGGGGTTATTGGAAGTGTTTGGAAGATCTTCAGTTTCAAATGGACACGAAAACGTGCACTACTGCCCTTAAAATATATGGATACATTAAAACAATATTTTATTATAATTTCCGGACATTATACTTTACTTTTGCTTTGTAAATTCACCATTTTTATACTTTCTAGAACACGGATTAAAACATATATTTATAACGACGGACTGTTAACTTATAAGTCGAGTTCTGATCCTGGCTTGATGCACTTGCTGTTCTAAGCGCATTGAAGAGTTGTGATACAGCGAAACTGTTATTCTGTAGATGATTATATATATATATATATATATATATATATATATATATATATATATATACCCTATCACCCCTATAAATATTCCATCATACCTGATTGATGCCCACCCCTGATAATGGATCTTGACTGATCAGAAAGTACTCCGGTAAATAGTGATTATGGCGGATACATCGGCCATTTCCTGCCATAAAGAAGAAAATTAATTAAAAAATTGAAACAGATCAGTACAAAAGTATGTGGACAGAATATATATATATATATATATATATATATATATATATATATATATATATATATATATATATTCATTTATTTAAATATATTTGCTGGGACAGTCGGAAATAAATGCTGAACATTTCTATCCCTAACCATGAACGCCATATTACTAATTTATTTAATTTAAATACGATGTCGTTTTTATCGTTTATTGATAAACGGTCAGAACACAGATCCACAACATTAGTGTAAAACGACTTTAAACATAATATATATATATATATATATATATATATATATATATATATATATATATATATATATATATATATATATATATACATATATATATATATATATATATATATATATATATATATAGTAATTTCGTGTTATAAGAGACAACACCAGAAATCAATACATCAACTGAAAAAACAGTGTTTCTGTAAAACCGAAGGTATTGATGTAAGATCGAACTAATGTATAGCGTCAATTGAAATAACACGCATATATATATATATATATATATATATATATATATATATATATATATATATTTATACTAGATGTACAATTGACCCGTTGATTCACAACCACTTCCACTATTCATCCTACTTTTATTTAATTCGAAAATTCTACAATTGTGACCTATTTGTGTAGAACGTCTTCTTACATAACTACGAATAATAAGCCATTTAATTCCATGTCATCCACATGGATAATATAAAGGTAAGTTGATTTTGCCATCTAATTTTCATATTGTTTTTTGTACTGTGTAAAAACACTTATTTGTATTAGATGACAACACTAAAAGTAGAGTAACACTTTATCTACATGCTCACCGAGGCATTTAAAGACAATATATAGTGGTTAAATCAACAGAAAATTAGTATCGAGAGAAATAGATTTCTAAGTAAGAAATGGATGACTTATTGAGTTAAATACAGATGCACGGCTTATTAGGACACTTAAAACACAATTTTCGTCTAATAAAACCCCTATCCCGGAATTAAGGTATATTTAAGTATGTATTTTGTGTTATTAAAGTATGTAGGAAAAAAGTCGTAGGGCAACAAACGTTTATTGAGTTAGCTTCATATATATATATATATATATATATATATATATATATATATATATATATATATATATATATATATATATATATAATAATCCAGGTAAAACATCCACAAGGTAGTAATCCAAAGAATTTCAACCGGGTTTATAAAAAGTGCTCAATATCAAATAGAGCTTTTATATATGATTATTTTTATTTACAGACATGTACAAAATCTGCAACACTTTCCAAATATGATATAAGGTTAAGATCGGATTCTACACTTCCTGATGAGATCTCAATTCATAATAGCTGTTGATCGATAACATCGACATGCCAGTGTCGCAGATTTTGTACATGCCTATGTAAATAAAAATAATCATATATATATATATATATATATATATATATATATATATATGTAACATACTGGCAGTAATATCGTTTAATTCTCTCATATCACACGCGGTGATCTAGCCTACGAACACGTGCATTATGTTGGGTCGTGGGAGGTGAGAACTTCAGTATTGTCCATACTCCCAAGCAGGCGTGCGTGGCCCAGTTGGAGTTTGTGTGTTTGGACACGATATAATATTTATTTGGTCCCGTTAAGACAAGGTGGACTCCTTTATTCTATGTTTTATTTTAATCAATTCCGTGTGCTCAGTAGTTTTTCTTTGACATACTACTAGTCGTGCACAACACACGACGTGACATTTTCGCAAAATAGAAAGAGAACAAGTAGTCTAGACTCTCGCGGCCAGACATTTTATGGATAAATCGGGTCTCGAAATGCGGGAGTTCCAAAACCACATATATTACACACATAAATGCGATACAAGCTTTACATTATTATGCAGGCAAATCAATATACAAAGTACATTCTTCTCACTTTGTTTCATTTTACTTCAGTCGAAGTTCGCAGAAATCAAGGGGCCCCTTCCTGGGGCTAACACTTGATCTCTATATGAGATACATAGATATTCGAATGTTCGATTAAAGTTCTTCTTTACTTGTCAAACGTTGAGTTTGTAAAGAAATTAAGACCATTAATAACATTAAATTTCCTCTCTCTAATAGACCAGTTAACTATGGTATAGAAATCATTCACTAATTGTAATCACGAATCAGTCTGTCTTTAATTCCAGTACATTGCTTTTCAATCTAATATTCTTTGGCCCTGTGTGTGTGCTGTCAAGTAAAACGGTGGTATTTTCTCTGAATTGTGGTAATCTTAGTCGACTGGATCGAGGAAAAAAACTGATCTCTTTGAAGAAAGAAAAAAGAAAATTAAAATATTTACAAAAGTTTAGATAGACTTTACACATCTTTTCACCTATGGCTTCTCTTACCTTCTCTTGTCTGCGTAAACACCGGTATATACATGGGATGTTCCAAACACTCTTGGTTCATAGAGTATTGGCAAGTCACAATAATGGACGGTTGTTTCCTCTTATACACTGCAACAATCTTTGTTTACCCTCTCACCTAAGTTAAAGGCCGTTATATTAAAAATAACAAACCCAGATATGAAATGGGGTAACCAAGTGATTACCCCAATTTAGACCAGACATAAGTAACCTTCCTTTCACCATTTGTGAAAACTCAGAGTCGAATTTCTATAATAAAATTCTTATTCATAACAAAATAAACCTATGTTACTCCTTGTGTTTAATCGAATAACCCCTTTTTTGTATCATAAACATAATTTTACACTTTCATAACAAGCCGAGTTACTTTTTTACACGTGAACACACTCGGGTTATTCACGTTTTCTTTTGGCAAACAATGGTACGCCACTGTACAATTCTATATTTAAGAATGCGTGATCTTCATCAGTGCAAAGTTGACCTATAGACCGATAGACAAATTGCTAGTAATAATCTTCTCATGATTCTATTCGTTTTTAAAGTTTCCCTGTCAGTGTTATGCTTATCACATTCGATGTAGATATTGTAATGTTGTCTCTTCAACGTATCTTCTGTGTGTGTGTGAGGGGTACTAGTAGCATATTTGTCATGAAATTCATAACGATTGATCGGTCAATTAATGTCTTACTCTGGTGCCACCTTGACGTAAATTCACTAGACCAAACTCGACAATCAACTAAATCGCATTCATTCACTGTGGCGGTCCCCAGATGCCGAAGAGCTTTCTACTCAAATAGCTGCTTTCCTCGTGCTGCTAGTCTCTGGAACTCCCTCCCTGCCCCCTGTTTCCCCGACAGTACTGACATGCAGAAATTTAAAACTAATGTAAACAGAAATATCGCTGCGAAGAGCCCAGTTTAGGTTGACCCCCCTCCATCTTCTCCCCTCTTGTTTCTTTTGAGTAGCCCCTTTCGTCTACAGCGGTGGTCTGCCTTGTTTGGGGTGAACTACGTTAAAAAAAATATATAAAAAAAAATTTTCTGCTTGCAATAATTACACTTATTTATCAGTTCGTTATTATTTCATTTTTATCCCAACTTTTTACTGTAGGTTTAGTTTTTTGGATTGAATATCTCATATTTTTGGTAAAAAATTCCAATAAGATTCCATCGGCATAATTTTCTTCTATTACTTCGCATAAGGATGTCCTCAGCAATCTTTCGATGTATTTTAATGTTATATTTTCGTTTTAGAGATATTCCGATTCTCGTTTTCTAGTTCATATTATTTCACGTTTCAGCGTTTTCATATTGCGTTTTTGTGTTAAAAATGATGGGGAATATATGCGTTACTTAAATATGAATGTCTTATCTTCTTCCCAAAAAATTTCAAATAAAATAGATTAAAAAAAAAAAAATACAGTATACGTATCAGAGGATAGCTGCTCGATTAGCATTAAGGGAATTTCGTACGAATTCATTCATCCCATAAGCATATGCCCCCCCCCCCCCTTCGAATTAGAACATACGAACGGCTGCGATAGGGAAGATTACAATTCAGTTCAGCTAGAGACGCCGTTTGGATGCGAATGCAATGGAAAACGAAATCAGTGGGCATGGAAATATATATATATATATATATATATATATATATATATATTTATATATATATATATATATGAGAGAGAGAGAGAGAGTGAGTTAGAGAGAGAGAGAGAGAGGGAGAAAGAGAGAGAGAGAGAGATGCACATGAAATGAAGTGAGAAGGAATAGGACTAAATAGAGAGGGAGATGTGTAAACATCGGACAGTAGGTTAGTAATGATATTGGCGCTGGGCGACATTGCTTGGAAGAAGTGGGAAAAGGTGGTATAACGTGTAATCATCTTCTATAGAGATGTTTAGTGACCAGTATGGCGTGAAGACAACATTTGAAGGAAAGATAGGAGCGTGTGGAAAGAATAAGAAAAAAATAAAATAAACCGGTATCAGTTCAACTTATCCTGATCCGAAACCGAGAAAACGACCGATTCAAATGGCGTAAGCTTATTATTTTTTTCCATTCGGTTGGGAGGTTCATGGAATTAGAATATAGTGACGACAAACCATCATATGTTTCAGTTGTTCTGTTTTTCTCCTCTTCTTAGATATTTCTTCTTCTACCTCTCATTATTATTATTATTATTATTATTATTATTATTATTATTATTATTATTATTATTATTATTATTATTATTATTATTATTATTATTATTGTTATTGTTATTATTATTATTATTATTTTTATTATTATTATAAGTAGTAGTAGTATACTCACGTTTACACACTGGAGTTAAGCGACGTTGAGATTGGTCAGTACTAAATGGGAGGCCGTTTGGGTTGAGAATACCAGACACTGTATGTGAGAGGACGCGCTGCTTATCTTAGCATTGTTAATAGTTGTTTTGCAATTCTCCTTGAAATTAGATTCAAGCAATACAGGTCCACGAGAGGTGTGATTTGATAGTGCACGACTCTTATTTCACAATGGACTTCCAGCGCATGCACCCTTACAGGGGGTATCCAATGTTTCTCGAAACTAAACGGGGTCTTCCTCCTCTTCTTGCTCCTCATGATTCCACCATTCTCCTCATCACTCATACACATCATGCCTCATTTAGTTAACCTTATTGTACGACACACTTAACATTTGTTCAGTCCAATTCGGCATTTTAAACATGATTTTACGCTTTTTCTTCCAAATATATTTTCTTATTTAGCTGTAACGTTCTATTGTTCTTCCCTTTTCTACCTCGATATTTGTCCGCATCTTTTCTCGTTAATGTTGTGAATTGTACGCAAAAAACAAGGCATTGAACTGAAGAGACGGCAAGTTGGAAGCAATCAAATTTGATTTTCTTGCTCAAATGAGAGTTACTAGACCATTTTTGCGCGCGGAAATTCGATTGTCCTCCCTGTTCGTCCTCTCAAAATAGTTCCCTAGAATTAAGGTATTCTTCTTTTTTTTCTTTTCAAATATCTATTTCATTGTCCATGTCATGGATTATATTTGTTACTAGCCACGAAATAAGAGATACATTGTTAAAAAGGAAGCAATACTACCTTAATAACAATGATATCGATCTGCACGATTGTTTTATTTAATATAGACCCCAATTCTCATCAATTTGACAATGTCTTGTATCTATTGCTTCTTCCCATTTAGATCAGTTTTGCCTTTTTAAAATGTAAGACAAAACGGTGCGTATACATCTCCTGTAGACGTAATAATGTCACAATCATGGTTTACACTTAAGAAAGAACTCCTGCTCATGTATCACTGTAACAAAAATGACATCTAATACCAACGCTTTCTCCCAGCTGTCGAAAATAGCACTGTCCGTCTGCGTTTAATCTGTCAATTTTAAAAGTCAGTGGATCTTTAAACATACATGTTAGTTGTCCAGGCATGCATATTAGTTCAAACTATAATATCCAGAATTATGAGCCCGGGTCTTTTCTCCCTTGAAAATCGCCTCCTAAACATCTGACACCATTTGAAGCTGGTAGAATTTCATCGCTATCTGTTTCATAAAGGCATTACCGAGGGGTTTAGTGGTATTATTTTATTCTTAATTTTAATTTTTCTTTTAATTGAATTTTAGAAAACTTATGCAACAGTATGTTACATTTGGTCATTTATTTACATTTTTGTAACAGATAAAAGATTTGAATTTTTCACGAATATATGAGATGCTTTGAAAAATCTTGTGATATGTGATTATCAGAGACTTAAAACTCTGATTGGATAAGAACGTCACATGATATGTATCTATGCCAACACATATATTTCAAATAACTAAATCAACATTTAAAGAAATATATTCAAGTTCTTATCCAACGGGAATCTACACAACCTAATTCGAATCGGGTTGCCTGAAAACGGTTAGAATGTATAAAGGGTATATATATATATATATATATATATATATATATATATATATATATATATATAGAGAGAGAGAGAGAGAGAGAGAGAGAGAGAGTGAGAGTGAGAGAGGGAGAGAGACTGAGAGAGAAAGAGAGAGAGAGGGAGGGAGGGAGAGAGAGAGATTAACAGGGAAACAAAAAGTGATCCACGTGGGGAAACGTACACAAAAGAGAAAACACACATAACCTCTTATTGGACTTGGAAATCTCCAAGTAAAATGTTTACTATTAACGTCAAATCTAATTTCCTGTGTTCACACATCATATAAGTTATAAGCTTTTATCCAATCTCACATTAATATATTAAACAATTTCTAATATATTAAGAAAATTAACTTAAACCAATATTTTTCAAAAGTGCTCAATACAAGGTAGATCTTTATAAATATATATTATTATATAAACATTTAAAATGGTCTACACAAATTTTATGTGTTTGTACTCCAGTGTACGTCATCGGAATCACGGGTTCAGAGTGAAAACATAAAACAAAATTTTTCCCCAAAATAAAGAAAATCAAGTGTTCGAAATCCAGAGATTAGAGTTTTATAATCATCAGCAATTGCTAACAACGCCACTCGCCTTAAAGTCACAGCTGTGGGACGAGATTGAAGTATTAATAACTGTCATCTTTTCCTAATCACAACCAGCTGAATTCATCTTTCGCTTATAGTATTCTAAACAAAAAATTGGTTACCAGAACGCAAGTCACATACATGCATAATATAGTATATATTAATACATATAAGCCATGACCCGTGCGCAAACAAGCATACTCATACATCACTACTTAAATCATCACAGACATACACACGTCAAAACATAACATGGTTGTAGTTTACAGCTCAGGTCTACCGACTCTATTAGCACACTAACACACACACATGTCACTATCCAATACACTCAATATAACATACACATAAACACAAGTTAGAGGGAAGACTACTTACACACACACACACACACACACACACACACACACACACACACACACACACACACATATATATATATATATATTTATATATTTTTTTTTCTGGCAACACCACGCTATACTCTCGTCATGTGGGCAAAATAAACGTGCACACATCCGAGGAAATGGCCGAATCCTTAGAAGTGATCTCCAGTCTGTAGTGGGATGGAGTCATAAATAAATGATAACATTTAATGCTGCTTTCCTTCAACAACTACAAAACACATTTTCAACCATCGATTACCTGAGAGTTCAACCTTCAAACTAACATTACCAGGTAACATGAATTGGAACAACTTCATAGAATAGTAAAGAAGATGGGCTCTCCCTACCAGGCTAGAAAAAAACTGACAGTATCTTATATCTCTACAAAGCCACCATCCGCCTATGCATGGAGTAATGTTGTCACATCTTGGTAGGTTCACCATCCATCAGTCTTTCCCTCTTAGATAAGGTCCAAAAAACAGTTGCTAATCTAATAGGCCTTTCACTATCCACAGATCCTAAGCCTCTATACCATCGCCGCAATGTTTAATCGTTGTGCTTGTTTTACAAGTACTTCAATGGAATATGCTCCTATGAACTTGCTGCTCTAGTGCCCCTTCGGCGTAAATACACTCGACCAACCCGACACTACACTAAATCTCATCCATTCAGTGTGGAGGTCCCCAAATGCCGGAGAGCCTTCTAATCCAATAGCTTCTTTTCTTGAGCTGTCGGCTGTTGGAATTCCTTCCCTGATCCTTGTTTCCCCGACTGTAATGACATGCAGAAATTTAAAACAAATGTGAGCAAGCATCTTGCTGCACAGCTCCCATTTTAGGATGACCCCCTAAACTTTCAACCTAATTCTCAGTAACCCATTACGTCTACAGTGGTAACTTGCCTTGTTTGGGGTGAACTAAGTTTTAAAAAAACAATTAGAATTACATTTATTACATACTGGTGAGTTTTTTTTTATTGTTATGTTAAATCAGGTTGCATGTTTATATTAACTAATCATTGTTTATCAGAGTTTCTTTATAGAATGCTCTAGTAAATTCACTTGTGTGTTACTTTATTCATCCAAAGTAAACTGTTTGAAATGTCTACAACTAATCCCAAACTTCATCTCTTTGATTAAACTAATCTTTATCGAAGTATTTTGACTCAACAGCTGAGGTTAGATTTAGTTTTAGACTTTTCATATGGAAATGGTTTCGATAAATGAAAATAAAATCGGGTCTGAATGATTTGATTTTCTTTTCTTATACAAAAGTACGTAACCTCTATATTACGGTAATATTAGTTTTAGGCTGCGGTCAATCTATGTTTTATTTTAGAGGTTTCTTCAATTTTGTCACAAAATTAAAGCAGAATACATCGACCAACCGTACCCCAAAACTAATAAAAATCGTCAAATTACATTTAGCGACGTTGAACATGGCCAGTTCTTATCTAGTTGACCATTAAACAAATAACAGGTGCTGTTTGTAAAAGAATCAATCCAGGCGTATAAGTGTATAGCAGGTTTTTGGAAAGTATCAACCGGCGAGAGAGGAGCGAATGGTAACGTGAATAGTTCAAGCCATCATTTCCACTTAACGCCACAACACCGGAAGTATGTACAGAGGATACTAATTCTTCTGTTCATTCTACTGCTAATTACCACTATTTATATGTACCCACTACAGCAATGTTAGATATAAAGTCAGGGAGCACTCTGGAAAGGTACGAAATAGCCGAGAATGGATCCGTTGGTATTACCCAGTATGCGAGCGGATTTTAGTCACCCCCACACACAAACAACCAAAGGAGGAGGTAATGCTTTGGGGTGGTTCTCTTAGCAAGCTTGACTATACTTTATCCCGACAAAAAGGGTATGGTGGTTCAGGACAGATCCTACTTTGCCAGAGTGATGCCCCTTGAACTTTAGCTGATATGACAACTAGCCGGTCACCAGTCTCCTACTAATTACCAATGTGTATTTTTGATTTTTCCGTCATGGTTGAATTTTTTTTCAATATTTCAGATATTCGAGCGGGACTACATGATTAAAAAAAATTATAATGATCTATATTTCTATAGTGCCAATGGCATGTTACAAGAATTATAAATAATAATTCATTAGGCAAAATCAAAATCTGATATGTCAGATAGCATTTAGCTATTCAGCTCCACCTTTTTAATTCTCACAAGATAAATTTATATGTCAGAAAAGAAGCCGATTAATAAAACATTTATGAATGTATACATGAGTGTGTGTACTTATAGGAAATATTTGTTTTACCATTTACTTGTCGTATGTGTATCTGAACAAAGAACGATCAGTTTGAGTACACACACACACGAAATACCTACTAGACACCATCCTCGAGTGTCTTCAGTCTCTTTGTACAACGGTTTGTCAGGACAACCTGACATGAGGATTCTTCACCCTAAAAGTTAACCCTGCCCAAATATTCAAAATAACATAGTATTCGAAGCACAAGTAGGATACCCTCAGCACGGCTATACACTGGCTCATATCATGAATGGTGCAGCTTCTCCAAGTAATGTAACCTCAAGTAACATCACTTAGCTGGATACTCCACCAGACTAGATGAATCCTTGTCCTGGAATCCAGTAAAACAAAGAGACCACAAGAAAGATATACTGTGAAATAGTTAACTGGTCATTTAAGGAGAGGAAAATGAATATTCTTAACTTTTTTACTAACTCAGCTTTGACAGGTAAAGGAGAACTTTGATAGAATATTCGAATATCTGTGTATCATAGAGAGATCAAATGTTCCACGGACAGATGTTTCAACTTTTCACTACATTTGTGTAGCTAGAGGTAGAAAGCGTAGCAATTTCGGGATTAGAAACCTTTAAAAAGTGAGCAGTGCTATCGGATGTCTTACAATCCATGCCAATAAACTCACTACTATATTGATGAAATAAATTTTTTCATTTGTTTACAAATTTACTATACCAGTAATCAATAGAACCCGATTTTTTACGGAAAGAGTATTGTATCATTTTAAGTGGAAACCTTTTTTTTTTCATTACCTCATGTAAGGATATATATATATATATATATATATATATATATATATATATATATATATCCTTACATATTTGAAGCTCCTCGTAAAAAAGTAGAGCACTTTAAATGGTAGTACTAACACAGCATGACGTCACTTGCTTTATATGCATCATTCCTTCCCTTATAGAAGTAGAATGCCTGTACGTCTCGCCGCTTTAAATGTGTTAACATTATCATTGTTTATAAGCTATCTAGAATTGGCCGATCGGTTAGAGACGTTGGATTTGGGTTGAAGAATACTTGTAATCCAGGGTTTCGAATCGTGTGACCGGTAGTGAATAGTTATATCTCTATGCTGAAGAGTCTCGATTGAAAAAGAACTAAACGTATACGTACATAGATAATAAACAATAACAAATATATATATATATATATATATATATATATATATATATATATATATATATATATATATATATATATATATATATACGAGGCCTATCTAAAAAGTATCCAGAAAAATTATTTCAAATACGTGACGGGGTTGAGACCCTGATCTCCTTCAAAGTAGGCCCCTTGTGATCCCACCAATCCATCCACTCCCGGATACCCCTCTGTATGTCTTCATTTATATATATATATATATATATATATATATATATATATATATATATATATATCTACAGACAGATGTTTTGCTGTTTCACTATCCGTCACAATGACTAAACGTAGCAAGCGTATGAAGCCCGAGATACGAAAAATATATTCATTCATGTTAACCACTTACAAAATTTAAACTAAGAATCTGAAGATCTAATTAAATTAGTTTCATGAATAAATTAAATAATTGGTCAATTTAAATTATGAGAGTTCATCATGATTTAATTTAGGCAGATTTGAGATCATGAATATTTGATCAATTTAAATTAATAAGGAAACTGGCAGGTGGCGGTGGTTAAGTGGATAACGACACAGACTGAAGACCTGGGAAGTTCCACAACACCACTTTCACTAAGGGATGTTGGCAACCTTCTCGTGGTACTTCTCGTAAGTGCCCGATGTCTTTCCAGAAAGGTTTCTAACTAGAAGAACATTGGGGAAACTAATGCCAAATGATTCACACGAAAGAATAATAATAAGGAAACTCATATGGTGATAGTGTCAACAGAACCAACAATTCGACAAAATACTTAGAAATCTGATCGATTACTAAAGCTACATGACAGATAATCAGTGTTTCAACCATGAAAAAAAAGTATTTAGTGACACGATCATCTAAATGACTAAATGTGAGCATCTTGGAATTTTATCAATGTATTCAGAAAAGTATCCCGATATTTCACCATCCCTCTATTTTTCTAACATGACTCAACCCCGAAGATTGACGACTATTTCAGATTTGATGCCATTAAAATATATAGGGATGACTCCTTAGGTAAACAAACGTTGATTAAGTCATCTTTAATATAACAATGGATACTTACCTGTACATCTTATTTAGTAAAGCAACTGTTTCCAAGAGGCCGTCAAAGGTTACACGTACTAGACTTGAACTATTACAATATGAGAGTAAGACATTTGTGGGAAATACGTTGATTTTATGTCGTATTAATATCACATAATTAAGATATTTAATAATGTCGCAAAAACGTCGGGCGTTTAAGATATATTTTTGAAAACGAGTTCAGTTGTGTTTTTACCAACGCTTACATAAGTTTATCGCCGTTTTACTAAGCATAAATATATAATGTTTTATACGGAAGTTCATTATTATTCGTAGTAAAATTGTGAACTACTAAGCTTCTTCCGCTCGTTATCGTTTCGCAATTTAAGTGCTGTTTACTACTTAAAATCGTTGAAACGAAACTAATCGATAAGAAAAGAAGACAAAACTACTGTTATTGGGCTCGCAGAAAGCAAAGTGACGGTCCGAGCAGACCATACATAAAACATACATGCGACCCCTTCAACAGAGACTGTCAATCCCAATCGACCTATACATACACAGAGGTTGAAAAACGATTTTTAATGACATATTCTTTCATAGGATTATCTTTCTAATAATGTAAATAGTTATTTCTATTTTATTCGCTTCCCCCCTAAACACATATTGCCGCTGAAGGGGCTATTGTGATAGGTTCCAAATTTATAGGGTGGAACTTGGGTGCGGAGTTGTGCAGCATAATGTTGTTCACATTACATTTCTGCTTTTTTATATGGCCGGGGAAACAGGGAGCAGGGAGGGAATTCCAAAGGCAAGCTGTCCGAGGAAAGAAGCTATTGGAGTAGAACATTCTCCGGTATCTATGGACATGTACAATTAAAGGGAGGCGGCTAGTTTGGTACAACTGCAGTAAATTCATCGATGCACATTCTGTTTAGGTACTTGTAAAATAAGTACAGAGATGCAACATTGCCGCGATAGAGATGCGGGACCGATTAGGTTAGGCATTTTGTTTGACACTCTGTCCCAGACTGAGAGGCTCGTGACTGGTGCACAAGCTCACATATCTCAACAGTACGTGTCTTACAATTAATAAAGTGACATTTCAATAAGGGATAATTAATTAGCGAAAAAATATGAAAGTTACATGATTCCCGGGTAACATGTAAGAAATATTAAAATAACACCATATAATATTATACACATCATGAAACAGTTGTATTTTCGCGGGTTAGAATATTTAATTTCCCAATGGAGGTCCCCAGATGCCGAAGAGCTTTCTACTTCAAAAGCTTCTTTCCTCGTGCTGATGGACTGGAACTCCCTCCCTGCTCCCTGTTTTCCTGAAGGTACTGACATGCAGAAATTTAAAACTAATGTAAATAGATATCTCGCTACGCAGCTCCCACTTTAGGTTACCCCCCCCCCAAAAAAAAACTTTCACCCTTTTTCTCAGGAGCCCCTTACGTCTACAGTGGCGGCCTGCCTTGTTTGGGGTGAACTATGTTAAAAAAAAAACTTCATTGACTCTTCTCTATTAAGCTCTCTTCATTTCCTTTTTTCTCTCATTCACTCACATACACACAAATACGCACCGCTTAATATATATTTCATTTATTGAGCATTAAAAACATTATTTTTAACTAAGACGTACTAAACTTTTATTCAACTTTTAAAAGGTAAATAAAATATTATTTCATGTTTGAATACTATTACTATTTCAAACTTACGCGCCCCTCTCTCCCTTTCTCTCTATCTCTTTCTCGAATATACATATTTCAATGTGATTCACAAAATATCGATGAGGTAATCAGGAGAGTACGACATATTTCGTCAAAATGACAGATATTTTTTCCTTGTACGAACAAATCAATCTAGAATTGCATAAAAAAATATTTATTACGTAATATTGAGTATTCGAAGCAGAATCAGCAGCAACAGACAACTTAGAAACTGAATTCTGAATTGTTGACAGATATCAAGATTTGAAAGAAGTAACAGCAGCTGCCACTAGACTGCATACTACCCTTTTTCACCATTATATTCGTTTCTCTTCTCCCAGCCCTTTTTTCTTCATACCGCGAATCGGGACGGACACACGTACATTAACTTTTATTTTATAGATTATTGATCGAATATTCAAATTTCAGAATTAATTTTAAGGTTATCTAAAACTTATACATTAATGTATTAATAAGAGTTACTGTTTCTTAATTGCTAGAAGACTTGGACTTTTTCGATACATGTAAACTATATGTAGGAAACGTATCATATGAAGAACAAGAAACGCAAGGTTTACTTTTTAAAGTAGAATAGGGAAAAAAGAAGAGATACACATAAAATTTAATGTTTGCAATATTTCAAAGGGAATTATACACTTATTAATGTCGTCTTACTTCTAATTCGTATTCACCCAACAAGTTATTGAGTTGTAACTATCTCAAAATCGATTTTATAAACGCGGTTTCACATGGTCATCACAATTTGCTCAAACCGATATCAATGCTTGTATTTTCTACTTTTCGTTAATTTGTTTTCTATTTCTTTCCTTTTAAGAAATATACAACTAACTGCCGTCACTCAGCCTTTAGTTAAGGTTAGTTTAGTTAGTATAGTGTTAGTTCAGTTAGTTTAGTTAGTTTAGTTAGTTTAGTAAGTTTAGTAAGTTTAGTTAGTTTAGTTAGTTTAATTAGTTCAATTAGTTTAGTTAGTTTAGTTAGTTTAGTTAGTTTAGTAAGTTAAGTTAGTTTAGTAAGTTTAATTAGTTTAATTAGTTCAGTTAGTTTAGTAAGATAAGTTAGTTTAGTTAGTTTAGTTAGTTTAATTAGTTCAGTTAGTTTAGTAAGTTTAGTTAGTTTAGTTAGTTTAGTTAGTTTAGTAAGTTTAGTTAGTTTAGTTAGTTTAATTAGTTTAATTAGTTCAGTTAGTTTAGTAAGTTTAGTTAGTTTAGTTAGTTAGTTAGTTAAGTTAGTTTAATTAGTTCAGTTAGTTTAGTTAGTTTTATTAGTTCAGTTAGTTTAGTTAATTTAATTAGTTCAGTTGGTTTAGTTTGTTTAGTAAGTTTAGTTAGTTGAGAAAGTGTTTTGTTATTTTAGTTAGTTTAGTAAGTGTAGTGTTAGTTTAGTGTTAGTTTAGTTAATTTAGTGTCAGTTTAGTTAGTTTAATGTTAATTTAGTTTAGTTAGCAAGTTTAGTGTCAGTTTAGTTAGTTTCGTGTTAGGTTAGTTAGTTTAGTTAGTCTAGTGTTAGTTACGTTAGTTTAGTTCGTTTCGTGTATATTTACTTAGTTTAGTTTTTGTTTAGTAAGTTTAATAAATTTAATCTTTATTTAGTTAGTATGTTTTAGTTTAGTTATTTTAGTTAGTTTAGTGTTGGATGAGTTAGTTTAGTGTTAGCTTAGTTAGTTAATTGTTAGTTTAGTTAGTTTAACGTTAGTATAGTTAGTTTTGTGTCAGTTTAGTTTATTTAGTGTTGATTAAGTTAGTTTTTTTAGTTTAGTTTAGTGTTAGTTACGTTAATTCAGTTAATTTAGTGTTAGTTTTTTTGTTTAGTTAGTTTAGTTACTTTAGTGTTACTTTAATTAGTTTAGTTAGCTTAGTGTTAGTTAACTTAGTTTAGTATTTGTTTAGTTAGTTCAGTGTTTGTTTAGTTAGCTCAGAGTTTGTTTAGTTAGTTTAGTTAAGTTAGTGTTATCTGGTTGATTGAAAACAAATCACAATATATCAGTTTCCTATCTTGGTAGCACCGTTGTCAAAAAGGATTTTTCGGTTACGGTCATTGGTGTTTTATATTAAAACCTGTTATTTAAATTCAGTACTCTATAATACATCAAATATCGGTGGAAATATTTAAATCTGATGTTGAAATCTGAACACAAATAAAAATAATTCCATAATTTTATTTACTAAACAATCACTAATTAATTTTGTAGCTACTCAATTTTATTACATTCATTTCATTCTATTTGTGAGCTGTTTTTAATATGGAATTTGCGAGTATGCGACTATTTACAATCTGAACTACATTAAATATTTTTAGACACTTGCATTCTCGATGGTGTTAAAACAGTGCATAAATTCAATACATTTAAAAAAAATCTAAATCTCTAATGGTTCCATTAGAGAATCGCTTAAATTACGGCGAGAATTTGAAAATGATACATTTCTCGGTAAAGTTTCTCGATAATATGAAAGTTTATCATCTATTCGATATCAATTAATTATGAGAAAGAAAAAGAAATGATAAATGGGTGTGCATTGCGTAAAAATCCGTCAAAACTGTTTTTTTAACTAGTTTTGAGAAGAACTTGTACTTAAACTCGATATTAAGAACTATCGTTTTGTTTGCGAGCC
Organism: Sepiola atlantica; assembly: GCA_963556195.1. Lineage (NCBI taxonomy): Eukaryota > Metazoa > Mollusca > Cephalopoda > Sepiida > Sepiolidae > Sepiola > Sepiola atlantica. The sequence continues at coordinate 47,973,585 of OY744527.1, read as the reverse complement.
CAAGTTGTAACTATATTAGAAGATACAAGCAGGGTTACCCGGCGTTGCTTGGGTTAGAGTGTGGGATAGCATCATATGCAACATACACACTCTTGATGTTGTCAACTAGGTATCTTACCCCTTGAGCGATCCAGATATATGTTTATACCCTTAATCTAACGCTTATAAATAGATTCATTTCATTGTGTAACATATTAGAAAAGTGTCATTAGCTCTTTAAAGGTACGCTAGAGACGCAGAACTACTTCTATTATACTCACAGGCAGATTGAAAATGTGAATACACTTATATTTAATCTAGTATGTCTTCGCTTTTAGGGAAAAGTGTTTCCTTTATTATATATATAGAGAGATAAATCTAGGTATACAAAGAGAGAGAGAGAGAGAGATAGAGAGATAGAGAGATAGAGAGAGTAATAAGACAAAGAGGGCGGGGCAGACAGACAAACAGACGGAGAGGCGTTATGTACAAAATATACCAAAATTCTTAACTTAATTTTATTGTATTAAAATATGAAAAAAATATTCGTTAATTTTATATAATTGAAATAAAATTATATGAAATGAAAGAACAAACCGTGAGAAGGGGTACAATCGAAACCGCACACTCGATGTTTACAGTATGATACTGTCTTAACTAAACAATTCAGCCATTTGTTAACTCGACTTTTAAAAAAATACTGATAATCAATAATAGTCATTTTAGGGGTGCACTTAGAAATTCGGGAACACTTCCATTGTCTTCCTTAGGTAAATTTAACATTAGATACATATATAGATTTTATGTAGATTCTTTAACGTTTTTTTCTATAGAAAACACACAAACAGCGCACACGCTAGCATTTATATATATATATATATATATATATATATATATATATATATATATGTAATTCTTTAAAATAAATGTTTAAAAATATGTCATCGATATTTGATGTTTAAAAATTGCAGTGAATTGCATGTTACCGCAGCATTTTACCGCAGCAATACATATTGTTGTATACCGAGTTCCTTTTGTGGGTAAAAGAGTGTGTAATTGTTTATTTGCGAAGCTTGCATTTGCTTGTTACGCTGTCCTAGTGACGTTTTGTTGTTGATGTCTTTTTTCTATCGGGTCACGAGGCTCATCAAGAATGATGTAAGTTATGACAAGTTGTTTCCAAACGCAAAGATGGACAATCAAATAAAAACTGCACTCCAAAAAGACACGTTTCCTCAGATCTGCCTGATTAGCAAAGATGTTGAGAGTTTGAGACATTTTCGTTTCAAACGGACTCATTAGTTTTTTGTTGTCAATGCTTACACAAATTCCCATTGCTTCCTTTTCAACATTCGAACGCACTGACTAAACGATTCCGCATTCAACTGATGCTACACATATACACTCACAATCAACTCAAACCAAGGAATTCTAATAAACACATACTTTTGTGTAAAATTCATGCACATATAAGAAAAAAACAATATTCGAACGTGAATATATTTATGTATATTTGGGTAAATAAATTTATAACTAAGTTTTAAATACGTGTGTCTTTATATATATGATTATTCGTGTATCATAGACATTTGTGTACGTACTTGAACTTACAGTTTTAGTACTTTATAAAAACGCATGTATTAATGAACATGCTTATTTTTTAAAGACGTATACCATTAACAAGTATGACAGAAGAACGCACTTGCAAAAACTATAGGTAATTATGTTGAAAACAGACATCTTAGAAAATATACTTTTTATAATATTGTATCTTATATATATATAGTATTTTATTACATATACCATATATATATATATTATATATATATATATATATATATAGATATGGATACATATATATATATATATATATATATATATATATATATACATATATATATATGCATACATATATATATATATATATATATATATATATATATATATATATATATATATATATATATATATATTTCGGTAAACTTAAAACGTAAAATTAATGCTCGCACATACTATCCGCTCGTTCCGGCAAACAGACGCTTACGGCAAGCGTATAAATGCATGTCTCTGCCCGTCTCTACTTCTCTCTCTCTTCTTGTTCTCTCTCTCTCTCTCTCTCTCTCTCTCACTCTGTATATATATATATATATATATATATATATATATGGGAAATGAAAAAGGAAAACCAAGAGATATTTTTTATATATTCATCAACGTTTCGTCCTTATTGTAAGACTTCGTCAGGATGATGATTTTAAGAAAGATGTAATGCAAATACATCGAAATATTGGGTTGACATGATGGGTTGATGAG
>OY744527.1:47916293-47966293 GCA_963556195.1 Sepiola atlantica | reverse complement strand
CTGACATTATCCTGTATCTCTAAAAAGCCACCATCCGCCCATGCATGGAGTAGTGTTGCCACATTTGGGCTAGTGCATCATCCATTAGTCTCTCCTTCCTAGACAATGTCCAAAGAAGAATCACCAACCTAATAGGTCCGTGACTGTCTACCAAGCTCCATACCCTGTCCCATCGCCGCAATGTTGCATCCTTGCGCTTGTTTTACAAATACTTCAATGGATTGTGCTGTGATGAACTGTCTACTCTTGTGCCCCCCTAGACGTAAATTCACTAGACCAACTTGACAAGTAGCCAAATCGTATCCATTCACTGTGGAGGTCCCAAGATGCTGGAGAGCCGTCTACTCCAATAGCGTCTTCTCTTGTACTGCTGGTCCCTGGAACTCCCTCCCTGCTCCCTGTTTTCCCGACAGTACCGACATGCAGAGGTTTAGAACTAATGTAAACAGGCATCTTGCTACACTGCTCTCAACTTTGAGTGACACCCAAATCCCACACCCTAATTATCAGTAACCCTTTACGACTACAGTGGCGGCCTGCCTTGTTTGGGGTGAAATATATGAAACAAAAATCACCCAGGAAACATTTACTCCGATGTTAAATATTGGAAAATGCTTTCCCAATATGGACATCAGAGTGAAAGATCAGATTTTTCTTCCCGATGAGATCTTAGTTTCTAATAACTATTGATCGATAACATTAACATGTCAATGTGGCGGCTTTTTGTACATGCCTGCATAAATAAAAATAATTATATATACATATATATATATATATATAAATTTATATATATATATATATATAAATTTATATATACACGTATATATATATATATATATATATATATATATATATATATATATGCGTGTGTGCATATATATATATATATATATATATATATATATATATATATATATGCGTGTGTGCATAAATATTTATTTCATTCGTTACAGCCATACCGTTTTACAAATATTTTGAACAATTGAATGTGTTATTATTAACTTCAACATCTGTAAATATAATATCAGTCTATATATTAACAACCACATAAGCATACTGATAAACATATTATTCATAAACGTACACATATGAGTTGGTATACTTTCTTATAGTAGATATCTCAGCATTCATCTCTATACGATACGTTATGTGTATCCATGTATTTTCACACCTTCTAATGTGTACTTATATTTGAATAGACATTGATGTCTGTAAGGAATTTCTGTTTATTTTTTGCATCGTTTCTCTACGCGTAATTAGATGAAAATCGCTCTCCCAATTCCTTTGTCGTGCTTCGTTTTGCAAGTTCATTTTATGTGGTTATTTTATTTCACAAGAAAAATGTATCATTAAAGTTTTCTATTTCTTTTGCTTACAATGTTGCTTGAATTGTTGTTGAGGTAATAATTTCAATGTTGCTGGAATTGTTGTTGAGGTAATAATTTCAATATTGTTGGAATTGTTGTTGAATTAATATTCACCAGGCTCTTACTTCATTTTTTTTTTTACATATTTTCTCGTAATTTTTCATTATTTTTAAAATGATTGGTTTAATGAAATATAATTTTAACTATTGATTATTCCCCAACCGTGTGTTATTAACGTATGGAATTAACGTTAATTTTCAATGATTATTAATTCTTATTGAATGGCAGTCAATTCACTAGTTATAAATATGTACGAAAATTCTCATATTTTACAGGATGGGAGCCGAAAATGTCACACATGGAAACTTTACTAAATACAGAGTTATTTCTGAAATCCAACCATATTTTATAAAACTTAACCTTAGTTTATGCCTGACTTGTTCACTAAATTTCAGTCATGAATGTCAAACAATTTTTGTTCTGTTGCTATTACATAATAAGCACACGACGTGCATAATTGTCAATGACTCTGACACACTCTTCCTTGTGCTATAATGCCCTGAATTTTGGTGTGATTACCCCACTTCAGTTCAACAATAGAATTAGGATATAAACAAGTCTGTGTGTCAAAATAAAAGGTGCCATGGTCTGGTGAGTGTTAAGACCACCCAGGATCACACCTTATATTAATGTGACGATCACCAAAGTGTATCCATATTATTAGACAGCGATAAAACAAAGACTGTTGAATTTTCATGACTAATAATTGGTGGACAATTCAGGCATAGACTGAGGTTCATTTATACCAAATATGGTTAATTGCAGAATACATTTTAAGTTATATTAAGGATTCTATGGGTGGCCTTTTTGGAGGTCACCCTGTCTTTTTTTGTTATGTTGTTATAAAAGAAGTCTTAAATTATATTAACTAATGTTAACTAATATTAACAATGGTTATATTCTTATAACATAATGGTTAGATTGTCACTAATGGCTCAATAGACCAAGGTTCAATCTTCGGTCTAGTCACACCATAAGCTCAAAAATGATACTTTATGCCTTTTTCTTAAACACTTATCATCATAAGGTGAGGATCAAGGGTAAGTGGAGTAATCCTGGGAAAACGGTGACTTCATCCCTTACATCTCGGTGTAGTAGCTAATACAAACGGAGCCTTTGGGACGCCCTCGACTATGGTCGATTTTTTACTTTTCTATAGTCGTCGTGATTATTGTTAGTAAACGTAGTATAATTTTTTCATATGAAAATCGACTTAGACAAAGCCGCCACGTGTAATGAGTAAAAACACACTCAACTTTGCCTCTCATATGTAAGAAAGTTACCTGTTATTGCACTAAAATGTAATATTTTGCCACAAAATCAATTTTAGTGTTGTATTTATTTAATGTGTTTTATCAATTATACTAAATACTTATGTGTTTTATTTATTATACTAAATATTAATGTTTTTATTTATTATACTAAATACTAATTTGTCTTTTATTATACTAAACATAAATGTGTTTTATTTATTATACTAAATACTTATCTATTATATTAATTAGACTAAATACTAATTTATTTTATTAATTAGACTAAATACTAATGTGTTTTATTTATGTACTACATAGTAATATCTTTATTAATTATACTAAATTTTAATCTGTCTTATTAATTGTACTAAATACAATAGTCTGTTATTAATTATACTAAATATTAATGTGTTTTATTTATCATACTAAATATTAATGTGTTTTATTTATTATACTAATACTAATGTTCTCCATTTATTTTCCTTAATACTTATGTGTTTTTATGTCATACTAAATACTAATGTGTTTTATTTATCATACTAAATACTAATACGTTTGATTAATTATGTTAAACACAATTGTGTTTTATTAATTATACTAAACATTAATATGTTTTATTAATTATACTTAATGCTAATGCGTTTTATTTATTATACTAAATACTCATGTGTTTTATTAATTATACTTCATACTAATGTGTTTTATTTATTGTACAAAATATAAAGCTTTTATTTAGTATACTAAAAACTTATGTGTCTTTAATAATACTAAATACAAACGTGTTTTATTTATTATACTAAATTATAATTTGTTTTATTAGTTAGACTACATAATAATGTACTTTATTTATCATACTAAATACTAATATGTGTTATTTTTGTACTAAATACTAATGTGTTTCATTTATTATACTAAATACTAAAGTGTTCTATTAATTATACTAAAAACTATTGTTTTATTTTATATGCTCAATATAAATGTGTTTTATTTACTATGATGAATACTAATATGTTTTATTCATCATACAAAATACTAATGTGATTTATTTATTATAATCAATATTAATGTGTTTTTGTACCATACGAAATATTAATGTGTTTTATTTATTATACTAAATACAAATGTGATTTATTTAATATGCTAAAAACTAATGTGCTTTATATATTATACTTAATACTTATGTGTTTTATATATCATACAAAATACTAATGTGTTTAATTTATCATACTAAATACTAATGTGTTTTATTAATTAACCTTAATATAATTGTGTTTTACTAATTATACTAAATAATGATGTGTTTTATTAATCATCGGAAATACTAATGCGTTCTTAATACAAATGTGCTTTATTTATTATACTTAATACTTATCTGTTTTATATATCATACAAAATACTAATGCGTTTTATTTATCATACTAAATACTAATGTGGTTTATTTATTATACTATATATTAATGTGTTTTATTAATTATACTAAATACTAAGGTGTGCTATTAATTATACGAATGTGTGTTATTTATCATACTAAATGTTAATGTGTTTTATTTTTGTACTAAATACTAATGTGTGTTATTAATTCTACTAAATACTAATGTGTTTTATTTATTATACTAAATTCTACTGTATTTTATTAATTGTACTAAATACAAATGTATTTTTAAATTACACTAAATATTTATGTGTTTTATTAATTATACTAAATACAAATGTATTTTATTAATTATACTAAATACTAATGTGTTTTATTTATTATACTAAATTCTACTGTATTTTATTAATTATACTAAATACAAATGTATTTTTAAATTACACTAAATATTTATGTGTTTTATTAATTATACTAAATACTAATGTGTTTCATTCATCATACTAAATACAAATGTGTTTTATTAATTATACTTAATACTAATGTGTTTTATTTATTATACTTAATACTAATGTGTTTTTATTATACTAAATACGAGTGTTTTATTTATCATAGTAAATTTGACTGTGTTTTTTAATTATACTAAATAATTATGTGTTTTATTAATCATACTAAATAATAATGTTTTTTTTTAATATGACTAAATAGTAATGCGTTTTATTTATTATACTCAATACTAATGTGTTTAATTATTATACTAAATATTTATGTGTTTTATTTATTATAGTTAATACTAATGTGTTTTATTTATTATACTAAATACAAATTTGTTTTATTTATTATACTAAATACTAATTTGCTTTATTTATTATACTAAATACAAATTTGTTTTATTTATTATACTAAATACTAATTTGCTTTATTTATTATACTAAATACAAATTTGTTTTATTTATTATACTAAATACTAATTTGCTTTATTTATTATACTATATACTAATGTGTTTTATTTATTATACTAAATACTTGTTATCCTGAGCCACATTTACAACAAATGAAAATAACAATTAAAAAAAACTTTAACTTTTAATTCATCAAAATTTTCCTCTAAGGCCGCTATCACTTTTTCTAAGATTCGCGAAATTTAATCCACCAAATACGGAAAGTCTACTAAAGATTGTCCGGTAAACGTTGCCAGAGATGAATCGCGTGTGCGGGATGTTGACTATTTGGAAATAGTGATTGGAGGAGGGAAAAATCCGTTTTTTTATGCGAAGACCCATGTTAAAACAACTTGTTGGTTAGCGTACGGCGCAGACAAAGAAAATATGACTTTTATAGTCACATTATCTTAGAATCCCATTCCTGATTTTTAAAAGGTGCTAGAAGGAGTAGCAATGAGGGTTTTTTTTCTAATCGGCAAAAAGCCGCAACGTAAATTTTCTTGTAGCAACCCCCACTTCCTTGTCAGAAAGTTACCAGAAATTGCGAACAATCGCAATAAAATAGTAATAATTACCCTGCTGATAATAATACACTTCACAAAAAGAAAAATACAGCAGAGTTATAAGGAAAAGTGACACAGCGAATAGAATATACATTACACTCGGTTCGAAACAAATTGATGATGTTGATTAAAAGGCGCCAGAAGGCGCCAGATGAGGGGTTTCTTTCTAGTCGGCAAAAAGGAATTCAGTGACACAAGGCTCAGATTTGGAACGATATGATATAGTTTCCTGTTCCGGTTCAAAGCTTATATAATGGATTCAACCAATCAAAATTAATTAAACACGGAACTGATCAAAATTTGCAGAATTTGACATGAGAAAGCAGAACTAGACGAAATTGGGTTAGTTGTTTTTTTTTACTACATACAACAGGCTACAACACAAGACAGCAGCACGATAAAACATTAGACATGGCAGATTGAGCAATATATAAATTTGATCCTTTGTAAACGTTATGGTAGAAATCATAAAGAAAACGGAATGTACACCGTCGCGTAGCAGATGCTCAAGGTGTTACAATCGTGTGATATTTTACAGTTCATACTAATTGGAGCGTAACTGCCAGTCGCCCAGACATTATAATTAATGACCTATGAAATAGGCATTTTAATCGTTAAACCTGAAAAAAGTGGGAAAATACACTAAATTTTTAAAGGTCGAAAATTAAATTGTATATTGGCTTGGCGCGAAATTTCTTTTGGTTTTATCATACAACCAAAAGAAATTTTTCGCCAAGGCGATATCCAATTCAATATTTGTAAAATTACATTGCAAGTAAATTAATAATTAAAAACAGTTAAATATAATATATATATCAATCAACTTACATATGTCTGTAATTATCAATATCTACTCTATATTCCTTGGCTAAGATCAAAGTGTAGTATCTGTTCTGATGGATACTACACCCTATAGACTGGTATTGTCTTGGCCTTCAGGGCTTGATTCACGCCGGTCTATGGAACGGCCCTGTGAAGTTCTAGGAGGTCCACCTTCCCAGGCTTTGCCTCCCCTCTTTGGGGAGGAGTAAGTTTATTGCTTACTGCCTGAGGCGCCCCTACTGGGGAATGCCGGCGGGGCTGCCCAGGCAATTTTTAATGGCCAGAGTGCTCACTTCTCGGGCGCTGGCTTTTCAAGCCCCACTTTCCCGACCCGACCTTGGGTCACATCTTACCTTGTGGGAGTAAGATAAAACTGTCCTTGTGCCTAACTCCTGGAGAGGAGTAAATAAATCTATATACAAGAAGAATACCCGTCCCAAGAAGGGTAAAATGAATACCCTGAACAAAACAGTTTTGCACCACTTTTATAATCTCTCAATAACTTTAAATAAAAATGTTAAAATATTTTTTGTTATACTATTTTGTTATTTCTATCAAAAAAACAATCGTATTGAAATTGATTTTTAAAAAAATATCATTTAATACAAAAGAAACAAGAAATATTTTAACACGTATCATGTGTAAGTAAAAAATATATATAAAGATTAGGAAAACTGCGAACATAAATGTCTTAAATCATGTTATCATTTTAATATATTAAAGAGAAAACTTCCACATTAATTGCACATTATTTACATGAATTTATTAATTACATTTCTTAATTATAAATTACACATTATTATTAATAATTATTAATTGTTACTTATTATTAATTCTTAAGGTTTAATTATAAATTACAAATTATTATTAATTATTACTAATTATTATTTATTATATATTATAAATTATTTATTAACTACACATTATTTAGAACTATTATGAATTATCACTTATTAATTATACATTTTTAAATACATTTATTAATTACATTTATTAATTATAAATTACACATTATTATTAAATATTATTAATTATTTATCATTATCAATGTTTTATTATTAATCATTAATTAAACATTATTATTTATTATTATTAATTATTGATAATTAAATAATAACTACATTATTTACATACATTTATTTATTACATTTATTAATTATTAGTTACACATAATTATTATTTATTGTTTATCATTTACTTGTATTAGTTATGTATTTTTAATTATCAATTATTAATTACACATCATTATTACTTGTTATTAATTATTAATTATTAATTACACATTATTTACATGAATTTGTATTAATTACATTTATTAATTATTAATTACACTTCATTATAAATTATTATTAATTATTATAAATTAATTACACATTATCATATGTTATTATACATTATTAATTATCAATTATTAATTGCACATTATTAATACCTATTATTAATTATTAATTACAAATTATTCATATGAATTTGTATTAATTACATTTATTAATTATTAATTACATTTTATTATTAATTATTATTAATCATCATATATTAATTACACATTATCATTAATTATTATTAATTATTAATTATAAATTATTATATATTCTTTACTATTAAACGATATACTTTAAAATAACAAAATAATTTAATTCCGAAATTATAATGCAAAAATAACTTTTAATTTCTCCAGAAACAAGTTAGTCATTTTTGCTTGTACTACCGGGCATTGTCGGTTAGGTACACCTAGTTTCATATAGATGTGTAAGTACCTCCACTGCGACCAGCGACAATAGCTTTCTAACAAAAATAGTAATTGATCAATTTTCTACGACTCAATTTCGGAATTTTTTTCACAGGTAATCTAACACTTTTTTTATAAAAGTGTTGCTAAAATAATAAGCATAAACTCACAGCTAGTATTTGCAAAGTATAATATTTATTGAAATCACTAAATGTTGACCGACCAATGATAATAGCTTTTTAATTACAAGCCAAATTAACGTTTATTAGTTAAAATAAGGAAACAATAAATACATTTTAAAAAATCAATGACGGTTATCTTTAACAATTAATTGATATACTTATATATATAAATATATTGTTAAAAATACCTCATTTACCCACATAAATACCATCGACCTTTATAACTTCAAAAGGTCTTGTATCGACTGAATCAGTCAACTTTTGATAATGGCTGTCGGAATTGCACTTGCTGCAGTAGTAATGTCTTCCCATAATTCAGTGATGATGATGATGATGATGATGATGATGATGATGATGATGATGATGATGATGTCTGTCCATCGCTTGCGAAGATGACCGTAATGGCTTGCCAGCACGATCTACGCTCTGAAATATTTTCCGCATGTAGAGCACCTGTGGGATAATTTTATCGCAGAGGTGCTCACTGCGCTTTCTTTCCAAATAGCACGTTTCCTCTTCCGTTCCCCAATGCGTAACAATGTGTTGCATGTTTTGCTCTGTGTAGCCATTGAGCCCACAATCATCAGCAAACAGAAGGTCTCATATGATGGTTGGTTTAACCCTAGTGACATCACTAAGTCGTTTAGGGTTGAACAACTTCTCACCTGTCAACACCTGCTATGTTGCCACTCCCCCATCGTCACAGGACTTGTTGTCTAGTTGACCTTCAACTACTGCAATTTCACGACTTAATTAATTTAAAGTGAAGAAAGCTTTCGCAGCGTCGTCTGCACTCTCTCACTCATCTGGATCCACTCTCTCACTCATCTGGTCTCATCATTGAAAAGAACGTTACTCATATATATCTTCATATATTTATTTGCCCATTCCATTTTCAAACTTTGGTGTCTTGGTGTAAGATCGAGCTTTGTAATTGGAACTTTCACAGTAACCATTGTTTTAAGAATTGCATCTCTTGTCGATGTTGGTACGTCAGGACATCCGGCTGCTGACGATAATACTCCTCAAATCCTAGTTAATGACACTATTGTATATTCCAGAATTTGATCGTTTCTTTCTTTATGGAACGATCTTTCCGAAATCATTTTACAGTATCCATGTGACAACTTATTTTTCGGATAATTACATCAGGAGAGGTTCCTTAAGTCGTTTCCTATATTATATGTTTTCTCACACAGTTAGTGATTTTAAACGTTCCATTTTTGTTAACAAGTAAAAATAAAATCTGTAATCTCTGGTCACCCTGAAATGAGAAAAAAAAACTGTTAACTATTCACAAGAATATGTAAATCAATTAAACAATTCTACATAATGTGTCAGAATTTCGGTAAAACAATTGCGTAGGTTGGTTAACAGAATGATGGATAAATTTAATATTTATTAGAAAGCTATTATCACTGGTCGCAGTGCATATTTTGAGAAATTGAACATTTTATATTAGTTGCACGTTGTATTCTTTTTGTGCATCAACACACATAATTTAGTTGATCGGTTTAGAGCGTGGGTGTAAGCAGCGAGGAAGGCTTCACGAAACACGTTATCAGGAAACAGTGAATAGACATGTACAGGATTGACGAACCGTTAAAATAAAAGTGTGAAAATATTTCGGTAAGTTGATTGATGAAGAATGAAAATGAAACAGAAATCAATACGATATTGTTAAAGAGGGAGACGAAATTGAAATGATCGAGATGAAATATTGATAACAACAAGGGACGGCCATAGAGACTTTGGAGTTTAAATGTGCGCGTGTGTGAAGCTGGAGGGTCTTTTGGGGATTGGACAGCATCACCATTAATTACTTGATTAGTTGTGTGTCATGATAATTGAACAAGGAAAAGCGATATATCCTTGTGATGCGTTACTCTGCTAACTGCTTAATCGTATCCCTCACAGGCACAGAGAGAAAGAAAGAGCAATCGAGAATGAGAGCGAGAGAGAAAGAATGAGAGAGAGAGAGAGAGAGTGGTAGAAAAGGGGGAGAGGGTATCCCATTCCATCAGTTTAGTGGACTTACTAATCTTATTAAGACAGTAAAGTGATCAGTAAGTTCGTGAGTCATGATAAGCAGATTGGCTAAAAGGAAGAAGCATCGATTCCGAGCCACCGATTCCGCCCATTTCTGACCAGCGCTAGTGTTGATCTACTAGTCGAACAAGCTAAGAAGAATGCGGACGAACTTTTCACTCTCTCTCCCCCTCTATTTCCCTTTCGTTGAACCTTATTCTTAGACGAACTTCGATACTGTGCAATGATTAATAATATCAATTCGGCTTAACTATGGATCAAGTAAGAGGATGTGGTTAGAGATCGAGGCAACGTTTAAGATAGAGCTTAATTATGAATTAGCGAGTTGGATGTATCTGTTGAAAATGGCGAAGCGACGAACTAAAGAAAAAATACACAAGATAAAGATATTAGGTCAGTTGCTTATGATAGTATCACAGACTAAAATTTAGAAATAGAGAATTATTCATCGAACAAATATTTTGAGTACGTAGGCTAAATCTTTCTGAATTGGAATAGCTTCTTTTCTAAGGCAGGTTGGGGGAATTATTGATAAGTGCCTTAAGGCAAGACACCAACTGATATGACGTATTCAAACATGTAAATATATATATATATATTATTATTATTATTATTATTTTTATTTACACAAACATGTACAAAATCTGTGACACTGGCATGTCAATGGTATCGATCAACAGCTATTATAAACTGAGATCTCATTAGGCAGAGTTAGAATCCGATTTTAACCTTAGATCATATTTCCAAATATGATCTAAGGTTAAGATCGGATTCTAACTCTGTGTAAATAAAAATAATCATATATAAAAGTTTTATTTGATATTGAGCACTTTTTATAAACCCGGTTGAAATTCTTTGGATTACTACCATGTGGATGTTTCACCTGGATTATTATTATATATATATATATATATATATATATATATATATATATATATATATAATAGAATTTGATATAAGTTTTTTGAAAGCATCTTTAAGAAATTTCGAAACTTTGAAAACGGACAAACAAAATCCATTTGAAGACCACGTTTCAAGATGCAATATTTTTTATAAAAAAATCATTCAAAATTTCTTTTTCTTGACTTATATTCTTATTAATGTCGGATGATAACACATCCTTCATCAGAAAACAGAAAGTCTGAATCAAATCAAAGTTAATACCTTTTTTCCGTGATAGTAGTACTCAACTTCGATCTTGTTTAAGTGGCGGCAGATACCGTTACAGTGTGATGTAAAATAAGCAACTTTCCTTTTGGTATGTGTAATTTCTTGGAGCGCGTGGTCGCTTATATTATAACAACATTTAATAATATATATATATATACATATATATATATATATATATATATATATATATATATATATATATATATATATATATATATATAAACATTGAATAAGAATGTAAAGATTCATTATGTATCCTTACAAAGTAATCTATCGTGATAATAGAAGGCTTAATATATTGGATAGAGCATTAAATTTAGAAAATGAGTGATAGTAATAAAATTTGTACGAATACAATATTTATTAAAACATCATATGTTCAAAAGCAAGGAAGGGTGTTGTTATTCTTAAACCATAGATTTTCAAAGATCAATAGTTTTCATCAGAGAATAATTGATTATTTAAAATTCATGAGCTAAGGATAATGAGACCCGCTTTGCTTTGAGCTTCTGATTTTTTAATAAATATTGTATTTGTACAACTTTTATTTCCATCACTCACATCCTATATATATATATATATATATATATATATATATATTATAATATAAAATGAAGTAATAAAATAAGGTGTCAATCAAATTTTATTAGAATTCAAAGTTCATGCAAAGCATCCTTAAGTCCTTAGCTTAGATTGATTTATTTATCATTAACATTGAATATGGACACATTTCGCGACTGGATAACTTTGCCGGCCCCTTCAATTTCACGTATTGGGACTGCTGTTTGTATCTTGGAGTAATGTCCTTCCTGATTATGCTTCTCAACTTGTATGACCTGGATGGACTGTATGGATTCAACAAAAGTATGTTTTTGGATTGATGTGTTTGATGTTATGTATTTTTATGTATTTGTGTATATAATTTTATATATTTTCAAAGCGTAATTTTATTGCCTGTAGTAGTATAACTGCGGTAATGGTCCTCTGACGAGAAGAATTATCTTTGAAAACTCATGAGCTAAGGACTTAAGGATGCTTTGCATGAACTTTGAATTCTAATAAAATTTGATTGACACCTTATTTTATTACTTCATTTTATATTATAATATTAATGCTCTATCCAGTATATTGAGCTTCAGTTTTTTATCCGGATGTTTCACTAATTATAAGATATTAGTTGACGCTTATATCTTTTGTTGGATTGCTTCATATATATATATATATATATATACGGTATTATACGGGTATGATAAATAAATATATCATTAGTTTTAAATCTTAATGTGTTTTCTTTCTGTGAGGGGCTATGTAACATACTCTCAAGAAAAAACACACCAGTTTCAATTGCAAGCCCTAGAAAATAAGCAAACAATGTGCCTACGTTGCCTAGAACACACACTAAGCAGATACATGTTTGACAGTCAAGCACACGATCGATCCTTTTAAAAATGTATTACTTAATATAGCTCAAAATTTGATGTGGAGCAATTCTTTTCTCTATCAAATTTTGTGTATTTTACTTATTTAAAAGTTTTTTTGCTGCGGATGCGAGTTTAAATTCGGTGCCCCTAAATGCTAAAGTTAAAAAAATATTAATGTGCCCAAAATGTTACTCACTGGGTTTCTGAGAATATATATTCCAATGTCAGGTTAAACACCCCAGTCTTCTAGATATGTAGCTGTAGGGATTGCATAGTCATAGTTGATAGTTTATCACTTATTTCCAACTGTTCTGTTTGGTATATGGTCCCAAGACTTTCTGCTACATTGGATATTCAACTTTTTACAGATGGTCCAGTGAAGATATTTGCACACTCCGTTGTGTCGCATTGGATAGTACCGCTCTCTTAGAAGAACCTTACAACTTGATGTCAGGTGGGTCACACTTTCAACTTCTGTGTGGAAAAACCTGTACTTGTTGTCGTTGCTGAGACCACCAATGTTTTTATAGGAATTGGTCATCAAGCATTGATCTTAGGCAGCACATATAATTCTCACTTGATCATAGCGGAGCGATCCTCTTTTCAGCTAGTCTACATAGCCGTTCTTATATATATATATATATATATATATATATATATATATATATATATATATATATATATATATTCCTGGGATTGTTTATCTAGAAAATATTTCGCACGTTTTTGGTTGGCTGATTCTTTCAGTTTTCTACAATGGAAGGTCTTGTTGCATTTCTGGTGGCTCTTCCGGGCTTTTTTCGTAGCAGGCTTGTTTTCCGTTTCTGTTTCATTTGTAAGATAGTCTTGTCCAAAATGTTAGGCCAGTATTGTGATAGAGGTTGTTCTACTGGCTCTGTTGTTTTAGTGTTTGTGTACCATCATAAAATTTGGGTTCTGGGAGATAATATTGGCCGGCTCTCACAATAGTGGCTCGGTGTTGGTGGGCGAATTTATGAGAGACCGACACTTCCTGCTCCTCTTGGCAGATACAGCCTTGGTAGACATTGGTTTATGTACATCACTCTGTACATAATCTAGATTTTCCTCGTTTTAGTGTCTAGTCTGTTAATGTCCTTTTGCAGCCAACTACTAATGCCAAAGCTGTATATTATCTCTGGCATCGCTAGTTGTGTAATGGCAGCTACTTTGTTTGTTTTTGTCAGCTCTGCTTTGCGAATCTTTCTAACACGACGTACCAACGTACACATACTCTGCCAATTTTTTCTCTCATCTTGGCACGTTGAATTGAATCGTTTTCTTTTATCTCAAGGTATTTGTATTGTTCCTGCTAATCAAGGTCACGTACCTCGGCGTGAAGCTTGACAGATCACTGTCATTTAAACAACCCTTATACAGCGCCAAGGCAAAAACCACAATTCCGTGCTGCACTGATACACCGCCTAGTTGGTACCACGTGGGGAGCAACTACAGAGACACTGCACATCTACACTGAGGTCCTGGTCTTCATTGTCGCTGAGTACTGTACTCCAGCCTGGTGTCGGAGTCCACGTGTAAAAAAAACTGGACACTGCCCTCAATGACGTCCTACGGACTGTCTGCGGATGCCTACGAGCCACTCTAACTTACAAACTGCCTGTCTTCGCCGGTATTGCTTCAGTTAATATCAGACGAGAAGGAGCCATGCTGGCCCTCGCCCGGAAGGCAAAGACGAGTTAATCCCATCTTCTCCACAACATTGTCACGGAAATACTTCAACGCAAACACCTTAAGTCCCACGAACTGCTCCACAAAATAACAGCTGGCACCAGCAAGGCTTCCTGCGTCAAAGCAACATAGAGGCAACAGCAGAATACAGTAGGACCATCCAGGATTCACCAGTATATCAAGGACGCCGCGGGTGTCCCTGGCTAACACCTGCCGCAAAAGCCTGATGAGAGGCGTTGGACGCTTCAGCGAGACAATGAAGAGGTGGGGCCTCACGGATTGTACCCAATGCGAATGTGGGGACCTCCTGCAGACCGTGGGACACGTCAGCACCAACTGCCTTAAACACCGGCCACCAAATGGCGATCTGGGTCTTGTTAAACTGGACGATGACACTCTGGACTTGCATGCTGCAACTAAGCCGAAAGTCTAAAAATACATACATAAAGTATTTGATGGCAGTATCTTTATCAAGCTGTATGTTTTCCGTTTAGATTATTTCCTTAGCTCTGATGGAGCACTTGGCACATTTGTCCTAGCCAAACTTCATTCCAATATCTTCGGAGAAGGTATGGACAACCTGCAAGAGTCGGCTTAAGTCAGTATCTTAACTGGCATGCAGCTTATGTTCGTACGTGTGTTATAAAGTGTAAGGATGCAAATCAAAGAGAATGTAGGGAAAATAAAACGGTAGAATACTAATATAACAGACAATATCAGAACGAAGAAGTTATATGAGAAGAATCGGTATCCCGCATTTTAAAAATTGAAAACGTATTCATGACATAAGAAGATGATCCAGTTATTGTATTAAATCATACTTACATTACGCATGGGGAGAGAGAGGGAGAGAGAGAGAGAGAGAGAAAGAGAGAGGGGGAGTAGAAAAATGAGAGCTTATTGGTGAAGGTAAGGACATCGGAGAGAGAGAGGAGTAACTAAAATGGAATATTAGTATGGAAAAAAGAATGTTGCTGGTGCCTCTGAGAGAAGGATAAGAATGAAAAGAAATAGAACATTAGAGAAATGCAGACCATTGACTAAAGAGATATAAGTTGGAAATGAATGACTGGAAGTACACAGCGTAGGTGAAATTGCAGGAGAAATTAGTAGAACAAATAGAGTAACTGTTAACATGTCAACCATTGTTGAGGGACATTGAATTTTAGCCGAGAATGCGCTTGTCAAGATTACGAATAATTTGACAGAAATCGACTCTATGTGTTATTGCATCGTTGAATGTACAGTGAAAGCTGCTTAGATGAGGAGTCTACATTGGGAGTTACGCATATCTTTGGATTAGCATATATGTTTGGCGTCAATTTGTATTCACGTATCGTCTTGCCACAAGAGCGCTGCATTTTCCGATATAATCGTTGCTACAAGCACTAGACGACAGTGCTATTCACAAAATAACACAATCTGTGACCAAAATAGTAAACCACTCTCAGATTCTATCGGCCTAGTTTGCATAACAAAAACTCTGGAGCATTTTTGTTCATGATAACCTAGACATGAACCACGACACTATAGATAGCCTCGACATTACCTACTCATTACGATTCGGCGACTTTAATGTTTTGTAGAACTTTCAAAACTATATTTTCAGATTATTTGAATTTGCATATTTTTATTATAACTAGTAACATGATTACAGTGTCAATTTTTTGTTGTGTAGAAAACATTTACTGTTTATGATTTAAAGCATAAACTCAAAGGCAGAATGAGAAGAACATAATTAAATGAAAATATTATTGAATTATTTATATCGATAATCTACTTTATAATATTTAAAACCATTAAAAATTTTTTTTTTATTGTTAAAACAAAAAGGAGAGGTACGTCACGTTTAACCGACTTCGTTTTTATATCTCGGTGGCCACGCCCCAAGCCGTGTGTGTGCGTCAGAACGATTTGTAATTTTGAATAAAATATTTTTTAATTTAAATATTATAACAGATGTTTGACATCTACCCAAGATGCTTATAAATCAGCTTTAACTTGATGCCATTGATCTAAATAGACACATTAAAATCAATACACACTGTAAATAGGTATATGCATTCTATTTACTGAAACTTATGGGTGTGGATCAACATACTCTCAAAATGCATTTTAAAAAAAATTTTGTCTGATGACTTCAACGCTCTAATAATTATCGAGATGGTTTAGGGAGTTGTGGGTTAGGGTTAGGGTTAGGGTTAGGGTTAGGGTTAGGGTTAGGGTTAGGGTTATGTTTAGGGAGTTGTGGGTGAAAGGTTCGGCAAACACAATTGTTGAACCCTAATCTATTAACCATAGTTTTTACTATATATATATATTATATTTACTATATAAGTGATATGGGATACATGTTGTCAGGTGTTTTAGAAGAGTATTATTAGGTGCATTATCTTCAAAAATACGAACACATGCCATACCGTTTCTGATGGATCTCCTAAATCTCACTGTTCTTCCAATATTAGTAAATATTTGTGTACTAATAAGTTACCGCTTATCAAGGCTCGAGGGCCACTTGAGGATAAGTGTTAATGAATTTGTTTGGTGGACGACGAGATGTTTTGAGGATTCGTGACAATCGTAGAAACTAGGCAGAATTTTGTTATTTAAGAAAACGGCTCAACAAGAATTTGTTAACATTGGAATTGAAAACGACCTTACTGTAGTCAGCAGGGAATCAGCTCCGTAGTATCGTGTTCTGCATGCTGGTAGTTCTTGAAAATAAAATTTGCTCGTCAAAATTACGTTTAGTTTTAGGGACGCACTTGCATATTTTTACTGTACAAGCCAGAGACGCCATTCTTACCATTAGTCCTGAGGATGGCCTTTATTCTGTCGGGTTAAGTATAGTTCTGGGTAGTCCTAAGAGGTCCACTTTCCCATACCTTACCCCCTTTTCTTTGCGGTGGAGTTAGTTTATTGCTAATTGCCTGGGGCACTCCGACAGAGGTACGCCGACAGGCTGACCAGGTATTTTTTACGGGGCCGAAGTGCATAACCTCTAATCCACTGCCCCAACCAAATCATACGTATCTGACCTTGTGTCACATCTTCCTGTGGTAGGAGGAATATAAATAATCAGAGGAAGAAAGGACAATTATTTACAGTGGTGGTAGCAAGGCAAGTTTTCATTATGAATATTTTACAGGTGGGAATCATAGACTGGAGCTGAGTCGAGCACCTTGTCGTGGATTAATTTCTCTCTATATCACCATCACTTTTGCATGCTTCTGAAGCTGTGGAAAATCTGTTGCTGCTCAACGGTTATGAAACTATTTAGGTAGTTAAAATATTATCGTCACACGTGACAATACGATCGAGACATAAGTCTGATTTATTTAATTTACCTGCAACAACAATTCCATTGCTTTTTCTATTTCATCAGTTGTTTGTGATAGTCCAAAATTAAACCATTACATACGCATGACTAAATTTTCAGAAAGAAGTGTAGCATTAATTAAGGATTCAAAGATTTAAGTGAAGAGCGGGAGTAGACTGATGGGGCGATAATTATGTGGGTCAGTTCTATCTCCAGAATTCTTGAAGACAGGTACTAAAGCGGCAATTATCCAGCTATCAGGAAAGCAAGATTCGGCATTTGTTTTAAAGTGTAGAGAGTACAGTGACCAGTTCAGCAGATCATTTCTTTCTTATTATTACTGGTATAAGATCAGGCCCACATGCTTTGGAATGTCAAGATTTTTTATGATGTCGTGGACATGAGATGGGGTGATGACCAGGTACTCAAGTGTGGCTTCAGTCCGCAAAAAAAAATTTGGGAGGGGGTGCCTTGTGAAATTCAAAGTGGAGTTTAAGGTGAAACGCTGGGCAAATAACCATTTATTAAAAAAAATGTAGAACATTTTTATATGAGAAAAAATGGCATTATTTTCCTGTCAACCTACAATTCTACGGATAATTGGTTTAATGTAATGATATTTTAAAATTTTATTCCAGAATACAGGTCAATGCAAAGAAAGATATTTTCGCAGTCAAAATTTATTTTCAATGTCTATCAGTATCGAAAGTATGATCATAATTAAATAAAATAGATTTCTAATGAAAATCTTTCTATACATAGTTAATATACAATAATGAGAAAAGTAGGTAAGATATGTATCTAATATGCATATGTAGATAATTCTTCTGAATACAATTATTTTCTGTATTTAATACCCATGACATAAATAAGTGTAATTTTGCTGTATATTTTCCAAGTTTAACTTGTTTGTCATTTAATTTCACGTTAGACACATGCTCATATCTACAAAGGAACAACAATGTGTGCATAACTTATTAATGTTTATTAATAACTTTTTTAATAGTTAGCACCAGTTTAATGAAATTATATTGGTTAGGACAATATTATTAGTAAATAAATAAAAGCAAACATATAGACAAAAAGACAGAGAAGCGAAGAGAGAGAACGAGAGAGAGAGAGAGAGAGAGAGAGAGAGACAGACAGATAGTAAGAGAGAGAAATAGAGGTTTAAATAAGTACATATAAAGCTTTTGAACCTTGAGTTTCATAGCAATCTCAGCAAATACGCATAGCTATTCGGGCCTTGTGCCTAAAGCAAACAGAAACATTTGCATGCATTGTTTTTTTTATTTTCCATATTAAATATTTGCTGTAACTGTTACTTTTGATTAAATAAAATAGCTAAGTTTCATTTCTACAACCGTTATCTGTAACCATTTAAATAACTATCTTAGACTCTTTAATAATTAAGCACTCTCATTAATTTTTCTTAAAAAAAGACTCTGCAGATAATATGAATACATATATATATTTACATGAATATATATTATACATATCTGTTTTGTTTATTATCTATGTACGTATACGTTTCGTCCTTTTAATCGGGACCCGGCAGCATAGAGATATAATTGTTCACTACTGGTCGCGCGATTCGAAACCCAAGGCTTCGAGTATTTTACAACTCAAATCCAGATATCCAGAACCACACGACCACCGCTGAATAGCCAGATAAACAGTGATAATTTTAACACTTATTTTCGCGGCTTGACGTTATAAGAGCGTTAAACGTAAACGGAAAGATGCATTTATAACTAGCGACGTAATACTGTGTTAATACTACACTCACACTGCGCATCTAGGGTTTTTTCTAGGGGCTACAAAGAATAAATATTTGATTTGTTTATTATATATATACGTATATGTGTCATCCTTTTTAATCGGGACTCGTCAGCATAGAGATATAACTATTCACTATTATATATATATATATATATATATATATATATATATATATATATATATATATATATAGTCATACACATACAAACTGTTTTGCTGTATCACAGCTCTTTAGTGCAACTAGACCAGCTAGTGCCTATATATAAAGTGTGTTTATGTTCATAGTCAACTAAATTATTTGATAAAGTTTACACTATTTTGACTTAAGTCCTATTATATTTATTCAATAGTTATATTTTTAAATGTCTTTACTATTACACGTAATCTTGGGTTATCAGCATTTGAATTCAAATTCGTCCTCCATACGGCGTCAGTTTATTATGTAACACATATGTATGATTGCTTTACTGGACACAATACTGAAGTTAACACGGAGATTTTAACAACATAAAGGAGGCCAATTATACATCTACGGTTAGGCGTTTGTATGCAACCCAGAAACACTTTTCCGAAGGGCGTAAAGTACAATCAAGACACAACTCTAATTTATGGAAAACTATTCGATTATCTGGAATGATTGATACATCAAAAGTAAAGAAAGACATTAGGTAAAACATACAATAAATGTAAAATATCGAACGGGTAACACAAGAGATAAAACTGATTATATTTATTGGCAGCTGTCCTACGAAATTCTCCAAACACTGCCTTTCCATGTTTGAAACATTGAGAAAGTGAACACAATGTTTACAGAAGGTTGGCTACATCCAGAACAAACATAACTAAAAAGTTAAAAAAAACCGGCACTGAGTTAAGCAATTTAACATTTCATTTAGCTTTCCAAGTTTGCACACCACAGGCTGGGTACTGCTTTGACTTGACTCATTACAATATAGCGGCACTGAAACACGGGTTAAATGATGAAGAGGAGCCGTGACTCAGACGACCAATGCCACGAAACTGGATTAGGTCATAGCGTTTTCCATTCTCTTTGTTTCCCTTCCTTTCTATCCTAGCAACGGAATATAAGCTAGAAGAGCGGGGCATGGCGAAGCGGAACTTGGCTAATAACATTCTCCACTTGTCGCTTTGAAACAGAATAGAGATCATATTGAAAAAGGCGATAATGAACAGAAAATACGAATTCGTATATCAATCCGAAAAGAACGAAATATTAGAATTTCGTAAGCGAATTCGTTGGAAAAGAGAGTAAATACTGCCAACAATTGGCATTTAACTGGTGAAATAGAGAAACAATGAGAGAAAAGCGCTCTAGATTTACACTGGGAAAATTTATATTAATTATTCCCAAAAAGTAAATACATAAATCCCCATATAAAATTGACATTGCTTTTTGAGTTCTCACTCGCCCCCTCTCTCCGTCTCTATCTCTCTCTTTCTCTCTCACTCTCTTTCTCTCTCACTCTCTCTTTCTCTGTATATATATATATATATATAGAGAGAGAGAGAGAGAGAGAAAGAGATGCACACACACACACACACACACACACACACACACACATATATATATATATATATATATATATATATATTATAACTCAATACAACTTATGACATAATTAACATTTTGTAATTATGCTCCGAGAAATTTGAAACCCACACATATTATTCATCCTTATATACATATGTTTCAGAAATTAACCTTCTATAATCGATCTTAATCACATAAATACAATTCGTTACAGGCAAAAATAACAATGGAATTGTTAAATGAGCACTAATACAAAAAAAATGAATATTTCAGAGCATGATTGCGTGAAATTCTGTTCGTATTTTACATCGTTTCTATCTTATATCTGTCTGTATGTCTGTCTGTTTCTCTGTCTGTTTATTAACAGTAAAATACCAAAAAATGATAATAATAAACATATTAGAATAGTCTATTATGAATTGAAAGTACTTGCTGCTGTATATAAGTACGTGTTTTCGTATAGTAATAAAAAGATAAAGTTGCCGATTTTATTTGATCAAGCATGTTTCAATATCTCTTTTTATTTAACTAGTTTAACAATAGTATATATATATACATATATATATATATACATATATATGTATATATATACATATATATATATATTATATGTACATACATATTTGAATACACTTCTATTAATATAAAGTTAAGTATGATTATATGTGTATATATTTTTAGGTATGAGATTATCTTCCAATGTAATTAACCGAACATTATGAATATTTAAATACATTTGTTATGCATAATGGTCGGTAATGTGAGCTATATTTATTCTAATTGTTATTTGATGCAAAAGGGACAAGCATAATTCATCATCTATTATTAAAGATTCTTTAAATTTACGTCTATTTGGGACATTTTAAAAGAGTTGTAGGGATGACTTTAATGGTAGTATATCCATTTGAACATTCAAATATTTCAGATTTACATTAAATGAGATGCATAGTCATAAAACACAAATTAAGCAAGATCAATTTCTTCATAAGCTTAAGCCTTGAACTTAAGACATTTTCTAAGATCAAAATTAGAATAACTATTCCAGACATAAGGTTTAGTATCATAATATCTTGATTTTAATCTTCGTAAGAGGACATAAAATTGGTGGAACACTGTTATGTTTGTGGAATTTACTTTACCTGTTTAAGGCAGATATTCTTTTTTGTTGTAGTATTCTTAAGGATTATAGGATTAAAATGAACGATGACCATTAAAATGCTTCAGCTTAATTTAAGAAAGAAAATCACATGATCCATTTTTTATCGAATAGGTTTTAAAACAGCCTATGATACAACAATCTAGATTGAACCGATAGTTTTCGTTATCTTAACTCTTAACTGAACACAGGCAATGAAGGCATGATTTAATCTAGCACTATCTGAATTTAATCATGAAATAATCAGATTTATTTATTATCTTAATTTGGTGTTTAATTACTTCTATGATCTTTTGTACAGCTACACGTGCTAAAAGGATCACTGAACATCAAGACAAACCATCGAATTCGTATGTGTCAGATCTTGTTTAACCGAATTACTATTGTGACGCGACAGATAATGAAGTAGTTTTTTTTTTTACTGAGCACGAAAGAAAACCCGAAGAATAGACAATAAAAAGACATCATCTTTATTATGTCAGGAAATCAAAATTTTACGAAAAAGAAAATTGTGTAACTCTAAATCCTCTATTCAAATCAATTATGTAGCTTTTATTACAATTATTATAAAACATCTTATAAAATGTTTATATCAATTAGATATTTTCAAATATTTTAGATGTAAATCGGTGAGTTTAATTCGTTGAACCAACAAATTGAATGGACACATGATGCTAGCTGTCCATACCCAGTGTTGTCCGTGACTTTCTTTACTTTTATTTCGAAATAAACTGCCGTTTTAAACTCTGGATTCTTTCTTACAAAGATAGCAATCGCACGAATAGTTTGGAAGCTATTCGTTTGAAATCTTAATTCTATATATTAGATAAGAGGCTAAGAGCCTGAGTATAAATACTGGGTACACACTCAAGGCTAATTAAATTATTATCAATTGAGCGTTATTGTAAGAAAATTATGGTTTAGAATTATACGAAAAGATCCGAAATAAATTAGTAAAAGATAATAACATAATTAGAACACAATCTTAGAAATAAACCCACAAGTATTTCCAACAATCCAATATAAAACATAATAGAAGCGGACATCAAATTGTGCATGCCTTGAAAATATTACTACTAAATACCACTATAGGAAACTATTAAATAGACTTAATGGTGATGATTTATTTGCACCAGAATACAGAACATGTAATGACAGAAATTCGGATTGAAGATTAAACAAAACGTGTTTACGACACAGCATAGTCTGCAGAGCCTCACTATGTAACGTTGAAATAACTTACATAATAAAGATTTACATGAGTGCTTTACAGAAATCCTTCAAAACCACGGTAGCACATCGATTCTTTATCTTCACTAAAGCTGAATCCAGATTTAGAGTTTATTTTGGAAGCATCAACCCCCAAAAGCAATAGCAAGTCATAAAATGGAATATTCTGAAAAACGCAATGTGTGTAGGTTTTTACGTGATCCATACCTACTTTGGTTCTATAATAAAGTAAAGGTTTTAACATTCTGTGACAAAGACAACATTTAAACCATTCATTTTAAACAGTGATAAATTGTAGTCACATTTATAAGTCCTAGCTCGAAGTAACGTAGAATAGATACAAATGCCATGTAGCTAACAGCCATATTCGCAGGTTACATGGACCTACATAACCCGAGATATACTGGGGAAAATATCAAAAACATCTTTTGGAGCTGCACAGTATGTATATGTGTATGCGTGTGCATGTGTGGTGTGTATACGTGTATTCTTACATCTACACGTGTTTGCCAATCTCTGTCTGGATTTGTATTGGTTATGTATGCCTTGTCTGGATCGATTTCTATAAAGAAATAACACGTATTCAAACCCAAATAATAAAGTAATATCTATTAAATAACATGGTATATCTATCAGATTCGAAATGTGAATGCGATAAGCATATTCTGTTATTTAAAGTAAAAACAATCATCTGAACTGACGTGCAGAATAGAACGTTTTGAGAAATTCGGTGTTGACGGCTACTTCCGCTTATATATATATATATATATATATATATATATATATGGATATGAATTCTACAAAATAACTATATATTTCTTATATAATATCCGAAAATGTTCTAAATTGCATAGCTCAATGAAGTTGCGTTAAAAGGCTCAGAGCATATATATATATATATATATATCATAGGTACATTCCAATGACAAAAGGAACAATCAATCCATGCATTTCATCTGTTTTTCCATTTTCTCAGTCTTCATATTTCGTCGAACGACCACAACCATAGTTTTGTTCTGTTCTTTAGATCTTTCTCATTGTCTTACAGGCAAACAAAACTCTCTTATTATGTTCATATTGTATTTTCTTATATTTGTTTCCAAGCTTAATGGATTCTTTACAACCTACGCGCGTTTCGCAAAAGAGCGTAGGTTGTATAGAAACATTTATATATATATATATATATATATATATATATATATATATATATATATATATATATATATCACGTACATAATATATATATATATCATACGTATATAAGATCTATATATACTACATATATATCACACGTATATAATATAAATATATAAGTATATATATATATACTACACACACATACACACACACACACACACACACATATATATATATATATATATATATATATGTGTGTGTTTAAATATGTATACTGTGTGTTAGTGTGTGACTAGGTGTGTTTTGCAGTACGTCAATTCATCCCTTGTGGCAGTTACCTTCTCAGCACTAGTTCTGTAAGGTCGTGCGTGCACGCCAATGTCATTATTTTCAAGCTGCCGTCCATTTCCAGCAGAGGGCGTTGAGGTCAGCATTTGAACGAATCGAAATAAACAGAGTTGATCCGTCGAAGATTCGTGACGTTCAGATCGGAAATAAATTCGGCAGAAATGGCCGCGAGTAAGTGTTATTGCCGGCAGAAAGACGCATTAGCGAAAACGAAGAAAGGCAAAAGAAATGAATGAATCAATTTACTCTGGGATTGCAGAACTTGACTGGTAAAGAAATTAAAACAGAAAACGCGTCAAGGAGTTAAACGAAAAACGAAACATCATAAGTGGACGACAGCTCGAAAAATAGATGTGAAAAAAAAGGAGGCTAAGCTGAACAACACAGTACGAGGATCTTATTGGTATGTAATGTCTCTATGTGAGAAATGAGAAAAATGAATGAAATCATGAAATGAAAAGTAAAGAAAAACAAAATGTTAAATATATAGTCTAAAGAAGCTTTGAGTCATTTTAAACAAAAAAAAAGGTAAAATGCAGTTTAAATTCCCAAAGAAACTAACTAAATCCAAGATATTGCAGACTAAACATTCGTTGGAAAATTAATAAAAAAATAAGTAAATAAAAAATAAATAAAAAAGGGGGGGTTAAGTATCTAAGAGTGAAATAAAAACAGGAGACAAAATATACATAACCATTGAAATAGTAACAGAAAATGTATTAAGTGGAGAATGTTAAAATTTAAAGGGAAATTAAAGAGGAAATAACATGTGATATACAAGCAAATGTCTTTCATAAAAGATATATTAATAAGTACAAGATATATTTATTTTTTTTATTTATGAATGATATGAAGATTAAAGAACTTGTAAGAATACGAATATAAACACTATAAAATAAGGAACGTGGAAAGCTGACGAAATGAAGACGAAAAAATAAAAAATAATCAAGTCGCTTCAGGAAGAAAAAAAACGGATGTTAAAAAATATAATAGCAATTATTAAAACTGAATGAATCAGACGAAGCAAAAAAAGAAACAAAAAGAGGAAGAATAAAGTGAATGAGTGCTTATCTAGTTCCCTCCCCACGAGGGCAGAGTTAGACACAATGTCTGTTTTAAATGTGGAGAAATCAAACTAACCCAAAAAGAACAGTGTGGATTGAGACAAAAATATAAATTGTTTCATGTTTTCGAGGATTTATCTCTCACTGGCTAAGGCCAGAAAGGATGAAGTGTAGTAATATAACATATACTACACTTTGATCGTTGCCTAAAAAGTGAGTCAAGATATACATGAAACAGAAAAGAAAGAGATGAGTAGGATACACTGCTAAAGCTTTACAGCCATATCCGATTATTATTTGTGTATGTTTATAAAACTCAATCGGACACAGGTACAGCGTATGAATTTACTTCCCGAAATCCCATGATACGATTATTAAACCTGACACGATTCCATAGTCTGTTGAACATAACAGAACCCTAAGCCGAGCCTTTATACTTAGTCACACTGACCAATTTCTCCTCGTCTTCGTCTAAACCTTTACATCACTTTTATATCTCCGAGACATCTTTTTCCTTTTTCACTTTCCCGTATTCAAATGTAGTCGATTCAATTTGGTCGGTGCAAAAATATCTAATAGATTAAAACGTCACCTCATTGACAGCGTGCTGACCCGCGCCTACCAAAGAGAATTACGCAGGAATAACTTCAGCGGCAATGGTCGGAGTGGCGGGTCGGAAATACAGAATAATCTGGCCATATGTTATAGCACTGGACAGCCCAGTGTGACCTTATCTGACAGTGTCCTGACCTGGCCAGATCAATGTAGATAGTGGTTAAGGAGTCGGAATAGACAACGGCGGGAGTTACGAGCAGGATCCACATGCCCTGGTTTCAGTGCCATTAATCATGGCCGCGAAGCCGTCATGGCAAACTGGTACGCCTGGTTCGCGTGTCAAACAAACGGCCATGATTGACGCAGGCCGAACGGTGATGAGTAATGGCTAACCAAGATATGTCCAAACCAGCATTTCGTATCTATACATCTTTACACAGTCACTATTGGAATGCTGATTATGATGATGATGATGACGAACGTATTAGTAGTTATAGTAGTAGTAGTAGTAGTAGTAGTAGTAGTAGTAGTTGTGATAGCAGAAGTAACGTTAATAGAGAGAGTGTTAGCTGACAGGGATGGTTTTCAAAGTGAGTGGTGTTGATATAAGAATTGTACACCGCGGTTGCGTGGTACATTCCTAAAGCAGCACAATCAAAACGGAAAGCAGAGTGTGAGGTCGCTAGGTAATCTGTCCGGTATCAGTGGTGGTTGGGTGAAGAATGGGGAGTAAAAGAAAATGGCCGTTCTAGCATCGCAGAAATATTAAACCGGAGGCAGTGGGAGCAGGTCACAAGACAGATGCCGAGAAAGAGAACGAGATGGAAATAAAAGAAATCTACGAATGAAAACGATGAAAATTAAATAAAAGAAATCTGTGAAGGAATCCTTTAGACTTCTACGCGTCTGTGGTTTCTTCATTACATTGGCATGCTTATATTCTTTTATTGGTCCCCCGATTTATAAAATCGGGGGACTTATGTTTTGAGGCATGTCCGTCCGTCCGTCCAGATTTTTCTCCGCAACCATCCATATCATTTCTCTGAAATTTTGCATGAAGTTGTAACTTTGGTCAGGTTAGAAATTGACATTCTCCGATTTTTGAGAAAAAATCTGGTTAGCCCCCCAAGGGGTCAAAAGGCTCCGAAATGGCAACAAATGACATTTTTTGCCCCATAACTTTTCATCCATCCATTCAATTTCTCTGAAACTTGGCCAAAATGTGGATGCAATTGTTCCTAATAGAAAATAAGTATCGCTGACCTTGGAAAAAATCTGGTTCGCGCCCCCAGGGGGTAAAAAGCCCCCAAAATGGCAAAAAATGACCCCTTTTCTCCCATAACGTTTGATCCATCCATTCAATTTTTCTGAAACTTGGCCAAAATGTAGAGGCAATTAATCTGGATATAAAATGAGCATCCTTGACCTCAGAAAAATTCTAGTTCGCGCCCCCAGGGGGTCAAAGGGGGTAAAAATGCCCCAAATTGCCCAAATTTATTGCATTTTACACTCGCCACATTGAGTCACATACAGAGGAGGACCACGCACGCGCAGCTTGTTATATTGTCGTTCTTTAATACTCAGACATTCTTTTTTTCCTTACAAGCAATTATCTACCTATTTCTCTTTCTTTATCATTCTGTTCTATTCGTTCCTTACATCTCCTTTCTCGAAAAAGTGTCGGTGCTTGTCTCTCTCTACTGTATCGTTATCTTTAACTCCAATATCTGTTTCCTCCTCGTAAGACATTCACAGCTAAAACTCGTCTCCCATCACAACGAAGAAAAACTCTTTTCTTCCTTAGTGTGCCAAGCGCCAGGCGAAATCTCCACAAACATACCTTCTTTGCAAGTTATTCTCGTCTCTAGGACACGTTGCCATGTGATTGCTTCTCCACAGACTACATCTTGGTCATCTCCAAAGCCAATATCAACAGATTCCTTTAAGGAATCGTCCCTACAAGTATTAAAACTTTGTCCTAGCAATCATTCCATCTTATTAACCTTCATCCTCGAGTGGACTCTGGCCTAGATAAGTAGTAATCATGCAATAAAAAAACACTCTCTTCCTCTTTCCCTCATGTGTATTTCTCCTTCTCTTTTGAATTTTTCTTTTTTCCTTGGGAACTGTCCTAATCTGTGATTGGATGTTTAAAGAATATAACTATTCTATTTTACTATGCTATTCTCTATCTTGGCCTTTTGGCTAAGATCAAAGTGTAGTATCTGTTCCGATGGATACTGCACCCTATAGACCGGTATTGTCTTGGCCTTCGGGGCTTGATTCCGCTGGTCGATGGGTCTGTCCTGTGCAGTTCTAGGAGGTCGATCCTCCCAGGCTTCACCTCCCCTCTTTGGGGAGGAGTAAGTTTATTGCTTACTGCCTGAGACGTCCCTAACGGGGAATGCCGACGGGGCTGCCCAGGCAATTTTTAAACCCCACTTTCCCGACCCGACCTTGGGTCACATCTTACTTGTGGGTAAGACAAAAACTGGCCTTGTGCCTAACTCCTGGAGAGGAGTAAATCAATACTCTCTATGTTATTTCTCTTCATCGTATATGCCCCAATGTACTTGAATTAACTTTCTAACTCATCGTTTTTGTTTGTATTCTACGTCAGCATTCCTACAAATATAACTCATTAGACAAATCAAATGCATCAGTCCTTAACGCTTGAGTCGGGTATGTGTGTTATTGCCTTAAACAAACTAATATATTTGCGTATTTAGTATACATTAGTGACATTTTCAAACATACGCCTCGTAGAATAGAGACCAATCTAAATCCCAGAAAAGTATTATTAGTTAGAACATGAGAATTATACCAGAAATATCATGTGCGTAGGAACATGACTCTATGGATCAAATTTGATTTAATTTTACTTTAGTATAAACTTTAATATTAAATTTGTAATTAATTATTATATATTGTTTGTAATACGTTACAATATGAGTACAATAACTATAATTATATTAGGAGAAATGTGATCTCATTTAATGTTCCAAGACCAAATGTTATTATACGGTTTGTTCTGAGGCCATTTGTGAACAACATCTTCGAAATCAACAGCCCGAATGACACGCAGAAACAACGGCACTATAAAGTTTAAATAAAGTACATCGCCTTTTAGTAACATAAATATATATTACTAGTTTACCGTGTATTGTATTAACATGTAACTCAGACAATAATATTTATCACAATTTCACTAATGCTGTTATGTTTCTTCTTTTTTTTAACATAGTTCACTCTAAACAAGGCAGGCCGCCACTGTAGACGTAAGGGGCTACTGAGAAAAAAAGGGTGAAGTTTTTTGTTTTTTTTGGGGTGGGGTTAACCTAATTTGGAAGCTGCGTAGCAAGATGCCTGTTTACATTAGTTTTAAATTTCTGCATGTCAATAACGACAGGAAAGCAGTGAGCAGAGAAGGAGTTCCAGAGTCCAGCAGCACGAGGAAATAAGCTTTTGGAGTAGAAAGCTCTTCAGTATCTGACGACCTCCACAATGAATGGATGGGATTTGGCAGATTGTCGGGTTGGTCTAATGAGTCTACGTCGTGGGGGCACCAGAGCAGCAAACTCATCAGAGCACAATCCATTGAAGTTGTTAGGTATCGCAGGGGGTGATGTTCCCCCGATTATGGACGTGTTCATTAAATCAAGCAATTGTTGCATGCAAAGACAGAGTAATAATTAATAAACAAAAATGAAGTAGTTCAAATAAGGTTTATTGAACGTGTGTGTACGTGGAATGATGAAGTTGTTTGTTTTGTAGCAGTTTTGTTTTCTATATATTTTCCAACAACGTAGGTAGAAGGGAAAAGGAAGAAAAAATGGAGTCGTAATTTGTTTCACACGAGGAATGACGTTTTTTGTTTTCGTTTTAGTTTGTTTGAATGTTCGTTTCCACGTAGAGAAAGAATGGCGGCTTCTCTTTCTTTTGTTGTTGAAAAGAAAGAAAAAAATTCGTATTTTCTTTTTTTGTTTGTTTGAATTTTCATTTCCACGAGGTTAGAGAAAAAGATGGCGGCTTCCTTCTTCCTCCTTTTTTGTTGTTGAAACCGAGAAAATAAGTTCGTATTTTCTTTTTTTGTTGTTTGAATTTTCATTTCCACGTGGTTAGAGAAAAAGATGGCGGCTTCTTTTTTTTGCTTGCTGTTGAAACAGAAAATAAATTCGTATTTTATTTTTTTGTTTGAATTTTCATTTCCACGTGGTCAGAGAAAAAGATGGCGGCATTATTTTGAATTTTTTTATCAACATGTGGTCACGAAAAAGTTGGGCAGCGTGAGCGTTTGTTTTCTTTTGTTTTCATTTAATCTCCACGTGTTCAAAACAAAGGAAGTGGCGTCTTGTAAGGTCCTTTTGTTCGTCAAAAAAGAAAAAAAAAGGATTGGCAAAAGTTTGTCTTTTTCTTTGTATATAATTTTCCGACACGTGGGTAGAAAAAATGAAATTGTAATTTGTTTTATATTCGGAGAGAGCCGAGAAATGTTTTTGTTTTTCTTTGCTTGGGTATTTCCACGTGGCCAGGAAAAAATAATGGCGGCTTCTTTTCTTTTGTTTGTTTGTATATTTCTACCACGTGGGTAGAAAAAAAAGGAAAAAGATGGGTGCGTAATTCGTTTCACCACGAAAGAAAAAACGAGAAATGATATATATTTTTTGTTCTAGTACGAAATTAATTACTCCGCCACATACAACAAAGCTTGCACGTCGGGTCACCAATTGTTATGATCGAGGGTCGTGTTCCCGGGCTATAAACGTGCAAAGTTGAATCAAGCAATTGTTGCATGCAAAGACAGAATTAATAAACAAAAATGAAGTAGTTCAAATAAGGTTTATTGAACGTGTGGGTACGTGGAATGATGAAGTGTGTGATGTATGCATGTGTGTCGATGGAAAAACAGTTCTTGAAAAAGGTATTAGAAGAAATGAATCCGGCGTGAGGAAAGTCTTTGAAAGCCGTACACAAAGAAAATGAGTTGAGAACTCTTACCGTTGTTTTACCACGTGCTGACGGAAGAAACGTGTGTTGGTAGTTGTTTTGCCGAGGCTAGTTAAAAAAGGAAAAGAGAGCGAATTTCCGTTTGCACCGGGATTTATAGTCCGAAGGGCAGATAACTCTGGTGTCGCTTTACAGCGCCACCTGTTGGTGAAAAAGCTACACCTAACGGCCAACCGGTGTAGTTATGTTTTGAAAGGAGGAGGTAACTGCTACAAAGTACTTGTAAAACAGGCACAAGGAAGCAACATTGCGTCGATGAGACAGGGGCTGGAGCTTGTGGATAGTGAAGGACCTATCAAGTTGGCGACTCTTTTTTGGACCTTGTCTAAGAGGAAGAGACTAGCGGATAATGCACCAGCCCAGATGTGGCAACAATACTCCATCCATGGGCGGATGGTGGCTTTGTAGAGATATAGGATAATGTCAGGCGTGAGAAGTTAACTAAATGTCCTAATGTAGCTGAATAAATTCGTCCAAGGCGTGTGTAGATTGAACCCTTTTGTCAATAACTGAGCTGTTTACATTTGAATCAGCCAGACAATAATATGGATCATAATTCCATTAACATTGGTGAGTATGTTAATTTACCCGTGTTGTCATTAGTTTTGATTTACTAAAACGTCATAAGAATTTTAGTTTTTGAGTTTCGATATTTAAATATTGTATAATATTTCTTACATCTCATTCTCATCCTACATTTTCTGTTCACTTTGCACATTTTATGATCGGTTGATTAGTTTACGCCTACTTGAAAAGTTTTCACATATACTATTATTCGAAGAAAATTCCAAGCTTCATCTTTCCATTTTCTTTGCACATAAATCTGACTTTACAGCATATTTTTCTCTCGGATGACATTGTCACGGAAATTAATTATCACTTGAGGTACACTAATTATTATCGCAAAAATGTTGATATTATATTCGTTCTACATGTAATGCCCGTTTATATTTCGAGAAATTTAAGACGAATCAATAGTATTCCCTTACAGGAATTAACACGTTGGTAAAGCCAAGGTATTTTCTCGTGTACCTTTATATACAGGGTGATTCATAAGTCACTTCACTTAGCTATTTAAAATGATTACCATATGAAGTTCAAACATACTATGAACTTTTGATAATTGTTATTTTACTCTCTAATTACTGCTATTTGTTATTTTAAATGTGTTCGTTTATATATTTGTTTCTATATATATTTATTTCATAATCAATCAAATATGCTACAAAGAGTCGTAAATTATTTGCAAAAAAGAATGGAGCTATGCATGCAGAACGAAGGTGGACATTTTGAAAATTTGCTGTAATATAAAACTCCCATGAATCATCCTGTATAATCAACATCGTTTTTACATTTTCCTTCTATTTTCTCACACACAACGAAGCTAACATATTGACATGTATTATATCATCATAATTATAAGATCATTATTTAAAAATCTTATCTAATATAGCAATTTGTATGATATTTCTCATTAATTTGCATTTAGTTTTATTCTCTTTTAAGGACCAAAAATACCATCAAGATTTACATTTTTTTAAATGGAAATCGCTCCAGAAATGTCATGAAGTCACTTAATGCAAAAGACAGGATATGGTTATTGGCTTCAGTCTTGAAAGTATAAAGGCTATAGGAATGAGTGAAACATTAAGAGAATTCTACAAGCCTGCAGTCCTTGGAAAACATCTACTGGAATAGGAAGCTGTATTACAATGAGATATGAAAACAGCGAATTGATGGAGACCACTAGACCAAATAGCTAGAACAAAAGAAGCAGAGAATAGATCACATAATTCTGAAGAACAGATGCCATAGTAGTATTTATAGAAAAGATTGAGACTAGCAAAATCACGTCTGTGAGAGAGAGGGTGCAGAGAAGAAGGAAGGGTGTGGCCAATCTAATTACATATACGTTTCTGCACCTTATCAAGAACCCTCGAATGGGACAGAGATCCACGAGCCCAAATATGACGACAGTACTCAATACAGAAACCAGGCCAGGGTTTAATAAACACTAAACTGTTCATTCTTATCGCGTTGTTATTCTTCTAATGACCCTGTTGACACAGATCAAATAGAGGCAATGTAACACTGACGTGATAAAGTTTTTTATTTGACTAAAATTTGAATATATGTATGAATATATATCAATGATTTTGTTTTGAGATACTATTTTTAAAGCTAAAGATTCCAACACGTAAAACCAATTTAATTTAGACATTTGTCAGGAATTGTGAACAGGAATGGCCGAGTCACCAAACTTGACTGGCAGTTGACCATAAAACAAAAATGTTAATATTTTACTGGCACTAATATAAAACTAATATAAAACAAAAACGTTAATATTTTACTGGCACTAATATAAAACTAATATAAAACAAAAATGTTAATATTTTACTGGCACTAATATAAAACTAATATAAAACAAAAATGTTAATATTTTACTGACACTAGTATAAAACTAATATAAAACAAAAATGTTAATATTTTACTGGCACTAATATAAAACTAATATAAAACAAAAATGTTAATATTTTACTGGCACTAATATAAAACTAATATAAAACAAAAATGTTAATATTTTACTTGGGCTCATGTCAAAAAGAATCTCTGGTTAGGATTCTAATAAAAACTATACCGTGAATGTTTGTTGTGTTTTATTTTCAACGACGTTGACTTTTGAGCACGCGTTGATCCAATTTAATATGGTGACGACAGCACATGGAAGGAAACAGAGGCGATGCAACAGATATTGATTTGGTTTCCGTGAACAGCATATTTCCTACAAGGAACAATTTAGGGTTACCATAGCAGCGACACATGTTAGGGGATGACGACGACGACGACAACAACAACAACGACAACAACAACATAAGAAGAAGAAGCAAAAGAAAAAGAATGAAGAAGAATAAAAAAACGGTACAATCACTAGACGGGGAAAGGGAAGAAAAAAGAAAAAGAGAAAGAAAAGTACACAAAGACACATATGATTGTGTAAGCATATACATTGAGAAGAACAATACGTTTAAAATAGACGAAGAACTAGTTTAAATATTATTTCTATTGATTAACAGTGGGAACTTCATATTTTAAGGGTACTGTTTATCGAATGATACTTTGGGAATGAAACCGACATTTTGTTTCTTTTTGTTATTGTCATTTAATTATTATTCTTATTATATGGTCATAACTTATTATATCCGCTCTAATAAAGTGTGCATTTACAAATATTCCTTTTTCCCCTTTTCCGTGCCGATATTGCCGTTGTGGTTGCTGTGTGTATATCTTCGTGCGTCTAGTGAACCCACTTTCTTTAAATTGACAAAAGGGGAGTCTGAAGACTATTTTTCGAGAGGTCAAAGGGTTTTATTTTCTCTTAATAAAAATCACAGAGAAGAGACACAGTATTATCTTAATAAATTGTCTCTGTGATATCTTAACTCCTTACTTAGTTATTATTGACTTATCTTGTTAGCAGAGGGCAATTAATGACTGGACATGCAGGGGGATTCGCTTTTGGTATCACATCGAGACTTAACTTAAATTTTTATCACATATTTTGCACTTCTGCTCGCTTCAAAATCCAAACCAGACTGTCACCAAACTCTCGTCGTGTTCGTCGTGTTCGTCGTGAAAAACAAGTGACCTCACGTGTACTCGATCTGTTCTGCTTTGTGTCTGACCCTTATTGTCCCTAATGCCCCGTCCCTTGATCTTACAGTTTCTGACTCGTAGGAAAATAGATTTATTTCCCCAAACTTTCGTGTCAGTCTTAGCTGCACCGAACCTTTTATTTCCAGCTCAGTCACAGTTCATACTAGCTGAAATGCACCTTTTTCAAATAGGGTACCTCACAATCCAACACGTCGATGTAACTTCGAAATATAGTTTAGGTGCTTTTTTTCGAACTTTGGGATCTTTATATCGAACTCGCGAACTTATACGAAATTTTAGAATTGAACTCTTTATTTTTCCACGGGGGATCAATTGTTTTCGTTTCGTCAGCGATGACCGAGTAGATATATTAATTGATTGGTATGTTATTCTTTGTTTTTATTGCCTGTAGTAAGGATTGGACCTTTAACCTCCAAACAGACTGTCAATTAGAACTGATTGTTTATCAATGCCATAACCGTTACGCCACGGGTCTATGTGGACAATTCTAGTATGGATTTTGGGAGCCATGTTATATTTCAATGATTTTACAATTGAAAACATACGCATTACAGATAAGAAGGAGCGGATGTTCCTAACCGTTATTCAAACACTTTTTATTTGTTTTTTTTAAAGTCCTATTTCTGTTTGTCTTTTAGTACCGATCATAGATTCGTTTCATATCGTCTCTAATTTTCTTGTTTTTGTTTGTGAATCTTCAAAGAATGGCCGCTTTTGTTCATTTTTACGATGCCATTTTAATGATAAATAAAAATATTAACATCTCATGTTTCAAAGTTTTTGAGTTGAAGAATTCATAATTTAGATTATTTGGATTTTTCGGACTACTGTTCTCATCTTGGGTGTTATTCTAAACAAGGTTTCGGTCGATGGAATCTCCGAGCTTCTTAATGTGCGTATTGTCGAACTCAGGAATCTGTACGAAATTTCACGAGGGTAGATTTTCCTCGTTCCGTCAGCCATTACTGGGTAGACGTCTTAAGTAATTACTAATTTTATTTTTTGCATCGCCTGTAGAAAACATTGAACTTTCAATCTCCAGAAAACTGTCATTAAGAACATATTAATACTTAGTACTTAATCCGTGGACTAAATAAAGGGTTCAGTTCAAAAATCCGTACAGATTCCCGAGTTCGACATAACAATTCCTGAAAACGGTCGGATCGGAGTTTACATCGGCTGAAACGTAGTAAAAATATCATCAAAGATCAGAACAGTAGTTCAACTAATTCAAATTATCCAAATCTTAATCTTAATATATAAGTTAATTTGATTAATTAATAATTTAATATATGCAATAAAAATAAAAGTCATTGAACATTCTGTTTTGTTTCTAAAGAACTCATAATGGGTTTTACTTCTATTTACTTTTATTCACTTCTTTTATCTTATATCCATGTTTTTAGCGTTTATTTCATTTACATATTTATCAGCCCGATTCACATGAATTACGTTTGGTGGCATTTTCAACATTCCTTCATCTTTGAATCTTCAATTCTGTTTCCATCTGTCCAAATCACAATCACTGTATTTCTTTTCGCTTCAGATTTCATCCCGTTTCTATTTCATCTTTTTCTCTCTTTCATCTACCCCACCCTTTCATGCACCTCTCTCTTTCATCTCCCTGTCTTAACAGCACTATTCCCCTTCTCCGTATATTTCCAACATTACATATTTACTCATCTCCCCAACGCATATATGTTCCTTTTCCGACCCCCTTATTCGTATTTTGACATCCCCATCTTTATATTACACGTTTCTAGACTGTCTTCCTCTCGTTCACTTTTCGTTTAAGCCAGCTGCCTTCATCCTCTTCTCTCCATATGACGAATGAACCGTGAGTCTGCTTGCGTCAATTTCTGCTCAAGTCATTGCTGATGTTTAATAAGTATTCATGTCACCAACAGCATGTGAGAGGGTCAAAAGGTCAGCTCTTGTCTAAAAGGCCTTAGCTGCTCCGAGAGTATCTGACCCTCTGGACGGAGGCCAACGTTTTTCAGTTTTGCTGATTGGATCGCTAGCGAGGGCGGCCGTATTTGCCTGTCTTCCCACAACTGGGGGTTTGCCGGGGGGCATGGAAGACGGGTGGGAACTTAACTCGATTTCATTTCTATTAGGTACACGACAGGTGTCGACTATTCCTCTCCTTTTCTTATTTACGTTTGTGCCCGGGTAAATGAGAATTAGCAGAAGCCCTTAAGAAAGGCCTTGCATTAAATTATCTTTGCCTTTCAACTTACATAGACGGTAAACATTTTATAGAATATCCAGCAGAAATTATTATTGATTGACTTTTAAATTGGCGAATATAATTATATTTTGTTCTTAAGAAACAGCAATAAAACGACAATGGGTTTCCTCCATATTGTGTTTCTTTTCATATCATATCGTTAATCTTTTTTTTATTTACTAAATGGTCACCACTTATCAAGGTCAATATCTACTCGAGGATGAAGGTCAATGAGATAGAACGATATTCAGGACCAAGTTCCAATACGTGTGATGACGGTTCATGAAAGTAATCTGTTGATATTGGATTTGAAGACGACCATGTTGTAACCTGCAGGGAAGCAATTATGTTGTTATCTGTTCCACATAAATTATATTTCAAGAAATAATTTCTAAAAACGTCATTAATTATAGTGAGAGCCTTAATTAAGTTACCCCTCGTTTTTTTCTTCTAGTAAAATAGTTACACGTAAAAATCCAACCTATTTTCATAATATATTCAATCACAAATAAACAATAACAAACACATATATTACACTGATCCATTCTATGAGATTAATAATTCAATAAATAATTAATGAATCCATTATTCGTCACTTGGACATTGTTTAGTTCAATATCAAGAAATCCCGATTCCTTATATATACTCGTATCACAGTCAATAGTTTTCTGTCAATGTCGTGCGTTTTTGGCAGGCCGAGAGCAGACTCAAGGCGTTTCCACGAATAATGGCGAGAGAGAGCCGCTCGTAAAGACAAGTCAATTTGCGATTGTCTCCGGTGTTGAGCCTCATTAATAGACCAAGGCTGCCGAGGAAGTCGTGCGTGACAGAGCCTATCACTCCACTCGTCTCCTCAACGATCGGTTGAAATACAAATCTTTCGAGAAGATCGGCATATTTTTACCGCTTACAGATCTCTGCTGACGCTGCTAAATGTCCAAGGTTTGTTGCCGATTCTATCATTGACGCGGTTTTACAAAACTAGTATGTTATATTAAACGATATTTTCTATACACTTTATAATTTCATATCCAAATCGCTATGTTTTCTGCTGGTTCTCAGGATGGTATGGAATATTTAACAGGAAGTCTTATTAAAATCTAAACTTGTGAAGAAGCTCCGCTTGTGGAAATTCCGCCTGGTGCAAGACACATGATCACCATGTTACCAGTCATGTATTGTCTATTATTTGTTCCCCCGTAATTTTATTATTAAATATTTAACACCATAATAAGCTCTACGCTTTTCCCATGTTTACCAATGCTTCACGTCAGACTAGTAAAAGTCTTTCTTCTAAGAACATTTCCGTGTATTCGAATCTATTTTCCTACTTCCATTTCAATTCTTGTATAGTTTTAATTTTATCTTTATTTAAATTTTCTTTACATCTATTTTTTTCATTAAACTATATTTAATAACACCCTAGTGTTTCCCGTTCTGTACACTAAAATAACCAGTTTATAGATCTGTTGTATCCTGAAAACTGTTGGCAAATGATTGAGTGTCGGAACTATCACTTCAATTTCTTTAAGCTCATTGAACTTCTGATATCTGACTTGTCACAGATCCAACAAGCGACTGATCAGGCTGTCTTTTGTCCGTTCACCGTAAGTGTTGTTCTCTCTCTCTCTTTCCCTCTTTCTCTCTCTCTCTCTTTCCCCCTTCTCTCTCTCTCTGTCCCCGTCTCTCTATATATCGTCCCCTTTCTTATTGTTTCTCTCTATTCCTCTCTCTATTTCTCTCTCTTTCTCTCTGCCCCCTTTCTATGTACTTCTTCCCATTTCCTCTTTATTTCTCTCGTTCTCTCTCTCTCGTTCTCTCTCCATCTCCATCTCCCTCTCTCTCTCTCTCTCTCTCTCTCTCTCTCTGATTCAATGCGAGTTTCTTTCCGCTGGTTTAAGCTTCTTTCCATTTACATCCTTTTATCCAAATGTTGCACTAAGCATTCACCTTTCTTCTCGAGTTAGATTTTCTATAGACGCATCTCCTTGTACGCAAGACTATTAGCCCAGATAAGGAAGTTGTTATTCTTCTAATGACCTGACTCAATAGAAATCAATACAAGACTTATAAATGATGCATCGGAAATAACATTTTTCACATACATAGATGCATGCAGTAGAAGAAGCCGACATACACATATGCCTCAAATGGATACACTCAATGCCATTTTACTTTCCGCATTATATATATATATATATATATATATATATATATATATATATATATATATATATATATATATATACTAGCAAAAATATGCTCCCTCCGGTCGCATAATTTTGCTAGGCTGGGAGGATGTCATGA
The DNA here is from genome assembly GCA_963556195.1 of Sepiola atlantica. NCBI lineage: Eukaryota > Metazoa > Mollusca > Cephalopoda > Sepiida > Sepiolidae > Sepiola > Sepiola atlantica. The sequence goes on along the minus strand of OY744527.1, from coordinate 47,926,295 downwards.
TGAACGAACTATATACACTGACTCTCAATCAACGGAGGAGGTAATGCCTGGTAGGATGATATCATTACAACAGAACACTGGGAGGACCTTCATCATAAAAAGAGAAGGAACAACAGAAAAGATACTACTTTCCTCCACCCTCAAAAAGGAAAAAGTAATACATGAGAAGATGGTCCCATGACAACAGAACAGATACTTTATAAACCCTCCCTCAATGAATATGTAATACCGAGGAGGATTACCCCAACCCTTTAAAAAGAGGAGTAAATTTCGCCTGACGAAAAAAGGAAAGATTTTCTTCGTCGTAGTAGAAGACGAGTTCTTGCTGTGAATGTCTTAAGAAAGTGTATCAGATTTGAGCTCAGTCGAGCACATTCCACGGTAATTACGATACTGACTTTTATGACAGCCTTAATTTTAATGCATGAATTTAATAGAAAACATTTTGGATTTATCTGCTTTCAACATCTCTAATATCCCTTGACGAATCTGCTTTACAATATGGAGAGTTTATCTCGACCATTTCGCTTCATTTCCACCAGTATTTTTTATAGGATTAAACTACGAAGTATTTACCTACCATTCCATCGAGTTGTTATGCTTTTGACTCTTTTTGCCTATGTGAAAAATGTATATGATCATGTAACATGATTTCCCTATCATCACACGTATATATTTACTATTGATTGAAATTGTAAATTGTCCCAAACGTGACCGTACAATTCTGAATTAAATCTTAAAGCAATATTTGCTTTTACACATGACATTTAGCTGACATGCAACCGCATAATGGCGGGCTGATTTCTTTTCACAGACAGCCATCGTTATATATTTCAGATTTGTGATTAATCAGTAAATATTACTGAGTATCCACAGTCCATGAATTTTCTTCTTGGACCCATATAACTCCAACTTTCTTAAGTTGACTTATACAGGTTAGCTTTCATTTAGCATTCCTATATATCCACCCATTTAATTAAGTCCGTTTCTGACAGTAAGTCCCTTTCTGTTTTTAATTTCTTAACTCGCTTATTTTATATCTGTAAGCTATATTCGTTCGTATTAGAGCTTTGGTGTCTCTTGCTATCTATCCGTGTGCTTTTCTTAGATAGATGATACAGCTGTTACAACCACCTTTTATTTTTATAAATTTCGGCGATTATGCTAATCTTTCAAAAATAAGTAAATTTAAGGAACACTTTTTCTTTCACAATTACAATTCTTAGTAAACTGTTATAAATAAATATGGTGCTTCTTATTGGGTACCGCAGAAAATTGGTAAAATTAAACAAGTATTATATCACAGGTTTCACATTCAGCATATGTAGATTTCCTTGATAAGAATGTTGTTGCTGATTTCATAATATATATATATATATGTATATATATATATGTACATATATATACATATATTTAGAGAGAGAGACATATATATATATATGTACATATATGTATACATATATATATAGAGAGAGACATATATATATACATATATATATATACATATATATACATATAAATATATATGCATATGTATGTGTATGTATACATATATATATAGAGAGAGACATATATATATACATATATATACATATATATATATATATATAAATATATATGCATATGTATGTGTATATATACATATATACATATATGTATATATATACATGTATGTATTTATATATATATGTATGTATTTATATATATGTATATATATATATATATATATGTTTATATATACATATAATATACGTATAACATCGACTGGACTTCTACTTATCCTAACGTCTTTTAGAACTTGACGTGCTCTTCTCCGCCTATCGGGATTCGACCCCTCGTTGTTAATACCATCAAAATAAGGAAGAAGAAAAGAAAACAAATTATAAGACAGTCTCGCCTGACAAAGTTGTTCGACAACGAAGCTTGCAAAATACAAAATATATTTTTTTTTATTTAAATTGCACGATGTGTTTATTTCCACACACACACACACACACACACACACACACATATATATATATATATATATATATATATATATATATATATATATAGTGAGTTTGAATTTACTACTGGACACTATCCTCGAGTGTCTTTGGTTTCTTTGTACAGGTGAGTTTAAATTACCTACTGGACACTATCCCCGAGTGTCTTCGGTCTCTCTGTACAAGGATTTTTCAGGACAACCTGACATGAGGATACTAACCCCTACAAGTAAACACTGACCAAATATTCAAAATTACATAGTATCTTCAGCACAAATAATATCCCGTCATACGAGGAATAGTGCATCTTCTCTTAGTGATGTTACATCAAGTAACAGCACGTAGCTGGATACTCCACCAGACTAGATGAATTCTTGTCCTAGAATTCGGTAAGACCAACAGACCACCAGAAAGCTATACTATGACATACTTGACTGGTCAGTTGGGGAGAGAAGAAATTCATTATTCTTAACTTTTCTACTAACTCAATGTTTGAGAAATAAAGGTGAATTTTAATAGAATATTCGGGTATCTATTTATCTCATATATAGATAAAGTGTTAGCCCCAGGAAGGGGCCCCTTGATTTCTGAGAACTTCAACTAAAGTAAAATAAAACATATATATATATATATATATATATATATATATATATATGGTGATTGCAACTTCTTTACAAAATTACAATGTCTGGTTGTGGGCACGCAGACGATTAAGCAAGCAAGACGTATGTTTACAAGTATCGCTACAAATATGGCATACAAGGCTACTAGTTTGAACATAGCTATATATACTGTTTGACACTAGTTTAACTGGCTCCGATCATTATACTTCGGGTATGGATAAATGTAGGTTGCAATGCTGTGCACTTGTACGACACGCACGGCATGCTCTTCTTCTTCAAAGTCGTATTTTAGGTACTACTGAACACGATGTATGGCACAGGTTAACTATCAAAGAGTCTTTCTCTTAAATAGATAATCTAACAAACTTGCCGGGTCTATCTCACCGAGTGGAGAAGCATCGCCCCTAGGGACGAAAACAGGTATTTCTAAGCCCCGATAAAAGTGTGAAAGACAAATTACAAAATAAATAAAAATATAGCATATCTCATAATATACATTAAGGTGTGCTTAAAGAAAAAAAAGAAAAATGTGATATATATATATATATATATATATATATATATATATATATATATATATATATATATATATAAAGATAAGGTATACATGTAATTAATAATAAGAAATAAATATGTATACACATTTACAAACATACATATGATAACTTGATAACTGCAACCTCTTATCAGACGAGTGCCACTCCTTCATTCAGAAAAAGCGATAGGAAAGCAACAAGCAAAAGCTAGATAGTCGGGATCATGTTTAAACCGTTATATATATGTATATATATATATATATATATATATATATATATATATATATATATATAAACATATATATACATACATACATATATATATATATATTTATATATAAAGTAAACAATGGTATGTTAAATGCAAATGACCAAGTCTTTATATATATATATATATATATATATATATATATATATATATATATATATGCATATATCTATATGTTAAGTAAACAATTGTATGTTAAATTCAAATGACTAAGTCTTTATATATATATATATATATATTAATATATATATATATGTAAAGTAAACAATGGTATGTTAAATTCAAAGGACTAAGCCTGTATATATATATATATATATATATATATATATATATATATATATATATAAACATATATATACATACATATATATATATATACATACATATATATATATATATTTATATATAAATTAAACAATGGTATGTTAAATTCAAATGGCCACGTGTTTATTTATTTTTACCGAAATTCTTTTGAATTGAATGTAACTTATTTCACGTACAAACTAACAGCAAGGTATACACATGTAATTACCAGTACCTTTCATTTACGTAGCTTATAAGAAGACTAATGATCTTTCCCGGGAGACGACCCTCAAGCAAACAAAAAATGCACAAAAAACTTTTACATGCATCTTACATATACCTCAGTTCTTCAAAGGAAACACAGATTTTGTCATAGTCACTAATATTTAATTAGCTATATTTAATTCATAATTCAGAGTTATGAAAAATACGTTTTACATTACAACCGATGCTAATCGGATTGTCTAATATTAAATGTATCGGATTAAAAATTGTTTGTAAGTATCAGAAAGCTATTAAAATGATATCGCTATGTTCATGTAAGGCATAAAGTTATTAGTAACCCTGATATACGAAAGTTGGGTACTTAAATCGTGCCGAAATAAATGTTTGAAGTTGTTGCTTGGTAACGTCATACGATATCTATAATCTTATTTACGTGTGTTATTCATCATTTAATAATCAATGAAGTGTATTAATCAACATTATCTATCAGGTATATAAATAAATAAAAGAACATAAAACTAAAACACATAAATAAAAATAAGAATTGCAGGTTTCAGTTTATATATATATATATATATATATATATATATATATATATATATATATATATATATATATATGTGTATATTATATAGTCTGTCGTAATGATCTATTGATGCATCAAGTGTGGTGCACTGTGTGTTGTGTGCTCGTCACCTTCCTATTATATTCTCCACCGCTAGCTAGGCGAAAAGGGAGCAGATTGCATAAGTCTTCCCTGTCAGTACATAACATCTCTATAGGCAAGCTCCATGCAGTGCCTCTCCGTGGCGACACACGTCAATTGAGTATCTTGCGGAATAAAGCAGAACTACAGAAGACTCGGAGGTGGTCTGCCCCCAGACAAGCGGCAGGTCAGCCCCATCGTTGTATGGACAAGCCCTGATGCCCAGCTATGGGAAAATAGTACCACTGCCTTGTGTTTATTTGTTGGTTCGATAAAGGCTAAGGGAGTAACCCCTAACAGAAAATCTGGAGTGTAGCCCCACAGGCAGACAAGCGCTGTACTTAGCTCTTCTCTGGCAGCTACTGCAGTCAACCTGATGCCGGACGTACTTGTACTTCCATACCTCTGGCTCAATTTGCGTACAGCTGAGCGCCAGGAGTCGATCCCGACGGTGGGACAGGTTATCTAACCTCATTGAACAGCTACCACCCGCCATAAAGCTGAACAGCCCTCAGCCAGTAAGGTGCCATCCCGTCACTGGTTATTAGCTTAACTGGGTGCATAAGGCATAGGATAATTCCAACAAGTGGTCAGCAACCATTGCACCAAACAAAAAACAAAAGAAGTACAAAGAAACTAGCACTTAGGCTAGGGTGCTGGACTGTCCGTATTATGATGACTGACCTATCTACTGACATACTCCACATCTCCGATGTCCGAACACTTATATCATCAACCACGAGCTACTGAGACTAAGGGTAGACATTGCTGCACTACAAGTAACTCGTTGAGCAGACTCCCAATGCCTAAAGGAATCAGACTATACTATCTTCTGGCAAGGGAAGAAAGAAAGATGAAGTTCGCGAACACGGTGTTGGTTTTGCAGTCAGAAACTCACTGCTTCAAAATGTACAAGTCTGTTATTAAGCCACTGAACGCCTAATTTCACTGCGTCTGAACACCACAGATGGATCAATTAAGCCATTGTGTATGTACCCCGCAATACTCACGGCACCTGACGACACAAAGGAGCACTTCTACACTCAGCTAGATGGCACCATCAAGGCATTTCCACAGAATGAGGACTTGATCATACTTGGGGACTTTAATGCGCGTGTAGGTGGTGACAACGATGCATGGCGAAGTTCCCCCGGTGACTTTGGAGTGGGTAAATGCAATGATAATGGTCAGCGACTACTAGAACTCTGTGCCTACCATGACCTCTTCATTACCAACACATTCTTTGGGGCCAGGCCGCATCACAGGGTGTCTTGGAGACATCCCAGGTCAGGGCGCTGACACCAACTTGACATCATCATTACTAGACGAAGGTATCTAAAACATTTTCTGATGTCTAGAGCCTACCGATTGTGATATCGATCATTTCTTTGCATGCAGCAAGGTGTAACTTCAACCCAAATATTTTTACTGCACTAAACAGGAGGGTATTGCACGTATAGACGTTAGCAAGACTCAACACTCAGACCGCATGGCAGAATTCAATGTGATGTTTTTCTCCACCTTCAAAGGAGATCACAGTCTACCTGCATCTAAACAGTGGGAAACACTCAAGAACGACACCAACTCTATAGTCCAGGCAATATAGCACATTTTAGGGCCCAACTTGGAACAAATTGCAACAGAATTTTTTTCACCACCAGGCATTCCCATGAGGTGTCTAGAACATCATACTAAAAGTCCTAAGAAATCAACGTTGAGGAAATATGTCTAATTAGCATAAATCCAAGATGGCCGCCAATTTTCGATAATTTGCCATATCTCCGCATTTAGATGTCATAATTGAGTGATTTGAAGTGCTAAAATGGGGTTTTTGAACACAAGGATTTTCGTGGAGTAGGTTACATTTTTATTGGATAAAGAATTTATAGCCAAAAATCCAATATGCTGGAAAGAATGTCTATTTTTAGAATGTATTTGCTCAACATTTTATTTTTTTCGGTACATTTTTTAACCTAGGGTCTACTGAAATGTAGGAAAACACAATTGTAGCCATAGATAAGTTTGTTATCATACTCATGAACAACAGTAAGCCTGTGTTTCAACAACAGATCATCAATATTAATTTCAAGAGTGTCAATTCCAGTTGTGCCACTTTGCGGTATCCGGCTTAAGCATCGTCGTCTACATCATCTGACAAATCTGGCACCTGTGAGTTAGAGCAACTTGTACCACGACATTCTCTACACACGGCAGTGCAATTGAGACCATATTTTTGGCATGTGCACCTCCTTGTTTTGCAGTTTTTCTTGCAGCTACAACAGATGACATCCAGTATCTCCGGTGGTGCTGCGGGCTGATCTGTCTGTATAGGCATGCACCTTCTGTCCACAAGGTGCCATCCCCAATCTTGTGGCTTCATGTTGACACATGTTCCTTTCCACTCCATTACCTGGTAATAGACACGGAGGCTATGGAATCTTGCAGCTGCTGATGTTGGGGGTAGAGCTTGTGGTTCCACGGAAAATGTGTTCTTGGAAATCTTGTCACAGAACCGTTTGTATCTTAAGCTGTCCAGTCCTTCCTCTTTGGTACCACCGTACAGTGATACCAGAGCTTTCTCTCCTGCAGTAGTTATGTCCTCCGGTGTTTGCCCTGATTTGTGGAACATCTCTGATTGCTCACGAAACAGGGAATACAGCTCTCAAAGCGTGTGGGAGGAGGACAGGTTGTAAACGCAATGACTGGTATAATACACATTCTGCTACTTTCGATCCTCTGATTGAGGCAAAACGTTTATCCTTGCTCTCATACAAGGTCAACCCATCTCCTACATCGCTGGCTACACTGAGGTCTTCGGGAGGTGTAGTCCAAAAGGCTGTAAGAGAAGCTCCGAACAACTACTGGACGGACCTCTCCAAGACTATTCAGCGGGCGGCTGATACAGGCAACATGAAAAACATGTATGACGGAATAAAGAGAGCTACTGGACCCATAATCAAAAAAACTGCACCACTAGCGTCGAAGTCGGGTGAACCCACACCAGAGACAAAGTCAAACAGCTGGTCAGATGGGTAGAACACTACTCCGAGCTTTACTCCAGGGTCAACGTGGAACATCAGTCTGCCCTGAATGCCATTGATCGTATCCCCCTGATGCATGAGCTTGACGAGCAGCCTTCGATAGAGGAACTATCCAGGGCAATAGACATACTGCCATCTGGAAAAGTCCCAGGAAACGACTATATTCCAGCAGAGGTCTTAACAAGTGGAAAAGCTATCCTGCCTCAGCCCCTTCATAACCTTTTGATACAGTGCTGGAGAAAAAATACAGTGCCTCACATGAGAGACGCAAACATCATCACACACTACAAACACAAAGCGGACCACAGTGACTGCAACAACTACCGCGGTATCGCACTGTTGAGCTTCGTTGGCAAGCTATTCGCACGCATAGTACTACTGCGACTGCAAGTTCTTGCCGATCGAATTTACCCGGAATCTCAATGCGACTTTCGTTCAGAGAGATCAACCATCGATATGATCTTTTCCCTACGCCAGCTGCAAGAGAAGTGCAGAGAGCAAAACCAGCCTCTGTACCTCGCCTTTATAGATCTTACCAAGTCGTTTGATCTTGTGGGCAGAGACGGTCTATTCAAGGTCCTCCCACTAATCGGATGCCCACCAAAACTCCTCAGCATCATAAGATCCTTCCACGATGGCATTATAAGCACTGTACAGTTAAACGGCGACATGTCTGCTGGGTTCGGTGTCAAACAAGGCTGTGTGTTGGCCTCGACACTCTTCGGCATCTGTTTCTCCTGAAGCATGCTTTCAAGAACACAGCGGATGATATCTACCTTCACCCTTATGTTTTGTTAAAAATTGCACGATGTGAGGGCGATCTCTCTTTAATTACAAGATTCTAACAAAATCTGAGACAACAAAATTGGGTTTTGAATAAAAAATTAAAATATTAATTCCATTAATTCGATAATAATAATAAAATATATGATATATTAAAATACGACATATTTATATATATATATATATATATATATATATATATATATATATATATATATATATATATATATATATTTATATATATATATTGAATGTGGGATGATATATATAATTATTTCTACAATGATTTTACGCCATAACCAACAACCTATGAAAGAGAACAACCGGAAGTGAACATAATTATATATATATATATATATATATATATATATCTATATATATATATATATATATATATATATATATATATATATATATATATATATATATATATAAAACAGTTAATGTTTTAAAATTATTCCTATGTAGATACACTTTCCTGGCCTTCGGGTTACGATAAACCTATAGTACTTGTTCTGTACAAAGATGGTACACTGATAGTGTAGGCTTTGTGTTCGAGCCTAGCGTCCATAGAATGGAAAGATGACACACACTCTTACAAGTGTTTTGAAGATAAACCTCCATAATAAAACATATTCTAGAATTACATTAACCAAAATACATTTATAAGTATGTTTAAGTTTTGTTATCGGTTTAATTTCACCTAAAAAAATGAAGGAAGAATGAAGTAATACCTTTAACAAATTTATTTAACAACGTCACTGATTAGATGAAATGTAGAAAACCGCTGGACGCGAGATACGTTTTTGATCGTGAGAGCCGTTCTGTTTACTTTTAAACTGTCATGGCAGACGACTTCTTTTCATCCAGGAACGATAACTCTTTCTTTTTATCAAAGGGAAATAACTCGATTCTGTTTTGTTAGGTTGCTCTAATAAGTTTGAACAAAGGTTATATAATTATATAGTGGAGTATTTATTCGTGCTGGACATCCATAACATGGAAATATTTTTTAGCACGGCAGGAATACAGCAGATGAAGAATATAAAAGTTGATGATAATTAAGCAACCAAACAAAACAATAATGTTATGGCAACATTTTTATAGATTTTACAAAGTAACGTATAATAGATATATTTTATTTCGTCATCCGCACTCGTAACACGTGCTCTCATAGCTCGAGTTTTTTTAACTGTGAATTTTATTGTAACGTTATATTATTAGACTGTTACAAACAGGTAATTTTTAAACGCATGGATCATTTTTATCAGTCGTGTAATGTTATACAACACGATACTATTATTCTATAACCAATCTTTATTGAAGTATTTCGCTTCATATTCTTACTTGTTCAAAAATGCGTTTAGAATAGTAATAGTAATTCTTTCTTTTATAGGCAACTGAGACTGTTTTCAAAATCACATCCAGCTGACACATATGCCGGCAAGAAGTAATAATCACGATCATCTGGTCAACATATAACTCTTTGCCATTTTGAAATTATAAATATATTCTTTTATATGATATAATCT